>CM050165.1:23750717-24135717 GCA_027410445.1 Discoglossus pictus | reverse complement strand
AGGGTAAGGGGTTAGGATAAGAGGTTTGGGTGAGAAGTTAGGAGTTAGGATAATGTTTATCAACAGCCCCTTTAGCTGCACCTCACCGCGCTGCTACCCACACTGCTCCCGGCCACCCAACAGGAAAGATCCAAAACTCGTTTCAGTCAATGATATTTTTTTATTTACACATAAAAATAACATTAAACCTACACAAATATAGATTCACATCTTATTATCTCCTTTCAGTTCAAGTCAGTATCAGAGTTGATACAAATTAAAAAGCACAGAGCTGCAGTAATACATAGCAAGTGAAGCTTGGGTATAAAATAAACTTTATCCTGGGTGTTTTAATCTCCTCGTAATTTAATTTAATTCTGCACAGTAAAGATCCCAGTTCTTGGTCATACAAAAATGCACATCTAAATACATATAATTGCAATTAGTTGTTTTTAATATGAGTGGAATTGTTAGATAATTGAGAATAAAATATATTTTCAGCATAAATTACATAAAAATATCCCGCCTTTATGCAAAGTTGATCTAGGGTGATTAACGGTTATATTATTGGTGATAGTATGAAGAGCATGCCCAGATCATTAAATCAGTACAATCACTGCGGTTTATAAGTGTTAAAGGTTATGTATGAAAACTGGGCATGCTCTTCTTTCCCATTATCAACCCCAAGCCATGAACGTAAATAATCAACTTATATAAAGTTATTAGCAGAGGGGACAGATCTTTCCAGGAAAGTCACTCTTAAAGTAACAGCTGTCTTATAGTTATGTACAGTAGACTCTTACGCAACCAGAAAACAAATTGAATGCTATACTTAAAATAAAATTTTTATTTTACAGGGCTCAACAAATGCCAGGAGCCAGGTTGTCCGGCCAAAAAATGCTTACAGGCACCTAGATCTCATCCGCTGTATGTCTGCAATTCAGTGTTACCTGGAAGCAGACAGTCATGAGGGACTGAGCCAGGGCAGTGTTGGCGTTACATTCCCCGGGTTTAGCACCGCACCCTCCAGCCGAAAGTACCTTTGTGTAAGTGAGGAGTGAAAGCTGCTGCTGCTAGAATAGTCCTCACTGACAAATATACTTAGCAGAGCATCGTATGTGCAGCTAATCTAGGCCTCTTTTAATAGTAACTCTCAAGAAACCAGAAACTACATTTATCCGGCATCTATCAATCCCCATGGGTGCCGGATAACTAAAAGTCTACTGTATATGTGTACTTTGCATTTCTGCACTAACTGCTACCTTTATCTTGCTTAATCAAAAGATCTCAAATATTATTTAATGTCTATAAACATAAAGAGCCTGATTCAATTGAGCAATCGTAAGTTACTGGAGCCTGTAAGTGAGGCCGTAAGTTAATTTTCTATTCAATTGGCGTCTCTTTGTGCGGGCTCCAAATGATTTACGGGTTACGAGTTACGGCCTTGGGATGGTTAAACCCGTCACTTACAGCCTCCCAAAGCCTTTGATCTTTCACTTCCGCAAGAGTTACAATGGCTAAAATCGCTCTAATTCCCAAGCCCGCAAATATTTCACACGGCAAATGTAGGAGAAAATCCTACCAGTGCTAGAGAGGACCCGCAAGGGGGTTAAACGCCTATTCGTAGCACTGTAAATAATCGGGAAAGCGATGATAGACATAGAATTAATTGCACAACAGTCTCAAGCTCGCAAATTGGCAATAAAAAAATAATTATTTTTATGTGTCATTTAGGAGTTATATCGATGTCGGTTTAATACACATTAGGCCACCCACATGGACTAGAACAGTATTGGCATTAATTTTTATAATTTCGTATTTAAGGGTTTGCGGGTTCCATCGGACCCCCAAACCTAATTGACAAGTAATCTCCATGTTTTACTGCCGTAATAATGGAGGTCTAATTTTCTACTGGCTGTTTCGAAATGGGAGGTTACGGTCTTGCTTAATTGATCATGTTCCTGAACTGCTACGGACCAGTGCATGGTTTACGGAGTCGGCTTTGGGCCCGTAACTTGCAGACTCCTTTAAGTGAATAGCTTCGGAATCAGAGACGAACAGGAGTCCGCGTAGACATACGGCCAGGTCCCTTGAGATGCGGGCTTGCAATTGAATTGGGCTCATAGATAGGGAGACAGACAGATATGCAGTTAGAATTTGGGCTGAGATGCAATGAAACTGCAATTACATTGAACCTATATCATCAGTTATTAGTTTGCTTGAGATAATGACGTATAAATATATATATATATATATATATATATATATATATATAAATTAAAAAAAAATATATATATATAAATATATATATATATATATATATATATATATATATAAAATATATATATATATATATATATATATATATATATATATACATACACACTGTATATCAATTTCAAAACATGTGACCCATATGAAGGACATTGATATAGTGAAAAAAGAGCCTGAGTAATTGTGTGAGCCCCCCATAGACCCATCGCCTTGGTAAGTACAGCTCTGGGCTGACACAATCACTATTATTAGTCCTGCACTGCACTTTCCTTTATTGATCTCTCTGGGAGACCACGTCATGAGTCCCACATTTCTCCCTCACTTGGGGTTCTCCACCATCTCCACCCCCAGTCTCAGATGACCTCTATTCATCACTTTATTTTCCTGCTGCTTCTCTATAAATTCTCTGTATATGTTTGATGTCTGAATATTTTTCACATTGTGTGAGAAACGTATAACAAGCCCGAATATCCTATCTTTTATTCAATTAAAGGTGCACAGACTACCAATTTTCTAGAATGTATTTGATATATACCAATACAATTACATAAAAGCTACAAAAGTACTGCAAAGGATAACGGGTCAAAGATTTAAAATAGAATTTAGAAATTAAATTAGAAATACTTTTGAAAATAGGCAGCATTCGTTTATAATGTAAAAAATACAGCACATCTGTATTTGTGTTTTAAATTCATAATATAAATAGTATGTTTGTGTTCACATTTAAATGTCTAAAACAAGTTAAAAAACATTGTTTCAGCTCAGAATTGCAAGAAATACAAATATTACACTGCATTCTGGGAACCTGGGCAGGGACATGCAAATGTGCCCACAAAGTCTTTGCTCTTGCAATCCATAACCATTTTAAACATGTCTTCCTTTAAGAATATGCCCCCTGTATTACACAGCTTTTTTGCAATGTTCAGGATTATACACAAGGTACATTTGCTTATTTATAAGTGTAGTTCTTCAAAAGAGGATATTATATAAATACTAGCGACTTGCCCGTCAAAAATGACGGCAATACAATTGGAAAGATGCCAATGCTGTTTGCAAGAAAATGCTTGGCTCCCCCCCACCCCGTAACTTTCGGGCCTCGCAATGAGCGCCAATGGCGCTCATTGCGAGCACCTCTTGGTGTCTACTTTATGGGCTTCTTTCTTTCATGTGTCTGTTTCCCCCTTTCTCCCTGGCCTTTTATTTTTTCCTCTTATTTCCTTCCCCTATGTCTCCCCCCCCCCTCTCACCCTTGTGCCTCTTTTCACCCTCTCTATCCCCTGTGTGTTTGTCCTGTCTCTCTCTGCTAGCGGAATGATCTAGCTTGATACATTGGGTCTCTCCCCCCCTTCCTCTGTGTCTTTCCCCCCCTTCTCCCTTCCCTGTGTCTCTTCCTCCCATCTCCCTTCCCTGTGTTTCTCCCCTCCTTCCTGTGTCTCTCCCCCCCTCTCCCTCCCCTGTGTCTCCTTCCCCTCCCCTGGTTCTCCTCCCCCCCCCTCTATCTCCTGTGTCTCCTTTCCCCCTCTCCGGTGTCTCATTTTCCCCTCTCCCTTTCCCCCCTCTCCCTCCCCTGTGTCTCCGTTCCCTCCTCTCCCTCTCCTGTACTTCCTTTCCTGCTCTCCCTTTCCCCCTCTCCCTCGCCTGTGTCTCCTTTCCCCCATCACCCTCCCCTTTGTCTCCTTTCCCCCCTCTCTCCCTCTCCTGTTCCTCCTTTTCCCCTCTCCCTTTCCCTGTGTCTCCTTTCCCCCTGATGTCTCCTTTCCCCCTCTTCCTTCCCTGTGTCTCCTTCCCCCTCTCCCTCCCCTGTGTCTCCTTCCCCCTCTCCCTCCCCTGTGTCTCCTTTCCCTCTCTCCCTCTCGTGTTCCTCCTTCCCCCCCTCTCCCTCCCCCCCTTCCCCTAGTTAATTTTCTATGTTAAGCTCTTCATTGGCCAATCTACTGTTCACCAATGTTTGTCTGAGATTTGGTGGCTGCCTAAATGCAAGAATGGGGGCTTTGGGGAATATATGTTTTAATTCTGTGTCCTCTGTTAGCAGTAAAAAATACTCTGATTATTCATCTGGATTACTGGACATTCACGGCTACCTCACTCTTCATATATAAATATACATATATATATATATATACATATAAATAAATTATATACTGTATATATATATATATATATATATATATATATATATATATATATATATATATATATACTGGCTGATAGCACTATTAGACAGACTACATTTAGCAGATGCTTCTTGGGAGTGAATAGGTTAAATTACCATGTGCTTGTTGTGCAGATTTAATGAATGGGTATAGAATAAAATGACACTAGTTCAATAGGTTTTTGATAGACAGGTTTGTAAAGAAATGTTATTCATAGCTGCTGCTTTCAAAAGAGAGGCTTCTTAAGTAGTGTGTGGATAAGGAGCCCGGCGAGCAATACACTGAATATTCAAAGTAATCTTTCATACGGTATTCCTCTACACTGAATTCAATTCAAGTCCGTAATTGAAAGACGGAAAGGAAAAAAAGGCAATTCCTCAAATTTTCATTTATTTGTAAATTTGGACTTTGAAGTCTCGCATTTAAAAGAATGCGTTTGAAACACAACAAAAGCTCTTTATATCTGCCTGAAACCTTAGTGATCGTATCGTAATAATAACTATATTACATGGGGGTGCACACCAGCTCAAATCTCCATTAATTTGCTCCCAGCCAATCAGAAACTATACATATGTATTGGGCACATTGCTGATAATGGTAGTGCAATAGCCATAACCACACACATTCTGCAGTGATTCAGAGGGTAGTGATAAAAAGAAAGCTTTATGTGGTGACTTTACAGCTATGGGAAACAATACAGTAGAGGAGGGCACAGGGGCCGCATGTGGCCCTCGTATGTTTCTTATGTGGCCCCCAGCCTGAGACAGCATGTCTTTTTCAACAGTATACAGCAAATGTTCTCAAAGGATGGATCAACAGTGATAGAGTTCATATGTGGTAGTATCTCCTTAATGGTATCAGATTTAAGGGCATCCAGGCTTCACAGAGGCATTTTAGTGTCTTTAAGAAAAAGGTACCTAGATGGGCGCTCAGAGAGACTTCCAAGTAACCTTTAGATACCTTGGATATCATTACTGGAGCAATGTGATACTGATTTGTTAAATAGTTATGAGACAGGCACTTGGGGCTTAAAGGTATATGGAAGTTTTCCTGTTTTTAATGTAGTCTAATCTAACACATACTTCTTATGTGAAAAATATGCACTACATTAATTTATTAATCGAATAAACATACAGATTTTGTTTTATTTGAAAAAACTCTTGGCTTTCCCACCAACAGAGTTGCCCACTTAGGCCCATAGAAAAATCACATCCATGTAGTGTGTTTAACCCTATTCTAACCTGTATAGAGCATGTGCAAAGCTAGCTATGTGTCTCAGAGTGCGGTGACAGTCTAAGGACCAAGGTGCCAATGCCGCACAAACTCTATAAGCAGCCTAGGCCGGGTGTTGGGGGTTGTAACTAGTGCAAATTGAGGGGAAAATGGGGAGGGGGTTTATAGAAAGCACAGCACCATGATCAGCGACAAGGGGGGGACTGGAGACTGTGATCCAGGTGAGAGGCAGTGTGACGTGATCAGATGGCAGGTAGTGTGTATAAGAGTCACCAGCCCCACAAACACATAGCAGAGCTCACACACAGATAGGATACTCTTTGGTTATTAGTGACCTGATATGTGCTTCACATTGTCATAGAGGGCATACGTATCATTTACTCTGTGTCGCAAGGTACAATTAAATTGGGTGAAAAGAGCTGTGCCAGAGAAAGTGTACATTGGAGAGAGAGAGGTGTGTGGTGGGAAAAAAAAGACTACAAATCCCATGATGCTTTACTTCAGAGCCACAACGAGATCATGAATTTTATGCTAATTTAGCTTGGATTTTCAGGGGTTTTCATTCTCCAAATCAACTGCCTAAAAACTGAAGACATTTTGCATACTTTAGGATAAGTTTATTGATGTTTATTCTGGGTTTTTTTCATGCAAAAAAATGTTTTCATATACAGTAATGTAGAATTCCTTTAAAGGCATTTCTAAGTTTCTTGGATTATCAATGCATCTGATAAAGGAGAATCAGTACTGTGTGAAAACATGTTTTGCATGAAAAAATACCAAAATAAACATTAACAAACTCACTCTGAGTTTGCAAGCAGTTGATTTTCAGAGTCATATCCCTGCTAAAATTAGCCTAAAATTCATAATTCTTTTTGGCTAATCACAGGCATTATACATTTAATATATTGATACAATCAGTGATGGCAGTTTGTGCAGGAAGGATACATGGGAAGTGTAGTTTCCTGTAGAAGGAAGCAGGTGGAGCTAGGCGCTGATCTGTAGATCTCGGCATTGAACTGCTGGCTTGAAGATTAGTAAAGGGTTAAAATTTGTAATAAAATGCAGTGTTTCTATTGGTTGGTACACTGTACCTATGTAAGCAGCTCTGGGGGTGTGGAAAACAAGTTTTTAAAAAAAAATAAAATAAGTCTCTATGTGTTTAGAATGACTCCATGTAATGTGTGTTTCTGTTATAATGGGCCGGTGTTAGATTAGAAAACGTATAAACAGGGAAATTTAGATATACCTTTAAGACAGCAACACATTGCTCGCCCCTCTGCCAGTCAAGGAGTTAATAGCTCCTTGTTCTATGTTATTCTACCAAGCTTATAGTAACATTCTATATATATATTTGGATATACAGAATCACCATAATAACTTCACTTTTTTATTAACACCACCATCATTATATAAATATTTTAACCAGTCTTCATGTCCTTACCAGATAAGGGACAATATATTTTATATAAGAGTAGATATATGTCCAGTTGTTGCTAAGAGACATGAAAAAGGCAGAGGAACTGGTTTGTGGCAGAGATGTAGAAATACATATTTATAACGCTCCCACTACACAGCATTTCAGTTAAAAGATGTAGAAATATGAAAGAGCATTTGAGCTTTTATAAGATGACGTCTGGCCCAGCAATACTGGAGAGGCTCCATTACGGATCATAAACTGTCTGGGAATAATGTGGCAGAGCTCGCTTCTTTCTAAGAACTGGATGAAATACTAGAAAGGGACTCCAGTGCTTTTTATCTCTATGTATACTATTTAAATCGATAAACAATCTACAATATAGCAGAATCAGTGTAGTAAAGCAAATAAAATGACGCTTTTAAGCTAATCTCAAACTAAAATTGCTTGGCAAGAAAGCCATGATCAGATAATTGCTTATCCAGCCAGTTCGCCTTTAGAGGGCCAACGTTATCACATTTTTCTATATGGTCTTTTGAATATGGCAATGAGCAAACTGTATTTATAAAAAAAAATGTCATCGCAATTGTTCAGTTTTGATTTTTATATCCAGTTGTGCTTTACGGTATGGTTTAATTGTTTCTAATAATCCTCCTGAAAGCACTGGCAATTTTAGCTGCTCCATCCCCTTGTGCAAATAGAATCTAGTTATTTTTTTTAAATCTTGTTCTACCTCGAAAAGCATGATAAAGGTAATACAGCAGATTCATTACATGCTGTATGTTTTGGGATTATGTGTTTGAGTCAACTTTAGAGAATAAACAGGAAAACAAAATGTCATAAATGTAGCTTTTAATTAGAAAATATATACATATATTGATGCCTTTGCTGGTCCCTAGAGGCATCCATGATATTTTTGTGAATATTGCATGTGTAAGGGGGGAATTTACATCTCTGTACCAGCTTCTGTGCATGTATATAAAAGTGGATAGGTGTCAGGTACAAAAAGCTACAATGATATAACAAATTCCCATGAAGCACTGGAGGCAGACAAAATGGAACTTTTTATATACTACATTAATCATTGCTTTTGTTTAGTTGTTCGGTTGGGTTCAACTCTCTGTGACCCTATGAAATGCAGCATGCCAGAGACATTTGTCTGCCACTCAGCTCCCTGAAGCTCATGTTCATTGCTTCAATAACCTAATTTATAGATCTCGTGTCGTCCCCTTCTTTGTGTGTCTTAAATCTTTTCCAGCATCAGAGTCTTGTCTCAAAGGAATCCTGTCTTCTCATGATATGGCCAAAATATTTGTGCTTCAGCCTCATGATCAAACTTTCCAGTGAACAGTTTGTCTTGGTTTCCTGTATTATTGATACATTGGATCTGCTTGCAGTCCAAGGGACTCTATCTAAGCAGCTTTCTCCAACAGCACAATTCAAAGGCATCAGTTCTACAGCGCTCAGCCTTCTTTCGAGTCTAGCTCTCACAGCTGTGTATTACTAATGGAAATACCAGAATTCTAACTATGCATACCTTTGTTGATAGTATAATATCTACCTTTTTATTAGCTTGTCCAGACTTGCCATAGCGTTCCTCCCCAGAAGCAAACATCTTAAATTTTGGGACCGCAGTCACCATCTGAAGAGATCTTGGAACCCAGGAAAATACACTCTTTGGCACTGCCTTATTGGTATTGGTATATAGACTGCCCTTTTCCTCTCTGCTGGCCACTGTTGAGTTTTCCAATTTGTTGGCATAAAGCAAGCAACACTTTAACAGCATCATCTTGTAGGATTTTGAAGTTCATATGGGATTCCATCAACTCCTTCAGCCTTGTTATTAGCAAGGCTTCCAAGTGCCCACCTCACTTCACCCTCCAAGATATCTGGACAAACTATTGAGGTTATCAACACTGTTTATAGCCTTCCTGTATAGATCTTTAGTGTATTCCCGTCACATCTTCTTTATATGACATGTTTCTGTTAATATCCTACAATTTTTGTCTTTTATCACACCCACTTTGGCATGAACGGTTCCCTTGAGATCCCCAAGTTTCTTGAAGAGATTTCTTCTGTTATCTTCTATTTTTTTACATTGCTCATTGTAAAAGGTCTCTGTCTCTTCTTGCTTTCCTCTGGAATTCTGCATTCAGTTGGATTCTTCCATGCCTAGTCCCTTAAATTATTTTTTTACCCCCACTGCATATTCACTGGGTTATTATTTATTTTGTATTTGCGTGGACGGATGATTTTCCCTCAGTTTACTTCTGAGTTTAGCCGCAGTCAGTTCAAGGTCTTGTTCTTTGTGACTGTAAAGAGCTCTTCCATCTTTGGCTACAAATTATAAAGGCAACCTGATCTATCTCGTCCATCTGGTGATGTTAATGTATGACATCGTCTCTGGAAGAGGGTGTTTACTATGACCAGAGAATTATCTTGATCAAGGAATCCAAAAAAATATGGGGGGGAGGGGTAACTGACAACGTGTCTAAAGTTTAGTTCCTTACATACATCAAACTTGTGATGTTTTATCCCAAGCTACAGTGGTCTTTTAACAAATGCATAGCTGGTTTTCATGTAGAAAGATAGTAACACATTTCCAATGTTAGGAGACTTCTGGACAGGGGGGTAAACCCAGACTAATCATAAATACCTAGTGGTTATAGGGGCAAACCTAAATCTTATGATTACTCTGGGTTTACCTGTCCAGAAGTTCTGTTTTTGTCCTTCTATTTTAATCTTGGAGTAGTTTTTTATTAACAGAAGAAAGTATTTCCAATCTTATTTTGATTGTTTAATTGAGTGGTGTTAAGCACCTTGAAAATAGTGACATGAATTTATTAAGATATATATATGAGTGGGTTGATACAGGGAGCCCAGCACAAAAGAAAATATTGTGCAGCATCCCTACCTGGGTGGGGACAATTTTTTTTTCTTCTACTGGGGCCCTGCATTTACTAGCTTCATCAATGGTTGTAGGTGCCTGTAGAGGTCAATAAAAAAGCCAGTAATTTATGTAAGTGCTTAGCCGATGCGAGCAGTTGAGGCACACAGGACTTAGGCTGCAATGAGCGCCAAAGGTGCACATTGCAATGCAAGCCTAGCAAAGCGAGGTGAGTATTTGAGGCACCCAGGACTTAGGCTGCAATAAGAGCCAAAGGTGCTTATTGCGCTACCAGCCTCGCAAAGTGAGCAGTTGAGGCACGCAGGACTTAGGCTGCAATGAGCATCGAAGGTTCCTATACTTGTGTGTGTGGATGGCTATTTATACAGTATATATGTTATGTGGAAGACTATATGAAACTTGCTATATCTTTATATACTGTACCAGTGCTGTGCATGGCTATATGATTAGTGCCTAATGTGGTTCCCCCGCCCATGGGATTTTTTCCCACTATTGTTTAGGTCTTTGATTCTCCTGACACATAAAGAGCAGAGTGGAACAGTCTCCAGTAGAAGTAGAAGAACCGAATGCTTAATGGGGTTCAAGATGTCAGAGATATGTTTACAAGAAAATAAATACTAATCACAGAGCTAAAACATGGCTTGTATTGACAAACATAAAATTACAAAGAGCATCATCAGTATGACTTATAACAAGACAAAGTCTCTAATACAGAGTTGTTCAGGTGCCTGCTCAGGAGAGATAAGTATAGAGATTATAGAGACTTGAAGAGCTAATGGTTTCCACAGTGTCCTTTACAAATGTTAGAGAAAATGAATAAGGGGAAAAACACAAGACACACATAACTAGTTACATGGGGTATCCTGTACGACAAAGGACAAGACAGACATTCGGACACATAAGGAATTGACGCCCTGCTCCCGAGAGCTTACAGTCTAAAGGAGATGGGGAAGTGACACAAGAGGGCAAGAGTCTGATGGACAATGATCCAGTCAGCAGGCATGGTACACTGGAAGATCTGGCTGTGTGACCAGTAGGGTCTTCCAATAATTAGTTTAGGATTTCTCTCCACATAGCAGGACAAGAGTTATAAGGTTGTGTTTCTCCTCCAGGACGGTGTTTGTTTTTTACTTGGGCATTTGCTTTACACTGACATATTACAAAGTCTCAGTCATTGCATATTACAAACTCGCTGTCTCCAATTTCTTCTTACGCAGCTAAAGTTAAGCCAGTAATAGTTTATTTGAAGCAATGTAGCTCGCTGCCCAAAGAACTCGTGGATATCTCCAAATGTTCTCAAATGTTATCATTTCAATGCTTCATTCTGTGTCAAAGAATGCAGAGAATATGCCAAGAAACTTAAATGCAGATCCATTTGCAGTCTTGGGTTGCAGTTCTGTAGAGAAGTGAAAAAAGTTAAAGAGCAATGTAGTTTTACAACATTACATTTGTTATATTACAAAACAGAAGGGTGTATTGTAAAATCAGAGAAAGTAAAATATATGTAGTGGTATACCGCACAGTGAAAGGCACCATATTTGTTTCTGTTTACCTGTTTCCTCAGCTGGCAAGAAACATTGAATGCAGAAAAAATGTGGTAATCCTTAATCCTTACAGCAGGACCAATGGAAATCTAAGTCTATAAAGCCCCTCCCTGCTGAGAAGGTGGCTACACATACAAGACAGTGACTGCCCCCAGTAAAAAATAATTGCATATGATAGGTGACGAATTAAAGGATGTGCCAAAGCTTATTTATTTAAAACAGTACTGTTAATAAAGGGGTGCAACAGTATATCTTTAAGATATGTACTTGCAAACCTACATCTTTATAGTAATTGTACTTTGTGATATACCAAGGTATGCATGAGACTGCGTCTTACAGCCTTATTAAATTGCGATTCGGCAAATTGAAAAGGGCTCTATTTAAGCACAGAGCATATTTTTTTAGATTTTTCAGTTAGTGAATTTCTATGCAAAAGCAAGGTCTTCACTAACTAAACACTTATGTAAAAAAAATATGCTATGTGCTTACTTAAATAGAGCCCTACTCAATTGGCCGAATTGCAATTTAATAAGGCTGTTAGTGTCCAGGGTTGATTATTTAAAGTTTTTCTGTGGGGACATTCACAGCACAACTCGGACACTCACTAAGACATCGCTCACTTAATTGCTCACAAGCGATTACACAAACTGAAAAAATGCCCACCATGTCAATTAAAGGGCAGGTCTGGTCATACACTGAAGAAAAGTCTGTACTCACAGGTAAGTTAAAGGAAGAAAGTGCTATACTCACCTCTAAGTCCTATCTCCTTGAATGTGGATTTATTCCTCATTTATATTTATAGATTGGGTGACGTAGTATTTTTCAGTGTTCAATAAAAATGTATAAAAATTGTAAGTGGTACACTAAACACATGAGACTAATAACTAGTTACAAGGGGGACCCTGCACGACAAAGGACAAGACAGACATTGTGACACGCGAGGAAGTGACGCCCTGCTCCCGAGAGCTTACAGTGTAAAGGAGATGGGGAAGTGACACAAGAGGATGAGGGGGGAGATCTTGTGGATATCTCCAAATGTTCTCAGATATTTGCTCTTATTTCAATGCTTCATTCAATGTCAGAGAATACAGAAAATATTCCAGAAAACTGAATTCAGTTCCATTTGGGTTGTGTTTCTTGTCTTGGGGTGGGGTGCCATTCTGTAGAAGATAAAACAAAGTTAAAGAACAATGACATTTTATAACAACATCTGCGCACCTTTGTCATGTTACTGAAGATAAGGTGTGTTTGATCTGCACATCAGAGACACCTGAAATAGAAATCTTATATTTTTCAGCCGATTCCCTAATATACAGCCTCATTCAATTTGGGGCCGTAACTCCATCTCAGATAGACGGTTTTCAGCAATTGAGTTGCGTGCTCACGCTGCTCTACTTTTTTACTCTGCTATTCTGCTGGTCACAAGAATCGGAAACCATGCCATTGACAGTAGCATTTACGGAGCACTTTAAATGCAAATATAAAATCAATCCAGCACTGTAAATGATGGGGAACACAATGGGTGACATTAGAATTAAAAGCACAGCATTCTCAAGCTCGCACATTGCCAAAATCAAATACTTTATTTCATGTTTAATTTCCGCCCAAAGTCCTACGGGCTTGAATGACGTCCAAGACCGTAACTTGTTATTCATGTCCATAAGACTTCAATGAAATATGGAGGTTGAATTCCAAAGTGCTACGGGGCTTGGAGGTTGAAGGACTTTGGATGACAATTTAACATGAAATAAAATATTTATTTATGCTGATTTGTGAGTTTGACAATGTTGTGCTATTAGGGAAGGTCTGGCAGCCTTAATATACATACACCGGAGTCTATATTACACATAAATAAACGAAAGCAAATGCTGTCCTCACCTCACAGTCCCATCTCCTCACAGGTAGAATTATTCATTTACTGTATTTTTATTCCGTGCTACCATTTTCTGCAGGGGTACAGTAAATACATGGGGGGTCATGATGATTCCACCGATTTCATTATACAGTAATAGTAAGTATCAAGAAGTAACATAACAGACAACACATTTGTGATGCTTCTTCTAATATTAGAAAATCAGTTATACTCTCTTTTAACCTAACCCCCCAGTTATTAAACCTTACCTTTATCTATGCAATCTCTCTGTCTCCATGTACAAGGTAGAGTTTCTTCCTTTAAGGCTCCCTATAGTCATGTGTATAGGGCCCCAGCACATGGTTTTCAGCTGATCATCTCTTGATCTTTATGCTGTGAATGGCTTTACCTCCCAACACAGCTCCTTATATAGCCCCTGGGCTCTGTGACATCACCTATTATGACACATCTCTGATGTAAGAAGTTGTTTGTTACCTGGAGGGCCCAGCTCAGCCTTGTGATGTCTGCCAGTAGACAACTCGTCATATAGTGCTTTGAAGATATCCCAATGTTTTCCAACACATCATGTACCAACAGAGGTTCCTATACACACATTGACACATATAAATAAGTGAGGACAAAAACATTAAAAACTTAAAATCCAGATTGTATGTACATGCTGGTCATGAGCTATGATTCACTTAATATGCATCAATTTACAGAAAATTATCTCTGCGCATCTACACTCAGTTTTCTTGTCCATCTCCATATTTACTTTCTATTCTACTTATTTCCATTACCCAACATTACCACTGCTTATTAGCAGCTTCCTCTTGACCTTTACCCCTCACTATATATATATATATATATATATATATATATATATATATATATATATATATATATATATATATATATAATATAAATTTGGAGCTGCAATGTGTTTCTTTACGGTTTTTGAACATTAGATATATTAACCTGCAGATCTTCTGACCGTAAATCTGTGTAGTAACTTGGGCTTTGTGATGTCATCTATTGTGACATGATGCGTTTATATACATATACAGAGTTATATATGATGCTTTTATATACATTTACAGAGTTATACACAAGACACTGCGGGTATCTGTCCCTGGTCGGTGCTTTGTTTCCTGGGGAAGTTGGCGACACAACTCTGATACTCATGAAGACAACACTACTCACATAATTACTCAGACAAGTTTATATATACTGAAAATGCATTAATATTCATTAATGTGAAATAACGCCTACCCTTTAATGGGGATAGTTCTGAAAAATACATATTGCAGGGCTGATATAAAACTAAGTACATCCCTGTCATGCCAGTTATAGGGGAGGTCTGGCAGCCTTAATATAATACACTGGAGTCTATAAACTAAAGCAAATTCTGTCCTCACCTCACAGTCCCATCTCCTCACAGGTGGAACTATTCATTTACTGTATTTTTATTCCGTGCTACCATTTTCTGCAGAAAAATACAAGGGGTACAGTAAATATATGGGGGTCGTGAGAGTTACAACAATTGAATTATACAGTGATGGTAAGTTTCGAGAAGCAATATAACAGAGTACACATTTATTATGTGTCTTCTGATTATTAGAAAGTCAGTTATATTACCTCAATTGGTATAAACTACATTTCTGTATTTTAACCCAATCCCCCAGTTATTAAGCCTTACCTTTATGTATGCAATCTCCCAGTCTCCATGTACAAAGTAGAGTTTCCTCCTTTAAGGCTCCCTATAGTCATCTCTAGCTCTCTATGCTGTGAATGTCTTAACTTCCCAAGACAGCTCCTTATATAGCCCCTGGGCTCTGTGACATCACCTATTATGACACATCTCTGATGTAAGAAGTTGTTTGTTACCTGGAGGACCCAGCTCAGCCTTGTGATATCTGCCATTAGACAACTCATCATATAGTATATATGGTATATAGATATCCCAATGTTCTCCAACATATCATGTACGTACAGAGATTCCTATACATACAGTGACATACACACACTGGGGAGGACAAAGCATCCAAAACTTAGAATCCAGAATAAATTTAGAAGCTGGTCAAAAAATATGATTCACTTTATATGCAGCAATTTACAGAATCTATAAATTATCTTTATGCGTCTCCAACGTTACTTTCTATTCTACTTATCATTACTCAACATTACCATTGCTTATTAGCAGTTTCCTTCCTACCTTTACCCCTCACTATATAATTTGCCTCTAAATCCAACAATAAGATAGAAAGTATAGACTATAGTGCAAGACAGACATGAAACAGTGTGTGATAGAAAGTAAGAGAATGTGGTATAGGCAGGTAGAATACCAGGAGCCTCATACAATTGAGCGATTGTAAGTTACAGTAGGATGTAATGAAGGCCGTAAAATATTTTGCTATTCAATTGGCATTTTTTTGTGAACCAAAAATGGACTACGTGTTACGGGCTTGAAATTGTTGTGGTTGTGAAAACTGGAACTTACAGCCCATCGAAGCCTTTGGTGGTTCACGTTCACAAGAGTTCCGATTGCTAAGAACAGTATCAGCATTGATTTTAATATTTTGTATTTTGCAGTTTTGCGAGTCCGATCGCATATCAGACCTCTAAACGCTAACTGATTGACATGTAACCTCCATCTTATACTGCCGTAATGATGTTGGTCTCATTTTCAATTGGCTGTTTTGAAATGGGTAGTTAAGACCTTGCTTAATTGATCATGTCCATGCCCTGAACTGCTACGTACGAGTGCATGGTTTACTGTTTAACTCTGACGGGTCATAGGACACTTCAGGCAAAACCAGGGTGCCTGGGCCACCTTCTGTGTCCACATTTTAGAGAAAATCTTTATTTAGATGATTCATGGCCAGGCCCAGATTTACCATTAGGCACAATAAACAAGTCCTTAGGGATATCTGCCTGCAGGGGGCACTGTGTTTTACACTTTAAAATGTATTCAAACAGACTTCAAACACACACTGTACTTTACATAGAGCTCCTTGCAGGTCGTCTATGCCTTGGCAGTGGGAATGAAACAGCTCCTCTCCGATTAGCAGTTTTATGCTGCTTATGAATTCATTTCAGATCTTTCCTGTTTCTGCACACCAGTGTGTGTATGCTTTACATAGAAGAATAGTGGCACATAAAGCAAAGTGTGCCACTATTCTGCTATATAAAGCTTATCATCTGGCACTACCCTAACCCTAACCCCTAAATCTAACCCTATCACTAATCCTAACCCTAACCCGGGGTGGTTGGTGCATAGGGGCAAATGGGCAAGCGCCCCCCCCCCCCCCCCAAATTATCAATCACTTTAACATTGTTATTTTAGTTTATATAAAGAATAACATTTCATTATATCTGTATATCAGCATTCATGCCTTCTTTCATATGATTTTGTTAAAAATATGCATCTATCACTTTAAATTAACCCCGAGGGCCTCTACTGCCGTGCCTTAACGCGGGCCTCTACCGCCGGGCTCTACCGCGGGCCTCTACCGCCAGGGTCTACCGCGGGCCTCTACAGTCGGGCCCACTTGCGGGGTTCTACCGTGTGGGCCCATCCGCGGGCCTCTTCAGGTAGGTGGAGGGGGGAGATGTAGACAGAGAGGAGGGGGAGAGAGAGAAAAGAGAGAGAGAGGAGGGGGAGAGAGAAAGAGAGAGGAGGAGGAGAGAGAGAGGAGGGGGAGAATGACAGTGGAGGGAAGAGAGAGAGAGGAGGGCAAAAGAGAGAGGAGCAGGGGGAGAGAGAGAGAGGAGGGGAAAAGAGAAGGGGGAGAGGGAGGGGGAGAGGAGGGAGAGAGAGTAGGGGGAGAGAAAGAGGAAAGAGAGAGAAATAGAGAGGTAGAGAGGAGGGGGATGGAGAGAGAAAGAGAAGAGGGGGGAGAGAGAAAGGAGGTGTAGAGAGAGGAGGGGGAGAGAGAGGGGTAAATAACATTAATAGATTGAGTGGGATAGAGAGAGGGATTGATAGTGGGATAGAGAGAGGGATAAATAGATAGGAGGTAGATATATAGAGAGGGGATAGAGAGAGAGAAGGGGATAGAGAGAGAGGGGGTAGAGAGATAGGGGATAGAGAACGGGGGATAGAGAGAGAGATAGGGATGTAGAGAGAGAGGGATAGAGAGGGGATAGATAGAGAAAGATATAAGGGGATAGATAGAGGGATAGGGAGGGAGTGAGAGATAGGGAGAGGGATGGGGGATAGGGAAAGAGAGGAATGGAGGAGAAAGATAGGGAGTGAGGAGAAAGATAGGGAAGGGGAGGAAGATATTGATTATATGTTCTGTTTATTTATTCATTTTAATTTTTCTTCCTAGGGGTGCCGAACGCCGGACCTGCGCCAATGAAGGATGGGCCCTTATGCTAGGGACAAAGGCCAGACAAGGTAAGTGGGCTCATATACCGTATTGTAGGTTTAGGAAAGGGGTTGTTTTAGGTGGAATTAGAGGGTTTTTAGTGTATGTAATGTATGTTTTTATTACTGTAATATAGTCTTTTTGATTTGATGTAATGTCTTTTTTATTTTGTGTAATTCTAGGTTTTTATTTTCAGTAAATTATGTTTTTTATTTTGTGTAATGTAGGGTTTTTTAATTTCTGTAATGTTTTTTTTTTTTTTTTTAAATTTAGGATTTTTTTTTATCATTAGTGGGGTAACGGATTTTATTAGGGTGTTAGGTAGGTAGTGTATGGGTTAATAGTGTAGAGGGGGTGGCACTTATAGTGTTATTCTAGGAGTTAATAGTGTATATATAGACCCCTATTGGACTAATGGGGTTAATTATTGTCCCATAAGGGTCTGTATAGACCCTTATGTGATTAATGGGGTTTAATTAGTGTCCCATAAGGGTCTGTATGAACCCTTATGGGACTGAGGGAGTTAATTAGAGTCTCTCCCACTTAACGGACCATTGCAGTTCAAGGAAAACACACTTGTTTGTCAAGTATTAAAAGTATTAGCTGCACATTTTTTTTATACAATCTGAATTTCTAAATACTCTGAGTACAGGGATCTAGAGGTGTGCTGTCAACCCTGGACATTAACCTGCCATCTTTTGTGTACCTTGTTATATGGATATAAAAGCATCTTGTGTCACAATGGATGACATCACAAAGACAATTACTAAAAATATGTAGGGACTGAAGATCCGCAAGTCAAAATACTGTAGCCCTATATTTATATTCTACTTTTTTGAGGAAATAGATTTGTGCACTGCCTTTAATTCATTACCTATCTGTTTATGAGAGCTGAATGATGGTGTGTGTACTTGTAGTTATCAGTGGAGGGTGAACTGAGGGAGGAGGGACAGGCAGAAGTCCAGAGACATTGTTTGATACCACATCCCTTCCCTCTCACTAGCCTCTTTAATTCAAGAACGGAACCACAGCTCTCCAGAAATGTAAAAGACCCTCTCATACAACATTACTTTAATTTGACTATTTATTTATTTAAACTTTGAGGATGACCATGGACACCTAAAATTACACAGTCCCATACCTGTTTTGAAGGAACTTTCAAAAGAAAATTCTTCACTCGCTCCAAACCCCCCAAATATCCCTTCTTCAAAAGGACAGTCCCACTTAGACAAATATCTCTTTCCCGGCTAACCATATCCATCTTTCTATCATGGATTCCTTTTCAATTGTTTTCCCCAATATTTCAGGAAAAAGAAAGAGATTTTTTTTAGTAAACTGTAAAAATGCTATTGCAGAGTCCCAAACAAACGTGCATAGACCATCAGCGCCCATGAGCTTTATTTAACTGGTCCGTAAATGTAGTAGTATTACAAAAATTGTGACATAATTAATATATATTAATAAAAATGCATAACAAGTCGTAAAGAAGTGCCTAAACGTTATGGTATTGTTTATAAGTGTAAGTTTGAATAAACCATTAACAAAATATAAATTATTAAGAGATCAAAAATGGTCCAGCAGAAGGCTTGGCGCAAAAGAGTTGGTGCAACAAGGTTGAGGTTTGTACCCAGAAGAGCTTACAATCAAGAAGGTAAGAGTGGGATGTAAGAGAGGAGGGTGATATATCCAAGATGGCAGTGATCAAGGCTTATAATGAAGGTTGTGTTTATAATGAAGGTTGTGTGTGAGTAATTTAGTTGAGTTTGCAGTTTGTGTTAAGGTTGAAGGTGATAAGCTTCTTTACAGGAGCATTTTAGGGAGTTTCAGCCAGGAAGATATTATGACAGAGCAAGGCAAGGAGCCCCTCAGAAAAATCATGAAGTAAGAGGCAAGAGGAGGAGACTAAAGAGAAGGAAAAAAAGGATGTTTTTAGCAGAGCAAAGAGGGCAGTTTGGGGAGTATTTTTATTTTTATATTATTGTTTTCAAAATAGAAACATAGCAATCAGATACAAAAGTTTTACATATGAATTCAGAAATTTCAAACTTTTGCATATATATAAACAAAAGAAAAAACATAAAAGAGAAAAAGAAAAAAAATTGAGGCTGGGGACCAAGGAAGCGAGAATCTTAGAAATTGTATAAGTCATGTGGACCAAGTACAAGGTTGCCATTAAGCATCTAGATTTTTATCCCATATTCACCATTTTAGTTCTACATTTTTTGACATTATAATTTCTGAAAAATCTTTCTCAAAATTCCTATGACATATAATAGTTGTCAAACTGCGATTTGTGGTCACGCTTGCTGCAATGAGCGCCAAAGGTGCTCATTGCAGCCAGCGACACTGTCACACATGCAAGCTGCAATTTAGGCTGCAATGAGGGCCGAAGGCGCTCATAGCAGCCAGCGGCGCCATCACACATGCAAGATGAGTGCCAAAGGCGCTCATCTGCGAGCCTCACAAAGCGAGGTGAGCCGTTGTAGCATGTAGCGTGTAACACCAAAAACAAGAAAAAAAAAAGGAAAACACACACACAGCACAGGGGGAGAGCCAGAGGTTGCAAGTGATTTTAAGCCTTATGTTCTGTGTTTTGTCACTGAAAAATCGGCTAAGTGAGAAAAAAAATGGTGGACAAAAAACGTAAAAAATCAAAAACAGGATGAAAACGAGGCTCTGCAACGCCAGGCACGCAGAACTTAGAAAAAACACAACGGCGCAAACAGTAACACTTACACGAACCACGATAGGAACATAGGACTTTGAAAATACAAACAACGAGGAACAAAAGCCTCACATTGTAGGACAACCACCATTGCCAGCCTTACAATTTCATTGCAGGCACTAATACTTAACCCAAGGCAGTAGGGCCCTAAACTACAGAGGCCTATAAAGTACACAGGGCCCTAAACTACACAGGCCTATAAAGTACAAGAGGGGACAGACTCGGATGAGCTCCAAAGGCGCTCATTCAGAGACACGCGATGAGCGCCGAAGGTGCTCAGCGCAAGGCTCGCAATGAGCGCCGAAGGTGCTCAGAGGGCCCATAGCCTCGCATTGTGTGGCAAACAGCATTCACTGGCTTACAATTTTATTGCCATCATTTTGTGACGGGCAATTCGCTAGTTATTTAAAATAATTGATTTTACTTCTGACAAAGTTGGCACTGTATTCCATTCCTTTTACGTAGGTAGGGGTTAATAGGTTAGGGTAGAGGGGGGTTAGTTTAGATTTAGTGGTTTATTCGGGGGAATAATGTAGTATAGTGTTTGTACTTAGTGTCATGAGGGTCCTGGAGGACCCTTGTGGCACTTATGGGGTTAATAATAGGCTTCTAATTGTCCTATGATGGTCTTCATAGACACTTATGGGACACTAATGATTGGGTTAACTAGAGGCTTACGTGGGTCTGTATAGACCCCCATAAGGGATGGGGTTAGATGGAGGCTTATGGGGGTCTGTATAGACCGTCATAAGTGATGGGATTAAATAGGCTCAATGGGGTTATATAGGCCCAGTTAGGGTTAATAGGTCCACATAAGTTTAATTAGGCCCAATTGGGGTTAGATAGGCCCAGTAAGGGTTAGATAGGACCAGTTAGGGTTAGATAGGGTTTAGTATGGGTTAATGGGGTATAGTTAGGGTTAATAGTGTAGTGTAGTGCTTAGACTTTGTCATGAGGGTCCTGGAGGACCCTCGTGGCACTTGTAGGGTTAACATAGGGGTTAATAGTGTTCTATAGGGGTCTATATAGACCCCTATTTGACTGAGGGGGTAATTACAGTCTCATGGGGCTCTGTTTAGATCCACATGAGTTATAGAGCTAATTTAAGTGCTCATGGGGCTCTGTATGGAGCCCCATGGCTTATAGGGTTAATTAAGGGCTTAGGGGGGGTCTATATTGACCCCCATGAGGGACAGGGTCAATTAAGTGCTCATCGGGCTCTGTATAGAGCCCCATGAGTTATTGGGTTAATTTAAGTGCTCATGGGGCTCTGTATAGAGACCCATGAGTTATAAGGTTAATTTAAGTGCTCATGGGCTCTTATAGTACCCCTCACGGCAAGGGTTAATGTTTTTAGTGCGGGTCCTTTCAGGACCTTTACGGTCCTTTAAGGACCCGCGAGGTGGGAAATTTGAATTTGTAAATGCAGCGGGGTCACGTTCGGACCCCTGCAGCAAGTGGATAATGTGGCGTCACTTCGGGGGTCCCGATGGGCACCCCCAGCATAGTGGGGGGTTAATTTTAGGTTCTGCGGCCGGGATTGGCTAATAGTGTGCAGCGAGTCCTTTATGGAGTCGCGGTGGGGAATTTGAATCTTTTAAATGCAGCGGGGGTCTGATTTTTTCCGATCGGTGACCCCCGCTGCAAGGGGTTAATGTGGGGGCTGCAGGGGTACCTATGGACCCCTGCAGCAAGTGGTTAATAGAGGGGGGTTGATTTTAGGTGCTGGGGGGGTAGTTGGAGTACCCCCACGGCAGGGCTTGTATGTAGGACTGCTGCAGAGGTCCGGCGGCAATTGATGAGGTGGGGGAGCCTGCGAGATCATCTCGCAGGCTGTCACTCCTCATGTACATTTTCTCTGTGTTGACACGGACGGCCGTGCTGCGTAGCTCACACGTTGCTCGCAGCAGGGCTAATTTAATAGCGTCGTAACCTTTCGAAATTTGCAGCACCTAGGGATGAAATACAAACCTCGTACCTACGAGGCTGGAATTTAATAAGGCTGTAAATCTTTAAATACACTAATCCCCCATTTTTTCCATATCCTTAAATTAGGGATATTAAAAAAGGAGAAGATATCTTCTAAAGAGATCAAAGGACTTGGGAAGGGGATCAGTTTTTCTTGAAAGTAATTTTTTCCCCAAAAACAAATTAAACATTTAGTAATTTGTGTACCTTTCTAATATTACATTTTCCTTCCTTTTTTACCATAGTAATAGTGATCTCATTTCCCCTTGTTGTACAAAACAGTTTTCTATTTGTATCCATTGTGTAGAGTCAGAGTAAGCAAAGCCACGTGCTAGATGTGCTATCATTGTATTGTCGTGGTAGTTTTTTTATAATGAGGTATGCTATACCCCCCTTCCCAAATCTTCTGGTCGTAATAAACCTTTTAATTCTGATATGTTTAGAATTACGTATGTATTTATCAATTATAGATTGAAATTGATTTAGAATGTATCTATGAAGGGGGATAAGGATACTTCTAATTAAATAATTACATTTGGGTAAAATAAACATTTTTGCAGATATGATTCTGTGTTTTTCCAAGAGCTTAACATAGTCTTAAATTTATCCAATAAAGATCCATATTTTTTTAAATACATACTTAAAGGAACTGGCAGATGAGAAAAGGTCTAATATTTTTCTTATATTATCAGTGCCTTGCCTCCCTTTTATAAAACGTGTTTGATCAATTGAAACAAGAGATAGGCCTAAGGTTTTTACATTGAGTTACATCTTGGTCTTTCTTAGGAATAATAACAATTGTGGCTTCTAACATCTCCTCTGGTGCTCTGCCTTCAGATTTAATTTCATTAAATGTATTAACTAAATGTTTGGACAGTTCTGCTTTACATACTTTATAATACCCGTTAATCAGACCATCAGGACCAGGAGCAGATCTTATTTTTAAATCAGAGGTAGCTAATAATACTTCAGCTTCAGTTATCTCCTTATTTAAGACAATCTAAAGTGGAGATTTTTGGTAAGTTTAATTCTTTCAGAAAAACTTGAATATCTTTTAATCAAGGAGATATACAGTTTTTATCATCTTTTAAGTTATATAATTTACTATAATGATTAAAAAAAACATGCAATTTCCTCCGGTTTTCTATATGTCATATGATTGTGATAAATGACCTCAATTATTTTGCTTTTATTTCCCAATAATTTGCTCGCTTTGTTACTGTAGTGGTACAGTTTCTGTAGAGACCAGATAGAATGGTCTACAATAGACTGTTTGTTTTAATCTGAGCAAGTATTGCATTAATTTGGTCTATATAATCCCTATTAGGTTCAGTTTTAGGTATTCAGTTTATTCTTTCTTTCTAATGTACCAAGTTTTATATATAAATCTCTAAGCGGAAGGCCCCCCTTTTTTTTTATAAGCTTGCCAAGCCATTCCGCGAATATACGCCTTATGCGCATTCCAGAGGACACAATTTGAATCAACTGAATTTTAATTTATTTAGAAACTTTTTTTTTCAATTCTGTCTGTAAATTAATTTTCAATGTTTCGTCCCCCAGAAGATATTTATCTAGTCTCCAAGAAGGTCCTAAAGTTTTATTAATCTCTCCTTTCATAATTAGTTTGACCATCAAGTGGTTATACCATGATCTAGGGACTATTTTAATCTCCTTAATATTTTGTAGAGTGTTTCTATCCGTAAAAAAATAGTCTTTAGTACAATTCGTGTCTGTTAGAGAAAAACGTATAGTCTCTCGCGTTCGGGTGGAATACTCACCAGGCGTCGTACAAATTAAAATTGACTATAGTGTTATTAAAGGCTTTGATACTCTTAAGTGTCTGGTTGGCTAACGTAGTTTTTTTCATCGATTGCCTATCAAGGTTGGAATTAAGATAAAGATTAAAATCTCCACAGACTATGATAGAGCCTTGTACATATTTATTTATGATTTTGAAAATGCGATTACACAAACCTATTTTGCTCTTTGTTAGAAACATAGATATTCAATAAAGTGAAATGTATATTATGTCATATTATGTACCTGCCCTCTGGATCAATTTCCATGTACTTTTCTTCTTCTTTGAGATTTTTTTGAAAGAATATTGATACTCCTCAAGCTTTTTTTTATATATTGAATTATATTGCAATGTATAAGTCTGCTCTGAAATTTTCAGGATTTTGCCTTGATGCCAATGCGTTTCTTGCAGACAGACGTCTGCCTTCTCCTTTTTGAAACTATTGAGAGCAGAATATCTCTTAACAGGAAGATTTAGACCGTGGACATTATGGCTAATCAACTTAAGATGCATTTAAGTCTCAATACATTTCCAACTCGATCCTCCACTCCCAGGACCAGCCCATATCCGCATAACATATCGCGAAAAAAGAAAAACAACACAAAAAACATACAATACATCACATAAGAATTCACAGGAACATAAAAACAGGGATTCTCTATTTTCCTATTCAAATGATTCTCATCCTCTAGGGCACCAATCACCGTGACCAAAATCCTTTGGCAAAACGGGTACCCTAAAAAGATCACACTAAACATGTTTGAAAAGACCATATTGGCGTGGGATCTTATATACAGGGTCTAAAACATTAACAAATCAAACAGAGATTGGGGGAGTTAAAAAACTACTGGTCTAAGAGGAAACATATATAATTTCCTTCATTAGGGGGTATATAGAGTAATTATTCAGTATTTTTTCCCCTTTTTCTTTTCTTTCACTTTCCCTCCATTATCATAATATCCTCAAACAAAGGGTACAGAGAGAAATTAATCAGAACATCCTCGGTCATATTTAAACTAAAAATACATCCACTAGATGATTCACCTTAAAAAGTGTAAAACCAGTTTGGGGTGCTGTTGTGAAGGGCTTTCTATGTTAGTGTTCATTTTTAAATGTTATTCTAGAGGCTATGGGAAGCCATTGGAGTGACCTTCAGAGAGGTGCTGCTGATCCTGAGTGTAGATGAGGCTAATGGACGCGTTTATTATGGATTGGACTGGAGACAAAGAGTGATGGGAGACAATAAGAAACAAGTTCCAATAATCGAGGTGAGATTTGATGAGGGAATGGATTAGAGGATACGTACAAAATACATGGAGAGCAGTGGCGGCTAGTGACCTTCCAAGTTGGTGGGCGGCCCGTCCATTGGGGCGTCAGGGCAAACGCCCCCCCAAATATTTTCTTCACCCTGCAATAAAAAAAACACAACAATGTATTAGTATAACCCAAAAACAAATAAATATAAGATGTACATCATCATTTCAAGTCTAAATAGTATTAAAAATGAAGTAAAGTTAGTAAAGGGACACTGTCACTTTAAAATAACCCTTGCGCTACATTAACTAATGCTGTGTATCTATATAGCCCCCTGCCTGCACCCTGTGTGATCAAATTACAATAGTTATACACTGTGTACACTAACCTTTAGACTCTTCTCTCTCTTCAATGAGTCCTGGCCTGGCCCCCTGACCGTTAATGCATGCCGCCCACCATCACAGTGACGATATGCATGGGCGGTCATAAATGTATCAATTAATAAATGACAGTCTTCCATCATTGACCAATCAATGATGGAAGGCTGTCCAGTTACTAAGTGATCAATCTAAACCCACCCAGACCGTTAGCCCTGAGCGCCCGCCAGCAAATAGGGCCTCGAGTTATCATTTTGATTGACTGATACAGTCAATAAAACCACCAGTTCCCTGTCCCTTCCCCCTTTCTGTTTCCTGACCCTGGTCACGCTGAGACTGAGAGACCTCCCTGGCTGAATCTACTCATCTGCTCTGCCTGCCTAACACAGTAAGTCTACACCTGCCTCTGCCTGGCACCTGCCCTGCCCCTGGCCAAACCAAAACCCCTAGTAGCCCCTAATAAAAGTTAGGGGTGACCAGTTACCCCCAGTCCCCCACTATGCCTGCCTGGCCTGCCAGTGCCACCTACCCAGCCACCCACCAACTACCACCGACGACCCCAGCCATCACCCCCATGTGGCCTGTGCAACCCCCGATCAGGCCTGTCCTATGCTAGCCTAGCTATGCCATCATGCCACCGCCGGATTACCCCGATCACGGGATCAGGTAGTCGGGTGGTGAGCGGGGTGGCACAGGCCCACATGGGGGTGATCGGATCACCCCCTTGATGAGGCCTGTGCCACCCCTGATGACCTCCATGTTGCCGCCCTATGCCACCCCCGAGGCCCGATCACCACCGGGCCCCCGGCACCACCCCGATGCGGCCTATGCTACCCCGGGTATTCGGGCAGTGAGCGGGGTTGACCAGGCCACATGGGGGTGGATGTTCACCCCCATGAGGCCTGTGCCACCCCTGATCGTGGCCTATGGGCGACCGATGGGCGCCTGACCGTGACCGACCCCACCCTGGATGAACCAACTACCTACCCCCCCCCCCCCTATTTTTATTCCATTTTTAGAAGTAACAGGCATGTATATGTGCCTGTCACTTCTAAAGATAAAATAAAAATAAGGGAAGGGGAAAAAAAATACAGTAAAAACATTATTACAATTAAACAGTAAGCTAACACATTGTTAGTACAGTTAGTAACACATTTTATACAAAAATAAACAGCTTTAAACCAACATTAATAAAAAATAAAATAAACAACAGCACATACTTACCTGTAAAATTGACCCCTCCAGCGTTGGCCTTCTGTCCTCTCTGGATATAGTCATGAAAAATAAATAATCCATGTTGATTGAAGCCAATGGTCAAATAAAATAATCCATGTTGATTGAAGCCAATGGTCAAATAAAATAATCCATGTTGATTGAAGCCAATGGTCAAATAAAATAATCCATGTTGATTGAAGCCAATGGTCAAAATAAAATAATCCATGTTGATTGAAGCCAATGGTCAAAAATAATCCAATCTTGATTGAAGCCATTGTCCATCCATCCATTCTGGCCCATTGAAAGAGGCCTCCACAAAAAAAAACAGACGCTCTAAAAAAAAAAAAACAACACACTAAAAGAGCTCCTCCTACAAGGAGCCCCTCCCGCGATTAATTGTTTTTTTTCCCACGGTCTGCTATATATACAAATTTTTGAAGGACTCTGATTGGCTGAAATTTTTAATTGACATCGATTTCAACCAATGAGAGTCTTCAAAAAATTAGCAAATCAGCAAGCAGGTATGGAAGCCTGTAAGGGTAAAAAAGGTTAGTGTGAACTTGTTTGACCCTGTATGTATTATACATATTACAGGGCTATTTTATGTGATATACATGTTACAGGATAATATCCTGTAACATGTATAGCCAAAAAATAGCACTGTAATATGTATAACAAATAAAGTGTAATAGAAATGCATGAACAATATAATATACCAAGTAATAAAGAACATCAATTAATCAAATAATAAATATCAATTAATATATATTGTTGTATGTATATGTTTATGTATATTTATGTGTATTTTTTATGCGTATATATATATATATTTGGATATATATATATATATATATATAAAAATTAATATCAATATATCACAATAAATAAATATATATATATATATATATATATATATATATATCAATTTGATATATATATATATATATATATATTTATTTATTTATTGTGATATATTAATATCAATTTTTATATACCGTATATATATATATATATATATATTTATTTATTGTGATATATTGATATAAATTTTTATATATATCTATCAATATATATATATATCTATCAATATATATTTTTTTTTTTGGGCCTATATGTTATTTAAGGTTTTTAAGGTGCGGTTGGGGCCTATATGGTCCCAATTTGTTATTTAAGGTTTTTAAGGTACGGTTGGGGCCTATATGGTCCCAATTTGTTATTTAAGGTTTTTAAGGTACGGTTGGGGCCTATATGGTCCCAATTTGTTATTTAAGGTTTTTAAGGTACGGTTGGGGCCTATATGGTCCCAATTTGTTATTTAAGGTTTTTAAGGTGCGGTTGGGGCCTATATGGTCAAAATTGGTTATTTAAGGTTTTTAAGGTGCGGTTGGGGCCTATATGGTCCCAATTTGTTATTTAAGGTTTTTAAGGTGCGGTTGGGGCCTATATGGTCCCAATTTGTTATTTAAGGTTTTTAAGGTACGGTTGGGGCCTATATGGTCCCAATTTGTTATTTAAGGTTTTTAAGGTACGGTTGGGGCCTATATGGTCCCAATTTGTTATTTAAGGTTTTTAAGGTGCGGTTGGGGCCTATATGGTCACACTTGCTCTTTTAAGGTTTTAAACGTTACGGTTTGGGTCTTAAACGTTCTAATGTTTTTTTTTTTTTTTCTATAACTTCCCAGGTGCAAACTATCTGTGGAATCAGATTTGTTTGGACTCGTTGGTTGACTTACTGGACGTGAATACCCCGAGAAGGAGAGTCAACTGTTGGTGAGTATATGGTCACACTTGGACTTTTAAGGTTTTTAAGGTGCAGTTGGGGCCTATATGGTCACACTTGCTCTTTTAAGGTTTTAAAAGTTACGGTTTGGGTCTTGAGATTTCTAATGTTTTTTTTTTTGTATTCTATCACCCCCCAGGTGCAAACTATCTGTGAAAGCAGACTTGTTTGGACTCGTTGGTTGACTTACTGGACGTGAATACCCCGAGAAGGAAAGTCAACTGTTGGTGAGTATCATTGCCTTTAATTTTCTGTCCATGTGTATAGGTGCAAATTTGATGTTGATGTAGTCTTGTCACATGAGGGTTTGCAATCTGTAATGTATACCAATGAAATCAACACACTGTTATTTTAAAGTAATTTTGTGACATAATATAAATTAATATACCGTGATCTCTTTCTTTTATTGGTATCAATATCAGAAATGAATACTATTGACTCTCTACTTGTGAAGCCTTTCGGCACCCTAACCTATGAGGAGAAGGTGGAAGTAAAACGGTTAGGAGCTGACCAACCAGAGATAAATCTGCAGCAAATCGCAAGAGATAGAGGGAAGCAATATGTCCGTAATTTCAATACTGAATGGTACAAGAAGAACGACTGGCTTTCTGGAAGCGTTTCTAGGAAGTCCTTATATTGTTTCCCATGCATCCTATTTGGTGGTGACGCTGCTTGGACCAAAACTGGAGTGACTGACGTCAAACATCTAGCTGACAAATTGGCAAAACACAAAAGTTCTAAAGCTCACTTGGATAACAGGATCAAGTTTGAGATGCTTGGACAGGCGAACATTGCTGTTCAACTGGACCAAGGATACCAAGTCAGCATTCAAAAACACAACGAAGAAGTGGCTAAGAACCGGTACATCCTTTCCAAGATAATTGATTGTGTTCGCTTTTGTGGCGCTTTTGAACTGGCATTAAGAGGACACGACGAGAGTGAAACATCGCTAAATCCAGGAGTGTTTAGAGGCCTGGTGGATTTGGTTGGCAGTATCGATAGTGCAATGGAACAGCATTTGAAGACTGCAACTGTGTTTAAGGGCACTTCCAAAACCGTGCAGAATGAGCTACTGGACTGCATGCATGAAGTTATAAAGGAAGTGATTCACCAAGAGCTTAAAGAAGCCCAGTTTGTGGCAATCCAAGCGGATGAAACAACCGATATTTCCGCTAGGACACAGTGCGTTGTAGTCTATCGCTACATTGACAAGAAGCATCAAGTGGTGGAAAGATTTGATGGCTTCACGGAAATGAAATCAACGGATGCAGACTCCATTGCTGCTGTTGTGCTGGAAACACTGAATACTGTTCTCCCAGAGACAGAAGACAAGAAGAAACTCATAGCTCAAAGCTACGATGGTGCCAGTGTGATGCGTGGAGATCAAGGAGGAGTTCAAAGAAAAATAAAAGACGTGTACCCGAACGCACACTACGTCCATTGCTATGCTCACCAACTGAACCTAATAATGGAGAAAGCAGTTTCAAGGATTGGAAGAGTTAGAGTTTTTTTTTCAAACATAGGCGGCATACCATCTTTTTTTTCACGCTCTCCAAAAAGGACTGGAGTTCTGGATGAGGTAGTTGGTAGAAGACTTCCAAGAGGTGCACCGACACGATGGAACTTCAACGTTAGGACAGTGAAAGTGATCTACGAGAACAGAGATGCGCTACTTGAGTGTTTCCAGACAATTGAAGCATGTCTAAACTTTGATCCAACATCTATACGGGAAGCCGCAGGTTTCATTGGAATGCTGGAAGACAGGGAGTTCCTTTACTTCCTTAAATTATTTCATTTAATAATGCCACATGTAGACATCCTCTATAGTCAGCTTCAGAAGCGAGACACGGATACTGTTTATATCAAAAAAGTCACAGAAGACTTTGTCGCCAGCATCCAGAAAATCCGTAATTCTGTGGAAGAGATAGAAGCAAGTTTGCCGAGCGATCTAACAGTCAACAGACGGAGTGCGGAGATCTCAACCTTGAGACAACTTTCAAGAGAGGTATGTGACATAGTGGTGGTTCATGCAAAAGAACGTTTTTCATTTTCAAATCACCTAGTCAGTGCCAAACTTGTTCAAAGTGACTTGTATAAAACCCATGACACTTGCTTTCCAACCCAAGCTCTGGAAGACACCGTGCAAGCATATCCAATACTGAAGAAGGAACAATTACGCACTGAACTGTCACTTCTGTATGGGAAGACAGAGTTTCATACTTGTACAAGTGCTGTTGCTCTGCACAAACTTTTCCATCAATTTAAACTGCAGAATGATTTCACAGAGACAGTAAAATTATTAAGAATCCTGATTACAACACCAATGACTACTGCAGAATCAGAAAGATGTTTCTCAACATTGAAGAGGATAAAAACCTTTTTAAGAAGCACCATGTCCCTGGAGCGGTTGAATGCATTGGCGATGCTCTCAATGGAAAAGCAACTGATTTCCGAGATCCCAGACTTCAATGAAAAAACCATTGAGAAGTTTTCTTCTTTGAAAGATCGCCGTGCAAAATTAAAATACAAGTGATTGAAGCAAAGAAGAATGCATACCCCCAAGGTGTGCAAAGATAAACTGCGTTAAGCAGCACCCACCTCACACTACCAAACATAACTAGTGGTAAGTAAAGTATGAACGGTGTGTGGGTGTGCATATGGAAGGAGCTATGAAAGGTGTGTGCATGGTCAGTAACAATTGTTGAAGCCTTGGCGTGGTTTGAAGGAATTGGAGGCACTTCCAAGGGTAGCTGTCACTTGTGCACAGGAAGCAAGAATTCCATGTCTGTACAAGTGCTGTTGCTCTGCAGCAACTTTAGCATCAATTTAATCTACATAATTTAACAGAGTGAGTGAAGCTATAAGGAATCCTGCTTACAACAACGAAGACTACTAAAGAACCAGAAAGATGCTTCTCCACATTGAAGATGATCAAAAAAGTAATTAAAAAGCACCATGGCCCTGTAGCGGTTAAATGCATTGGTTTGAAGGAATTGGAGGCACCTTCAAGGGTACGTAAAGTTCTCAGAAATGGCACCACCTCACTACCAAAAATAACTAGTGGTAAGTAAAGTATGAATGGTGTGTGGGTGTGCATATTGAAGGAGCTATGAAAGGTGTGTGAATGGTCAGTAACAATTGTTGAAGCCTTGGCGTGGCGTTACTGCTCATATGGTTATCCATATGCTAATTCAACGTGTTTGTTTGACATTGATTATTGTGTTGTCTAAACAGAAGTTAAATGTTGTTGTTTTCTTGAATCCCAAGATCCACTGGTTTGGGCCTATGCAGTGCTGATTGGTCTTCTAAGGTATGTTTTGAGGCCTATATGGTCACACTTGGTCTTCTAAGGTATGTTTGGGGCCTATGGTCACACTTGGTCTTCTAAGGTATGTTTGAGGCCTATATGGTCACACTTGGTCTTCTAAGGTATGTTTGAGGCCTATATGGTCCCACTTGGTCTTCTAAGGTATGTTTGGGGCCTATGGTCACACTTGTTCTTCTAAGGTATGTTTGAGGCCTATATGGTCCCACTTGGTCTTCTAAGGTATGTTTGGGGCCTATGGTCACACTTGTTCTTCTAAGGTATGTTTGAGGCCTATATGGTCACACTTGGTCTTCTAAGGTATGTTTGGGGCTTATATAGTCACACTTGGTCTTCTAAGGTATGTTTGGGGCCTATATAGTCACACTTGGTCTTCTAAGGTATGTTTGGGGCCTATATAGTCACACTTGGTCTTCTAAGGTATGTTTGGGGCCTATAGTCCCACTTGGTCTTCTAAGGTATGTTTGGGGCCTATATAGTCACACTTGGTCTTCTAAGGTATGTTTGGGGCCTATATGGTTCCACTTGGTCGTTTAATGTTTTTTAAGTATGGTTTTGTTCTTGAATGGTATGATTGATTTGCTTGTTTTCTTTCAACCCCAGGTGCAAACCCTATGTGGCTGCAGATTTGTTTCTACTCATTGGTCAACTTAATGAACGTGAATACCCTGAGAAGAAGAGCCGACTAATGGTAGGTGTCACTCCTTTAATTTTTCTGTTAATACGTATAGGTGCAATTATGATATTGCTGTAGTCTTGTCACATGAGTTTTTTCAATCTATATTGTATACCAATGAATTTAACACATTGTTACTTTACTTCTTGACATTTCTGCATTGCAGATTATGTATTTCAATGGGCTTTACAAGCATAAGGTCATTGGGCGGGGCTTATAAAGGTCGTTATGACGTCAGGGGGAGGAGTTATAAAAATGGGTGTGGTTTGAAAAAGGGGGAGTGGCTATGTTTCGCCCTGTCGCCCCTCCAACTTGAAAAGTCACCAGCCGCCACTGATTATATAAGAGATATAGATAGATAGATAGATAGATAGATAGATAGATAGATAGATGGATAGGGGATATATCCCTCTCTGTCTCCATCTTTCTATATATGTCTATATCCATCTCTTTATCCCTCTACCTCTCTATCCCTTTCCCTGTCTTCCTCTCTATCCCTCTCCATCTTTCTATCACTCTCCCTATCTCTCTCTATTCTTCTCCCTATCTGTCCCTCTATCCCTCTCCCTATAACTCTCTCCCTATCCCTTTTGATCTATATCTCCCTATCCCCCCCTCTTCCTATCTCTCTCCCTCCCTTCCTACCTCTCTCCCTCCACGTATCATTCTCCCTCCCCTTCCCTATCTCTCTCCCTCTCCCTCCCTATCTCTCTCCCTCCCTCCCTATATATATCTCTCTCTCCCTCCCTCCCTATATCTCTCTTCCTCCCTGCTTCTCTCTCTCCCTCCCTATCACTCTCTCCCTCCCTCCATCCCTATCTCTCTCTCTCCCTCTATTTCTCTCTCCCCCTTTCTCTATCTCTCTCTTGCTATTTCTCTCTCTACCTCCCATATCTCTCCCTCCCTAGCTCTCCCTCCCTATCCCTCTCTCCCTCCCTACATCTCTCCCTCCCTCCCTCTCTCCCTCCCTATCTCTTTCCTGCCCTATCTCACTCCCTCCCTATCTATTTTCCTCCCTCCCTACTTCTCTCCCTCCCTATATATTTCCCTCCCTATCCCTCTTTCTCCTTATCTCTCTCTCCCTCCAGCCTTATATCTTCCACCATCCCTCTCCTTATCTCTCTCCCTCCCCCTCTCTATCTCTCTCTCCATCCCTCTCCCTATCTCTCTCCCTCCCCACTCCCTATCTCTCTCTCTCTCTCTCTCTCTATCCCTCTCCCTATCTCTATTTTCCCCTTCCCTCTGTATCTTTCTCCCCCTCCCTATCACTTTTCCCTATCCCCCTCCCTATCTCTCTCTCTCTCCCTCCCAATCTCTATCTCCCTCCCTGCCTCTCTATCTCCCTCTCTATCTCTCTCCCTTCCTATCTCTCTCTCCCTCCCTATCTATCTCCCTCACTATCTCTCCCTCCCTATCTCTCTCTCTCCCTCCCTATTTCTCTCTCTACCTCCCTATCTCTCTCCCTCCCTATCTATCTCCCTCCCTCTTTCCCGCCCTATCACTTTCCCTCCCTCTCTCCTTCCCTACCTCTCTCCCCCGATCTCTTTCCCTCCCTATCCCACTCTCTCCATATCTATCCCTACCTCTCTCGAATCCCTCTGCCTCTACCTATCTCTCTATCTCTCCCTTTATCTCCTTCTCTATCACTCTCTCTCTAGCTCTCTATCTATGCCTCTCTCTCTCCCCTATCTATCCCTCTCTCTCCCTATCTATTCCTTTCTCTCTCCTCCCATCTATCCCTGTCTATCTCTCCCTCTCTCTCTATCTATCTCCTCTATCACTCTCTCTCTCTAGCTCTCTATCTATTCCTCTCTCAATCTCTCACTCCCCAATCTATCCCCCCTCTCTCTCAAATCCCTCTCTCCCTCCCTCTAATCACTCTGCCCCTACCTATCTCTCCCTTTCTCTCTATCTATCCCCCTGGTTCTCTCTCTCTACCCCCCCCATGTCTCTCTCTATCCCCCTATCTCTCTCTCTATCCCCCTATCTCTCTCTCCATCCCTCTCTCTATCCCCCTCTCTCTCCCTACCCCCTCTCTCTCTCTCCCCTTTCTCACTCTCTCTCTAACAACATCGCAAGATCCACAACTATATATGACAAAGAAACACAAAAGATGTCTGCACCTTCTTGCCCTAACCACACACACATTTATTCTGACCATTCTGGCTTTTAGTTCTCATTTTCATGCTTTTAGATACTAAATCTCCACTACGGGATTTTGGCCCTGTCCCCAGACTTACATATTAGGCCAATGTCACTTTGCTCTTTTCTTTGAAATAACATATATTTGGAACAAAGTCTGTGAGCATCCCACTCACAGCATCTCTGGCAGGATGCGTCTTGGACTTACTTGTTAAAGGGAAGGCCCAGGCTTCAGGCTTGAATTATTACTCATAATAACTGGTATTATAAGATGGGAATTTGCTGTAATAGTGAGCCCCAGAGACTTGGAGAGATGTGGAAATGCTGATGGACAATCTTGTAATTAACATAAAAGGTTCTGTTTGAAAGGACTGGTAAGGTAACATGCTGGATGTGAATGGCTGCAATCCTTTAATTATCATCATTAAGAATTGTGAAAGCCGTGGCATTTTGCCAGCAAGATCTTCAGCACTTTGCAAATAAACCCACCAGCACCTTGAATTTATATGAACTTAATTATAAAGGAATCTTTAAAAAAAATAAATGCATTGCTTTTGTATTTAATAATTTATTAAATAATATATTAACTCACGTATTTTACATTTACAATTATAATATACATAAATACTCATATACCTATGTTAGTCTTAAAGGCAAAAAATATATAAATATTTAAAATAAATTAGTCTAATAAAAATGTCTTAAAGATACATTTTGAAGCTACTTATGGTTCCTGGAGGTGTCCATCATTATTTGGTGAAGGCTGCTTGTATGGATATGTTTTGCACTTCTGCGGGAGCAGGGCTTGGATTTATTTTTGCATGTGTTGAACTATAAAATCCCATTTACCTCTCTTTCCTTAACCTCCCTACATTCCCTCTACTGATACAGAGGATAACCATCTCTCCTCAGATGCCACACTAGCAGCCAGTCTTTAAGCCAGGTAAGATGGAGCTTTCTATACACAGAAGGTTCAAAAATGAAAAGTGATTTAATACATTAATTTTGTATCAGCTCCAGAATTCTCCTGTTTTAGCTACAGAAATCCTCCCTTTGTCTGCAGCTTCTTTTCCAGGACCCCCAGGGTGCAGAACAGGAATTAAGGGGTTACAAATAACAAACAGAGGTTATAGCCTCTAAATCGGTCCTGCTGGGCCACACACAGGCCTTGATTTGCGGATTTACTTTCTGTGCACAGGTGAGTCAATCAGGATGACTGAAGGAGTGATAGTCTCAACTGGGTGCAGCAGAGATATCCTCAAATCCGGGCCTGTGTGCAGCCCAGCAGGACCAAACATGGACACCGCTGCTATAAATAAAAGTCAGAACAACTTGCTTATGTTCCGTAGAAGAGAGTCTTTATTGGGAAAAGTTGGAACAGTTATGGACAAACAGAGCAATATAACTTTGGTTCAACTCAAAAACATGATTACGTTACCTGCCCTTCAACAAATAAGTCAATCAGCCCCTGTAATACCTCACTAGGCAATATGGGGGTGTGGGAGTTTTTTTCATCACAGGGTGAGCTGGTAATTACATGACAAACTTAAACACGTTCAAAGTTCCCTTCTAAACTAGTTAACTCACTTCTACTATGTGCATTTCCTATCCACCACAAGATACTCACATAAAGCAGGTTGTTATCATGTTGTACAGTCCATTGTGCAAATTCCCTGTATCTGGTGATGGAACAAGCAGGGACTGGAACAGTGACCGGGGGGGGGGGGGGCGGGGGGGTTTAGAGAGGACATAGCTCTTTGAGTAGAGGTTAACTCATCCCCAAAAACAGATCTTGACATCTGTATTACACTTTTTATAAATCTTTAAAACATTTATTTTAAACTAAAAATAGATTTTATCTTAAAATCTTTATCTCCTCATTGCTTACACAGCTGCTATTGTAAAAAAAGAACCTCAAAAACATGAAGTTTTTACTTAACTACATAAGCTATTTAATAAGTGATGCTCTGCCCTGAATGAGGTTTCTGCACTTACTCCTTTGCCTAACTAGGATTCAACTGGAGGAGGCGTACATCCAAAATTAGTCAACCAAAATGGTAGAAACTCCTTCCTGGAGCCATGGTCTGAGCTACCAGTGGTGCAACTGGTGCAAGGCACCAAGGCCCCTGGCCTCTGAGGGGCCCCTGCCGGCCTGCCGCGGGACCTCTATAACCCAAACTGCCCCCTGTGGCCCCTGTGGTTCTTCTGTGGCCCCCAGGGGTCCCCTGTGGCCCCCTCAGACCCTCTGTGGCCCACTGTAGCCGCCCACAGCCCCTTATGGCCCTCCAGACCTACTGCCCCTTAGGCAAGGATAGGGGGCCCTACACCACAGGAAAAAAATTAAATGTAGGGAGGTTCTGGTCATGGCCGTAATACCCATTAGGCAAAATAGGCAGACGCTTAGGGGGTGCATCCCTGTTAGGGGCTCCCCATTTTTTAGCTTAGAAACCCCCAATAAATACCTTTTTTGGTTATTAAAAACTAAATGCTGCAGTTCACAGACTAATATTACACTAACAATGATGATAACAATTGCAGTAACAGGTTAATTTAGCAATATATGTACATATAAATAAGCTATTTTACAGCCTGTGTATACAATGAGCTGTATCCCCCCCAGAATTATTATGGCTCCTACACCCCTGGTTGGGAAAATACAGAAACTAAACAACATCTTGGATGTATTTATATGAGGTAATCATAATCCGGTCCTATCCTCTTATGGTAGTGCAGCACATGGCAGCAACAGTTGTGGCAGAGCATCCGCTAGATGGCGCTGCCAATATTCCAGTGCCATATCATAGAGTCAAGGCTTGGGTAAACTGTTAGGGTAAGGGTTAAGGTTAGAGTTAGTTCAAGGGTTAGGCTAACATAAGCTTAGAACTTCTCTCACCTATCGGTAGCGCTGCAAAATTTCGGCAGCGCCATCTAGCGGTTGGAGGCCACACTTCAGCGACCTATCCCGACACCATAACAGGATAGATCTTATAATCCATCTGAGGTGCCGTTTTCTAAAGAAACTAAGTCCAATGTAATTAGCCTTTCTCCTTATTAATTGTATAATTTGCCCTTCTCTGACCATTGTCTACCCCTACAATGCCTTTTTTGATAATGAAACATCATATTCCCAACGAGGTTTCACCAGGGGTTTATATAGTGGCAGCATTATACTTCATGCTTTAGAATAATATTATTTTCATGTCCTAGCTTTATATATTATTAAAAATATAGAAATTGCTCATAGCCTCCCTGTTCTGCGAAGAGAGAACTAACTATTCTCTTAGGAGCCAGGATACTGGGCTCATATCTGCAATCCCTGTCCATCCATTTGTTATTTAAGTTTAACAAAGAATTATGAGTTAATATAGAGAGATCATAAAGGGAATTGGGTAATAAACAAATGATTGCTTTGTAAGCCCCTGAGACTATTCAGGGGGGTGACGGTAACTGGTATCTGCTTTATAAAACATATCTGTTGCAGCAATGAGATACTAAATTAAAGGACTACTGAAAAAAAGAAAAGAAAATCAAGTCTGACTCAGAGCACAATTATGTAGGAAAAAGCCATAAAGCTAGTTTTTAATTAGAAAAAAATAAGCATTTGCAGGACCCTGGAGGGTTCCATGATACATTTGTTGAAGTTGTGTGAGAGGAACATTTATATATTTATGGAGAGCTATGGTTGTATATTTTGATGTAATTTCCTGCTTCTGAGCCAGTGAGTGGAAGGAGTGTGGTGTCAATTTCAATGTTATCCATTTATTAAACAAAAGCCCAGTATTTCTACCTATTCCCTCCTGCCCCACCACCCTCCACTGATAACTACAAACATCCCCTCCTCCAATAATCCAAATCTCAGGAAATGATGTAACGAACACAAAATGGATTCTTATACTCAAACAATTTATTTTTATGTCTTACACAGTTGCTAATATTGTTAGATTGGAACATACTTAACAAACAAGTGACATTTTTCTTGAACTGCAGTGGTCTTCTACAGGGTCAGTGTGTACAATGAATCACAAATATAGTTGTCACCAACTGCAGCCCTTCCCGTAGGCGCTCATCCCTATGACCCCCTACGACTTTCCGACCGCAAATGCGGACCCTTGCGGAGGTGGAGGCTCCCACGTTGGCTGCAATGAGCCACAGGCTTTTGCGAGGGTCCGCATTTGCGGAGGCTCTACGGCGCCTCACAATATGTTAAAAACAACCACACAATCGGGACTTGGAAAAAAAACATAAACACGCAATGACTAACTACGGTCTTACACAAAAAAATACGAGCCGCGGGACTTAGAAAAAATCCATTACGGACTCGCTAAAATACTACCCTAACGGAACTACCCGCGCACAGCGGCAAACATAAAAAAACACAAAAATACACACAAAAAAAAAAAAAAAAAAATTACCCACACCAAGGGGGGACCCCCAGGCAAATTTACAAAGTTTACACTCCCGTAAATCGAAAAGGGGAAAAAAACGAAAGCGAGGCTACACGACTCCTATAGCCGCTAAATTCCACAAAGCAAATACGGCTTTTACAAAAACCTGTACGACCTACAACATACACCATTAGCAAGGACGCTTCATCATACAAACCCACCTACCACATACACATTCGCCGCCATTTTACAACACTAACTTACACAATGCGGAAGTACACAGCTACACTAACTTACAGCCTATTTACACTACACACTGCACACATTTCTGACACTTACACCATTTTAATTTATTACTTATTTAATTAGCATCACAAAATACATATACACAAAAATAAAAAATAAAAACACTATCGCAATAAACGCAAAATTCTATTGCTGCGCGCCTCACAATGAGCGCCAACGCTGCTCATAGCACACAAACTACACCAGGGGACAGCCTTGCAATAAGCGCAAAAAGCAGATCTGCGCCGACCTTACAATGACAGCAAAAGCGCCTCTGATAAAAACAAATAACAACCAAGAGGCTTGCAATGAGCGCCGAGATCTCAGACCGCCACAAAAAATAATGTCTGTGCCAAAAAACATTTCTTGACTTACAATTCTATTGCCGTCATTTTTTGCCAGGCAATTCGCTAGTATATATATATATATATGAAGCAGAAGAAGTCATATAGATAGTTTTTAATTATTACAAATACATAGTTGCCTCTGCTGGACGTTGGGTACATCTATAATGCATTCCCCGATCCAAGCAGCCAACTTCTGGGCCTGTGGGGAAGGGTGTGGTGTCAATTTCAGTCAGATGCAATTCTCTAACAAAGCTTTCACCTTTCTTACTCTATTGTCATGCCCACCCCTTTATCCACTGATAGATAAAAAAAAAGTACACCCTTATGATCCAGTTCTCAGGTAGTGATGTAACAGATAAAACTGATCCCTCTGTTCAAAAACAAAGTCTTGATAATTTTGATTTTCTCCGAAAATATTTTGTAACCATGTCTTACAGAGCTGCTAATGTTGTTAGTTTGTTACATATTTCATAAACAAGTGGCTTTTTTCTTGAACTACAGGGTTCCTTTGAATGGCAACTACGAGGCAGGAAAGAGCTAAGAGAGGCCCATAAAAATGCAATGGCTTATAGTAATGGCGATCTATGTAAAGAGTACATATATTACACTCTACCACCAACAGTAATGTCTTTGTAAAGGATAAGAGGGCAACATATCACATATATAGTTGTGAGCATGCGAGCTGTTGCTAACGTTTGCGAGCTCGTGCAGCGAGCCTGCGGCCCTCGCAAAGCAAAGCGAGGGCCTCGCAAAATTTACGTCATTACACAAGGAAAATACGAGACACGTTACAACCCATTACGACCTTGCAAAAATCGTCCACAACACGCGCACATCAAAACATGAAAAATACAACAAATACACAAAACAAATACATACAAAGCTTACCTTCAGGAAGAGGGAGCATCCAGGACCTCGAAAACTGAAGTTACAGCTCAATTTAACTCAAATTAAAAGAGTTTAGACACTAAAAAATTCTCTAAGCGAGAGAAAAAATGGCCGCCGAAAAAAACAAAAACGAGGCTACAGCAGTCTAAAGACGCAAAACACCACCAAACACCTACGGATTTGCCGAAAACCACCTACGAGATTAAAAAACAAGGACGCAACCTGCGCGACCGCAAAAACATTACAAACACAACAAATACGAACAACAAACACATAAAAAGCTTACCCACAACAAGGGGGGGCACCGAGGACCTCTGCAAGTGAAGTTACACCTCCATTTAAGCACACATTTCTGAGTGTAGATACCCGAAAATCACCTAAGCGAGAGAAAAAATGGCAGTCGAACAAAACGAAAACGAGGCTAAAGGACCCTAAACACGCAAAACACCACCAGAAACACGCAAAACACCACAAAACAGCTACGGATATTCCGAAAAAGTCGCACGACATAGAAAAAAAAGGACGCTAAATCAGCAACAGCCGCATACCACACATTAGCCGCCATTTTAGAACAATAACTTATACAATGCGGAAGTACACAGCTACGCTAACGGATTGGTCTCGCGGACGCACACTATTACACTACACACTGCACACATTCATGACACTTACACAGCAGCTCCACAGCGCTAATGCTGCAGCAACATGAAAACAGATTGTCAGCTCTTCAACATAATGCTTCCTGCATATATTACTTCAAAATAGGTAAAGCATATTACTTTATTAATCTTTTAGTTATTTTATTATTATATACACCAAACACCATTAGCTCACTTACAATTTCATTGCCGTCATTTCTTGACGGGCAATTCGCTAGTACATAATAAAGGGAAAAATAAAAATTTTCTATGAAATTTTTCTCACTATAAAAACAAATTTTTAAACTTACAATTAATGTAAAAGTGATTTATACCGAAGTCTTCATCTATACTGATGAAGAGTAACAGCGGCGCATTAAAGGACCATTGTAGTGCCCTACCAACATTAGCTAGATGCTTTAATTAGGCATTGATCATTAATAAAATGAATTAGACCATTGCATTAGGACATTATAGTTGTGCTTTAAGATATAGTTTTAGTGCATCTTTAAAGCACCACTGTAGTTATATATGAAGAAATACTCTTTATAATAGGCAAAATTATTTTAGAAAATAAAAATATATACAAGCTTTAACTTATTAATGGTTTTATGCAAATGTGCGACTGTTATACGCACCAGTAAGTGGTGCCACGTGTTACGCCACGTGTTACGCTCCAGGGCTCGGGAGACCTGCATAGAGTTGTTAAATAAAGAATACACAGGTCTGAACTTTATCATTGGAGGCTGCCAGCAGTTCAGTCCTTCATCAGCAGGTTCTTCTCTTGTGTGTGTTGTTCAGTTGTGTCCAACTCTCTGTGACCTCATGGACTGCAACATACCATGCTGAACCACTTTGTTTCCATGGCAGAGATACTGGAGTAGATTGCCTGTTCTTGTCCAGTGGGCCACAGCATATTGGTATTTCTAGGTGGTTTTGCATCCAAGTACTGATCAGGCCCAACCCTGCTTGGCTTCAGGGTGGTGTGACTTCTTAGTTCCCTGACTGGAATCGAACCCAGGTCGCAGTGGTGGTAGCATCAAATCCTAACCACTGGACCACCAGGGAACCCTTCTCTTTTTCTGGTCTCTAACTGCTGTGTAAGGACTCCTTGGTGGTCCAGAGGTTAGGTTTCAGTGCTTTCATCGCTGAGATCTGGGTTCGATTCCAGTCAGGGAACCAACAGGTCACCTCTAACATGCACCTTAAACGAACATAAAATATTCAGGTTAGGGTGGCTTAAATTGTATGATGACCTGAGATGCTGTTTACAGGTCATCAAGACCCATTGCAGCACATCGCAACTACCCATGGTGCTTTAGTAAAATCCATGATGACCTGAGATGCTGTTTACAGGTCATTATGACCCATTGCAGCACATTGCAACTACCCATGGTGCTTTAGTAAAATCTATGATGACCTGAGATACTGTTTACAGGTCATTATGACCCATTGCAGGACATTTCAACTACCCATGGTGCTTTAGTAAAATCTATGATGACCTGAGATGCTGTTTACAGGTCATTATGACCCATTGCAGCACATTGCAACTACCTATGTTGCTTTAGTAAATTCCATAATGACCTGAGATGCTCTTTATAGGTCATCAAGGCCCATCACAGCACATTGCAATGACCTGTGTTGCTATAGTAAATTCCATTATAACCTGAGAGGCTGGTCACAGGTCATCAAGTTCTATCACAGCAATTTGCAACCACCCATTGTACACCCACAGTACATTATCTTCATCGGGAGAAACCAATCAGGAACTATTTGTAAGATTTTAGGCAGAAAACAGAGCTTTGAAGAGCTTCTTAATAATATAAAGTACACAAAGTAAAGTGGTACACAGGGATATTATATTCCTAGTAAAATCCAGAAATCTTCCATATCCATCTGAATACAAACAGCCCTATTAAATTCCAAGCCCGTAAGTGCAACGTGAGACCCGCAATGGCTGCAGGCATGAAATTTGGCCGAGTTACAGAGCTAGTATATTCGAGCAGTGCACGAGTTACAGGCTTGAAATGCAAACCAGTAAACCATTTGTCGCATGTTGGATGTGCGGCCGTGAACATTAGTAGTTACGGGTTTAGATGCAGCCAATGGCAACAGAGATCGTCACCATTATGTCACTGAAAAATGGAGGTTAGATTTCAAAACCTTACGGGCTTTAATTACAAGTTTCAATCGGACCCGCATTCCAGAAATAATGTAATATTAATAAATCAGTAAATATTATATTCAGGTCCATGTGACTTCCATTATATGTATTAACACATTGATTGCCGGGATCGATATATCACGGAAATGAAACTAAAAATAAAGTATTTTACATTGCAGATTTACGAGCTTGAGAATGTTGTGCTATTAATTCTAATACCTAACATTACTTTCCCTTTTATTATAAGTACAGTAGTGTGTGTATTTGCATTTACCGTGCTACGAATAGGACTTTAACCCCCTAGCGGGTCCTCTCTAGTTTGGCCCCATTTGCGGGTTACGGGCTTGAACGCCAGTGAATTTGTTGCAATTTAATAGTGTGATTGAAACGTAACAGTTACGGGTTTGGCGGATTAAAGGATTTGCGGGCGCGCAGTTCAAATTTCCATGTCCCATAGCCTTTTCTCACCTTTATCCCGCAAGTCATTGGCGGGTTGCTTTCCGGGGCCAATTTAATAGCCGCAAGTCTTGTGAGCTACATTACGGGCTACGGTTTTCAACGTTGAGGGTATTTAATAGGGCTGAAAGTGTTAAAAGGTCCATCTTTCGATAATGATCGCCAGTCAGCCCATAAATAAATAACTAATTACCTGCATCCTTATTGTATGAGCACCACAATGGTCCATTGATGTTTTAGATTTTTCTTTCCAAAATACCACATTTCTACTGTTCACCTTTCTTTACTGAACCCTTTATATCACATTCTAGTATTTTATAAAAAGCTTTCCCTTTTTTTTCCATTTACATAATAGTAAAAGACAATTCAATCTTCTATCCCAGGAAGCTCGAAATTATCTTTTATTATTTTCAAAAGGCTGCGTAACTACAGGTGACAGATAATTGAGAATTGCACTTTGTAAATGTAAGAGCAATGCCTTAACTGTGCTTATTTGTCTTCTCCTTCTATAAAAAACTCACTATGTATTCATGTATTCAGTGTACATGTACTTATCTGGATTCCCATGCTCAGGATCCCCAGTGTTTACAATGCTATTAGCACCACGGGATGCGCACGTGACTGGATAACCTGAGCTGTTACATATAGTATGAATGGATTGAGGAACTAGCTGCCGCGAACTGAACAAGATCCCCCTCTGAGAAGATTTATCTTCATTAACTTGATGTATTGTAGATTGATTTTTTTTAATTTGTATTTCTACAGGTTTTTTTTCCCACTTTCTCTACATTATTTATTAATAATCTTTCCTACACATTAGTCTTTTTTTATTTTTAGCATAATCATATATAATTTTCAGGGTTTCCATGAATAAATAACCATACACATTAAAGAGAAATGTATTTTATGCATTTAAATAGAAAATATATTTATTATTACAACAGTATTATAAATTTTATCTTAAATTCAAGCACACCTCCTATCATTTTCAGCAGCTGATAACTGTACATCACTTGTTTTTTTCAACCTTAAAGCATATAAATAAATAAAAATGTATAATAACCATTTAAAGAATAGTTCCATATTCCTGATATCATGAATAATATCTTTCTTAAGGTACCATTGTGGTCAAATTGTATTAAGTATGGATTTTTATTACCATAATATCTCATAATATGAAATATAATTTTAAAAGGAAACAAAGCACAGCCATTATTTATAACAAAATATTCTTTACTTACTGCAGGTATTTATTTTTGTTAGGTGATTATGTCTGTTAATATCTCAGGAGGGTGTGTCCTTGTGAATTAATTAACTTTCCATTACTGCTATCCCATTAGAAACTTACAGCCTTATTAAATTGTGATTCAGTAAATTTAAAAGTGCTCTATTTAAGCACACAGCATATATTTTTTACAGAAGTTTTAGAGAACTTCTATCCAAAAGCAAGGTCTTCACTAACTAAAAAATTCTGTAAAAAAAATATGCTCTATGCTTATATAGAGCCGTATTCAATTGGCCGAATCACAATTTAATAAGGCTGTTAATCAGTAGAAGTCAAAATGGTAGATTGCACCGTATTCTAACTGCCTTTAAAAGTTAATATATTATACCCTGTTTTATTTTATTCTCCGTTCCAAAAAATATTTTTTCACATTTTCAAGTGTCATACTTAGAAATAGTATATTTTAAAAAATATAACAGTGGCCCTTTAAATAATTTAGGTTTTCTTTTTTACCACATTTTGAAAGCCTGAGTTTCATAGGGATCCAGATTTCAATATAAATATTTTATCACTATGCAAGCCCATAATCAGAATCGGAAACATACTCATATTAAACCATATACACATTTTGCCACATAGTATTAAATAGAGTACCATATAATTTGATATCATGCTGTAAGGCCCAATTTATAGAAAATAAGCAGAAGTTAGTCTTTTTGGATTTTGCAAAGGATTTTGATACAGTGCCACATGGGAGACTATTGGGCAAACTAAGAGATACAGGAATTGCAGTAAATATCTGCTCATGGATTGAGAGCTGGCTAAAAGACAGGAAGCAAAGGGTTGTTGTAAATGGAACATATTCCGATTGGACTAATGTGGTAAGTGGGGTTCCTCAGGGTTCAGTATTAGGTCCTCTCCTTTTTAACATATTTATTAATTACTTAGAGGTGGAATTGGAGTGTGGTGTCTCAATTTTCGCTGATGACACGTAGTTGTGCAAGGTAATTACATCAGATAATGTGCTTTCCCTCCAAAGGGATTTACATAAAATTGAGGAATAGGCATCTAAATGGCAAATGAGATTTAATACGAATAAATGTAAGGTTATGCATCTGGGAAGGAAAAATAGCAATGCAATTTATAATTTTATTGGAGCAAATCTTGGTGTATCAGATATTGAAAGAGATTTGGGAGTGCTTGTGGACAACCACCTAGGTAACAGTGCTCAAAGCCAAGCAGCAGCTGCAAAGGCAAATAAAATATTAGCATGTATTAAGAAGGGTATAGAAGCAAAGTAAGCAAATATAATTCTGCCACTATACAAATCTCTAGTACGCCCTCATTTGGAATATGGAGTACAATTTTGGGCACCACTTCATAGAAATGACATTTTAGAGCTGGAAAAGGTACAGAGGAGGGCAACAAAACTAATAAGAGGAATGGAGGGGCTAAGTTATGAAGAAAGACTAACCAAATGAAACTTATTTTCTCTAGAAAAAAGGCGCCTAAGAGGAGATATGATTACCTTATATAAATACATCCAGGGTCAGTATACAGATTTGCATAAACGGAAAAACTGTGCCTTAGGGAGTTCAGCTGCACCTCACTGACGAAACGCGTCTGGGGTTTGCTGTTTCTCCTGTTCAGGGTAGAATTGCCTGGTATTTCGGGGTTGGGTCACTCTTTTGAGTGGGACCAGACTGATATACTACAGGATATTTCTCCCTGTAAAGGGCACAAGTGAGCTAAAAGAGGTTGCTCTCAGAGAAGCGTATCATGGCCATAGAACTCACCTATTAAGGTTGGTTCGTTCTCTGGTGAGTACCTCTGACTTAGTTTTTCTGTTTATGCAAATTACCCTTAGGGTTTAGTCTCCCTAAGGGTAATAGGGGACTCCAGACGTGGACACCTTGCTCACTGTGCCTTAGGGAGTTCAGCTGCACCTCACTGACGAGGCCCATAAAGGCCGAAACGCGTCTGGGGTTTGCTGTTTCTCCTGTTCAGGGTAGAATTGCCTGGTATTTCGGGGCTGTGTCACTCTTGAGTGGGACCAGACTGATATACTACAGGATATTTCTCCCTGTGAAGGGCACAAGTGAGCTAAAAGAGGTTGCTCTCAGAGTGGCGTATCATGGCCATAGAGCTCACCTATTAAGGTTGGTTCGTTCTCTGGTGAGCACCTCTGACTTAGTTTTTCAGTATACAGATTTGTCAAGGGAGTATTTTGTGCCAAGAGGTTTTCAACTGACAATAGGACATCCATTGAGGTTAGAAGTAAAAAGATTCCACCTTAAAAAAAGAAAAGGGTTCTTCACAGTAAGGGTGGTTAATCTGTGGAATTCTCTACCAGAGGAGGTGGTGACAGCGGATTCGATAGATAACTTTAAAAGGGGACTGGATTTATTTCCAATTAAAAATGGAATTCAGGGTTATCATGGATAATTAGAGAGACAGTATTGATCCAGGGAGAAATCCGATCGCCAGTATCTGGGGTCAGGAAGGAATTATTATAATTTTTTTTCCTTTGAGACGATTGGCTAATTCTCACTTTTTTTTTTTCTGTTTGCATTCCTCTTGATTAATTAATAATAAAAAAAATAATTAAAAAAATTGATTAATAATTAACAACTAATTAATTAATTAATATGTAATCCGCATATTGCAGATCAGAGAAGATCTTAAAAGGTTGAACCTGATGGACTGAATGTCTTTTTTCAACCTTAATTATTATGGCCCTCATTCAATTGCGATTTGGCTAATTGAATAGGGCTATAAATAAGCACATAGCATTTTTTTTTTTTTTCATCAATAGTTTTTATTGGTCACTTCAAACATTAAACAAACAATATATCAGTAAGCCATGACTCACAGGTCAGGAATTAACCTTCTACAACCATTTTTAGAAACATATGTAACCTGACTCTGCAATCAACGTGACCTCTCCTCCCTCTTTTTCCGTTTTTCTAGTAATACAACACTAACCATAAATGGGTATAACTTTTTTTTTTTTTTTCTCTGTAACTTTCCATTTATCGACTCAGTAATCCATAGCTCGCAGGCTAGGCTTAATGGGGCCTATTACAATTAGCAATATTAACCTTAATCCCCAAATGCCCCTTCTAGTGTTCTCTGTATTTACCCTACCTGCGACATTCCATATAGCATTTAACTTAAATAAATCTTACCCACGCCAACTAAACTAACCAAATGTGAAATTCTAAAATAAAACAAAAAACAGAAAAACAATCTCTAATAGGGTTTTTTTGTCTTTATTTATACTCATACTCGGGTCTAAGCCTATAGCCCTTCCCTTCTTACTACCCTTGAAAAATGACCTTCCTATGTACAAGGTATCTATTCTTGGTCCCAGAAACCTAATTCAACATATCAATCCCCCATATCCTTTATTCATTCTTACACACATAAACTTGAACAAAATTCAAACCTGTAGTGTCATCTGTATTTTCACATACCATATATAAGAAAACAAGTATTATAATTTCTATTCGTTTTACCTTTCTGAACTTCATAGCTCCTCGCCGGACTCTCCAGCGCCTCTCACGTTTCCTCCTCCTCCTAGTTTTTCCCCTTCTTTTTTTTTTTCCCTTTTGTTTGCCTTCTCTCTGTTGCCTTACCCACCTGCGTTCCCACCTTGCTAGCCCGCATATGCTAACCATGGGTCCCATATGTCTCTGTATTTCTGGACCGAATCTGCCAAAATATGTGTCATGTGCTCGTTTACTGCTAGATAGTTTATTTTGTTTTTTATAGCCTGAAGCTCAAGTGTATCCGTTTTCCAATGTTTAGCGATATGTGACTTGGTAGCCATGTACATATACTGTAGTAGCCTATTTTGTGTTGGGGATAGCCGTGGGTCTGGGATTCCCAATAAACATGAATCTAATGAGCCCCCTCCTGGGGTTTTGAGAATGTCAACCACAAGATCTGTCACAGCTGTCCATACCTGAGCAACTTTAGGGCATTCCCACCACATGTGTATGAATGAGCCAGGGGTCTGACAACCCCTTGTACAATATATCCCCCCTGATTTGTTCCACTTCGCCATTCTTACAGGGGTTAGGTAAGTTCTGTGGAGGACCTTAATGGCGGTTTCTAGAAGTGTGTGGTTTAGTGAACCTTTATAAATATTTTTCCAAACTTTCTCCCATTTCTCTGTTTCCCAGTGTTCTCCTATGTCCCTCTCCCATACCTCTATGTATTTATCCCTTACCCGTTCTGTAGGTGTATTATAAATTTCGTATATACCCCCTATGATTCCTTTAGTCAGGGGAACTTTTTGACATATTCCCGAAAGCCATGTTTTTTTAGGGGAGCCTTGCATTCTACCTATAGTATTGACCAAATGTCTGATTTTGCAGAAATTAAAATGTTGATCAATAGGGATATTATGATGATCTCTCAAGTATTCGTATGTTATTGGAATGTCCGTTCCTAGCCAAGCTCCTAGCCTATCCAGCCCCCTAGATTTCCACCACCATTTTGCCTCCGAGCTGATCCCTGTTGGAGACTGTGGATGCCCAAATATCGAGAGCATCGGGGATGGGTGTCTAAAAAGGTTTGTGTGTTTCAGGGCCCATTTCCATCCTTGTAACGTATTGGCAAATACCGGGTGCTTAATCTTTCCCACACCCTCCGGCACCCCATCCAACCAGACCAGGGTGTCCCAGGTGTAAGGGTTTAGCCACTGGTCTTCTAGTGTTTTCCATAGCGGTTGGTGAACCCCTGAATGAATTAAGGGAATAAACGATAATTGCGCCGCTCTATAGTATTTCTTCAGGTCTGGGAATGATAGTCCACCCCTATCTTTGTGCTTGTACATTATCTCCTTTTTAATTCTGGGGGGTTTGCCCTTCCATGTAAATTGGGATACTTTCCTCTGAAACCCTTTCAAGTCTACCTGATTGACGGGGATTGGCAGAGTCCTAAACAGATACAACAGCTTCGGTAGAATTGTCATCTTAAAGGAGTTAATCCTTCCCAGCCATGAAATAGGATAGCTAGACCATTTATGCATGTCTTCACTAAGTCTTTTATAAAGCGGGGGATAGTTAGACCTATATAAAGAATTTGTATGCAGCGTGATTTTTATCCCTAGATACTGAATGTAGTCCTTGGCCCATTGGAATTTGAACTTGTCTGATATTAATTATTTTGTGTGAGGATCTAGATTTATAGCCAATGCTTCTGTTTTCCCGACGTTAATGAGGAGCCCTGATTTGCGACCAAACTCTGAGAGAGTGTCCATCAAGGTGGTAATGGACTGTTCAGGTTCTGTTATTGTGCACAACATATCGTCTGCAAACAGGTTAAGTTTATAGTGTTGTTGCCCTATTACCAGACCCTTGATCCCCGAGTTCATCCTAATTGCCTGTGCTAATGGTTCAATTGCGATGGCAAAGAGTAAGGGGGACAGGGGACACCCCTGTCTCGTGCCCCTTCCAATTTTGATGGCCTGATTCAGTGTGCCCGGGAGCTTCAGATGCGCTTCCAGGTTTCTATTATATGTATTAATTAAGTTTAGGAATCTTCCTGTAAAACCAAATTTCTTTAAGACCTCCCCAAGGTATGGCCACTCCAAAGAATCAAAGGCCTTCTCAATGTCTAACGCCAAAAGGCATGCTGGGATTTTGTTATTATTGGCATGGTGGATTAAATTAATTACTTTTCTAATGTTATCTCGAGCTTGTCTATGGGGGACAAAACCTACCTGGTCTTTGTGGATAATACGTGGAAGAAATTTTGAGACCCTGTCCGCCATAATCTTAGCCAGGAGTTTAATATCCCCGTTCAGCAAAGAAATGGGCCTGTAGTTCTTAACCTCTGTGTTGTCCTTCCCTTCCTTAGGAAAAAGAGTTATTTCGGCCAGATTCATTTCAGGGGGAATTGACTGCCCCTCTAAGATATGGTTATACAATTTGGTTAATCTGGGTGCCAACTGATCCTTGAAGATCTTATAATACATGTTGGAGAACCCATCTGGACCCGGGGCTTTACCACTCTTCAAAGCTTGTATTCCTTTCCTAACTTCTTCGAGTGAAATTTTGGTGTTTAGCGCGTCTACCTCAGTTTCCTCCAATCTTGGTAAATCGTACCTGTCTAGCCATGATCTTATGCTACCTTCCGTTTCCTTACCGGCCGCCGAGTAGAGGTTCTGATAAAAGTGGAAAAACATTTCCTGTATCCTAGTGGGATTAGCCGTTCTTACACTGCCCCCTACTTTTATATAATGAATTCTTGATTGCATATGTTTTGATCTTAACTTTCTCGCCAGCATCCTATCAGGTTTATTTGCTTGGAGGAAGAATTTATGGTGGGTTCTCCTAAGCAATTTTTCTGCCCTTTCTGAGTAAATCTTATCCAATTCTACTCTCACTCTTTCAATTTCCTGCCTAGTCTGCCTGTTAGGTTTTTGTTGGTTACCCCTTTCTAGGATGCCTAGCTCTTCCGTAAGTTTCTGTTCTCGAGCTTTCTGTTCTTTCCTAAACTTGGCCGCTTCCTTTATACACATGCCCCTGATGTATGCCTTATGCGCCACCCAGACCCAGCCAATCCCCATCTCCGGTGTTTCATTAGACTCAAAGAAAAAATCTAATTCTAGGGTTATTCTGTCCTTAACTGACGGAATCGTCAATACTCTTTCGTTCAGTCTCCACTTGTATTGAGGTTTAGTTGTGGGGCCTAGATTTATGGTCGCCTTAACCAGGCTATGATCTGACCAAGCACAGGGTACTATTTCCACCCCCCTAGCCTCCTTCAACAGTACTGAGTCCGTTAGTATGTAATCTATTCTGGAGTATACTTTGTGGGGGTTTGAGTAGAAGGTGAATTCTCTAGTCCCTAGGTGACATTCCCTCCATAGATCCACTAGCAGTAATTGAATTGTTTTCAATTTTTTAGAGAATTTGCCTCCTAAGTCTTTCCCCGTTCTATCGTTTTTCACGTCCAACGTCAGATTGAAGTCTCCCCCCAGGATGATCTTACCCTCCCTCACTTTCGCTAGGTGTCTCAGCGCCCTGATTAAATGATTGTGTGGAGAGTTAGTAGGGGCATACATGGTGGCTAAGGTAACCGGGAGGTCTAGGACGGTCCCTGTCAGAAACAGGTAATATCCCTGCTTATCTACTATTTTTTTGTCTAGTATGAACGGGAAATTTTTGTGTAACAGAATCGCTGTCCCTTCCTTCTTAGAGTTACTACATGTAGTGTGAAATATGGGGACGTTTTTGTCCATAAAAGACGGGACCTGGCGGCGTTTAAAGTGTGTTTCTTGGATAAATATAACCGCCGGGTTATGGGCTTTGTAAGATTGGAACGCTTTGCTTCTTTTGGAGGGGGTGTTAAAGCCACTAACGTTATGTGTGATGCAGACGTATTCTGACTCAGCCATAGGTATTATAGTCATGTGTTACTATTGCCAGTGGTGACTCACCATTTGTGGAGACAGAGGATTTCCAGAGCTGGTTTCATCTCTCTCCTTTTTGCTAAGGTTGCTGGGGCAAGATCTGCAAACAGTTGTAAAGAAGAACCGTCCGGTCCCACTATCTTGGGCAACCTTCTTGCCTTAGCCATTAGCAGGTCTCTGGAACTTTGTCTCACAAAGCGCACAACAATGTCTTTTGGTTTTTCTGGGTTGCTAGGGCCACCCAGAGCCCTATGGGCCCTTTCTATCAGCAGTTCCTCCTTTTGATTGCCAGAAATGATGGTAAAGAATACTGCTTCAAGGTACGCCTTGATGTCACCCACTTTCGTCGGGACGCCTCTCAGACGGACATTGTGTCTACGGGATCTATTCTCTAGATCCTCTATCTTGCTTTCCAGAGCCTCAATGCGAGAAGTATTAGCACTTATCTCCAGCTTATCTTCCTCCTGAGCGGATATGATTTGGTCAGTTGTTCTTTCCAGCTCATGGGTTCTCTGTCCCACCGCACAGATCTCATCTCTCACTTCCTTTAGGGCCAACGCCAGTTGGGTTTTCAGCAACACTTCGAATTTGGCCATTGCCGACACAGAGAAGTCCACATCTGTGATTGTATTGGGCCGGTCTCCCTCAGCTTCTGACATCTCCGACCGTTCTGGGGAGCTCTCCCTTGCTTTGCTTTTCGGTGTGGTTGCTACTGGGAAATGATCGGATATGCCTCTGGAGGTTATGCTTTTCTTCCTTTCTTCATCATCGGTCCTGCTTCAGCTCCAGGCCCGCAGGACACCGGGGGTTCGTCTTGGTTATAGAGGGTCTCCCTGGTGTTAGCTATTTTAGCTTGTGTGGGCTGCTAGGATACCGCCCCTGCCATGGGGTTTGTGACGATTATGTGCGCTGCGGCTGTTCAGGCTAGGGTACTGGGGTATTCCTTGTCGCTCATGAATAGGATCTCATTATTTCAGCTTACTCTGCTTGTCGCCTCCCCATTGCATCTAGCTCCAGGATCCCTTCCGCACATACCTTCTATATGAAGCGTGCGTGCCCATGTTCTTCAGTCCTCCCCTGCCTGGCGTCTTGAATTGTTCAACTACTAGGTGTCACTGTCACTTCAGAATTGCCCTAAATCGCTGTGAAGACCTCGCGCCAATGGCCAATATATACTGGGTAACTGATGCCGCACACATGGGGTGGGGGTCTGCGTTCCCAGGCTACTTTCACTCCTGATGCTGTGTCTTTCCAGGTGTATGTACGTGGATATCAGCAAATAGTGGTCTGTGCCACTGCAAGAAAAATTGGCCTAGAAGCCTTCTCACTGTTATTCTGGTCAGATATATGCTACTAGAGGCAGTCTGTATGTGAAGGAGCAATAAAGATGGCCGTGCACCTGTGGTGTGCTTAATAAAGAAATGCAGAGTCACTTAAATGAGCTGGATCAGGGAGAGGGTCACGCTGTGCCAGGCTTGTAGGGCAGATCCTATCCTGAGCAGCCTGACCCCAGTTCAGCAGCCTCAGTGTCTCTTAGTGTTGCACTCCTAAGCAGTGTGGGATGCTGTAGGGAGATATAGGGCTGACCAAGGCCCTTCCACCAGGCCCAGCTTACAAAATGGCGGCCTCCCGTTTCGCAGGCTTTTTCCCCCTCTCTCCTGTTGCCTCCTCATCCCTCTCAGGCCTCTCTGCCCTGGCCAGTCGCCTGGGATCGCCCCCCGGGGAGCCCCTGGCCCTCTCTTGGGGCACTCACCCTGTCTGGGCCTCCCGCAGCGTTGTCGCCTCGTGTGCAGGCAAGATGGCCGCCTCTCAGCTCTGGGATCCCTCCTGGCACGACTGTACCCCTCCTGATGTCGGATCCAGCGGGGCCCGGACGGAACCCCCGGTCCACGGGTCTTGGGGCATCCTGTAGAGGAGCACTGATTGGGCTTCAGCCCTGTTGTGCCCTGCCGGAGCGCGGCCGCGCAATATATGCCGGCGGGCTTTCCAGGTGCGCCTCGGGGGGTTCGGGGGTGTCCCCTATGCCCCCACCCGGTCTTATGGGGAGATGTGGCCTTCCCTGGCCGGACTTTCGCCCTTTTTGGCCCTTTTTGGGCCTCTTTGAGGATTCTCGAGCAGGAGCTCTGTCTCCCTGCGTCTGCCTGCTCCAGACGCTAGCTCCGCCTCACATAGCATTTTTTTAAAGAAGTTTTTAGTTAGTGAAAACCTTGCTTTTGGATAGATGTTTACTAACTAAAAACTTATTTTAAAAAAATATGCTATGTGCTTATTTAGACCCCTATTCAATTGGCCAAATTGCAATTGAATGAGGGCCTATGTAACTATGTTAAACTGTATGGCCATCATTCAATTGCGATATGGCCAATTGAATAGTGCTCTAAATAAGCACATAACATATTTTTTTTAAAGAAGTTTTTAGTTAGTGAAAACCTTGCTTTTGAATAGATGCTTACTACTAAAAACTTCTTTAAAAAAAATATGTTATGTGCTTATTTAGACCCCTATTCAATTGGCCAAATTGCAATTGAATGAGGGCCTTTGTATATATATACATATATATATATATATATATATATATATATATATTTGTCCAGTAATCCAAATGAATAATCAGAGTATTGCAGTATTTTTCTTTTTATGCATTTTCTTTTGGACAGACATTTTATTTAGAGTGACAAGCTTTCAAGAGATGCGCCTCTCTTTATCAAGTCTTAATCAATTTTTCTGTCTTGATAAAGAGAGATGTATCTCTCAAAAGTGTATAACTAAAATGTCTGTCAAAATTTTTTTTATCATTTTATATTTCAGTACTCTGTCCTATGACCCTGGGTACCCCTGGGTATCCCTTAGGATTCCCTCTCAATACCCTAAACCCTTATGAACTTTGTTATCCACCAGAATTTCACCTCAATATCTGGTACCAGCTATGAGCTTGGGTAAACCCCAGGATACCCCCTCAATGTACGCTACCTCTATGAGCCAGGGTATCCCAATGGACTCCCTTGGCACTGAAAATGAACCCTATACCCAGTGCCGGATTTATATCAACAATGCTCTTAGGCAAAGATTTCTCAGATGCCCTTTCTCCCCACAACCTTATATACAAACAAATAAAAATGTTTTATAATTTTTATATTTTTATAAATTAGCCCAGAAATGTGTTCACATTATGTATATGTAATCTAAACTGTAATATATAGAAGACTAGCGACTTGCCCGTCAAAAAATCACGGTCAATAAAATTGTAAGGCTGGGAATGCTGTTTGATACACAATGTAAACCGTTTTGTACTGTGAGGACCTTCGGCGCTCATTGCGAGCCTCTTCTGTTGTGTACTTTTGGTCCTCTGAGCACCTTCATTAGTCATGATAAAGAGAGATATATATTTCTATGTATATGCAGTTAAATAATATACTTTAATTATTTATAATTGATATATGCAGCGAGCAATAGGCTGAAGAGCTAACAATCTGTTTGTATTTTGCGTCTGCATAGAATATACATTGTGAGTGTTGGTGCCCTGATAATAAAGTGTAATGAATGTTTGAAGTGTGCATTCTAAATAGGCTGCGTGCGCGAGGTAACACCGTTGTATAGTCGTAATGTTATTAATGGTTACACGGCTCGTGAGCATTTTCCCAGCTTTTGTAATAGTGTATTTTGTATGTCGTGGATAGATGCGTAAAGTGCTACGCTTTGGAAGTGTTTTGCGCGGTCCGTGGTTGTGCAGCCTCGTTTTCCTTTTTTTCGGTCTGCCTTTTTTTCTCTTGCTTAAGCGATTTTTGAATGTTGAAAATCGTCTGAATCGACTTAAATTTGCAATCCAACTCACTCCCAGACGTCCTGGCTGTTCCCCCGTGCTGTCTGTGAAGTCCCACGTTTGTCAACCGCTTGCACGCCAAGGCGATCCCACGTTTAGGAAGTGTTTTTCGACTAAGTCCTGCGTGTTTCATTGGCTCTTCGTGTTTGGGCTGATAGTTGTAGTGCGTTGTAGTGGCTTGACGGCTCTCCTTGCTCATCGCCCAAATGCTACGTGTTAACGTCTCGCTTCGCAAGGCTCGCAGCGATGAGCGCCTTCGGCACTCATTGCCTAAATTATACGCACCACGCAAAGTGTGACGACGTCTCGTGGTTAGGCAATTATAATATGTGATAGTAAAAATGTATAAATAATTACCCAGTTGCATGTCAGCACTCACGATTTCTAAAATGTAGGAAATATTTAATATATACTGTACCTCTGCTATAGCAGTTGAATGGAAATGGATTGACTGCACAATCGAGTCAGAGAGTGATGTTTTGCCATACCCTCCCCAAAGCACTCATTACTTCCTGCTTGGAGCAGCATATACGAGTACTTTATTTAGTGCAGCAAAATGGTGCCGTTACAAGCTGGCGTCCCATGGCACAGTGGAGGAGCTAGAGAATGGAGGGCCCTGGTGCAAAAAAAAAAGTTTTGCACTGGCCCCCCGAGACCAAATTACTCAGTGCTCCTTTCCTAGACCTTAGTGAGGGATGCAAAATTACGGCCCGTAGGACTTAGGACCAGAGGCACGTATATGGACTGAGGGCCTCACAAAAAGATGACTTTACTAGCGACTTGCGCGTCAAAAAATGACGGCAATGTGATGTATATGTTTGTCAAGTTGTTTAGTTATTAACATATATTTTTGTCACTTGTAAGTATTTTAATATGAACGTGTATTTTTGTAAAATGTTGATGTAATGGTTTTTTAAAATGTAATTTGTATCTGAAGAATTGTTAACTTTAATATACATTGAATGAATAGGAAAGCAAAAAGTAAAAAGCCTTCTTGAAACGTCGCGAATTTTAACATGAAGTTTAAAATATATGTAAGCAATAACCTTCAAAGTATATATTTTTAAACTTGAACTTTATTTTTTATGTAAGTTTAGAAGTTGACAAAACATTGGTATAATTTTGAACATTAAAAACAGGAACATAGTGAATACATTTTATAACCTAATTTTTTATTAAAAGTATTAACATTTGAATGTAAAAACAATTGACCTTTAAATTAATCAGTATTAAAATGCAATTTCTATCACAATAATTGTTAACTTGAATATACATTGAATGTAGAGGAAGGCATACAGTAAAACTCTCCTTAAAACGTACGTAATTAAAGTAATTCATTACTGAGCACATAAACTGGCGATAAACATTAATGTAGGTAGTAATCTTAAGATAACAGACAATATTTACATTGTGACTTAAAAGGTGCTTGACCTCTTAACATCCACTTTGTAATCTGTTGAATGAAATAACTTGAAAATATATTTTTTAAACTTGTAACATTAGAAACATTAACATAGTGACTTAACATTTTAACATAATTTTTACTAACAATGCAAGACAAGTATTTTGTGAGGCGAATCATTCATAAACAGTACTTCCATTAATTATGACTGAATTAAACAACCAATTGTTATGTATTTTGGAATGCTTTTAAAAAATGTTGGCATCTTTAATTTGTATCCTGCAAATTTATAGTAGTTCATAGTAGACAATGTTTTTAGTAAAAATACGTCCATCTTCTAATAAATCACCTTGACTTTCATTGTTTTCAATGTAAACTTTAATAGCCTGTGGATTTTTGCACCGTGACAACGCAACGTACAATTGACCATGTTCAAAAACTGGTTCTTCCAAGAAAATACCCACAGATTTGAAAGTTTGACCTTGTGATTTATTAATGGTCATGGCAAATGCCATAATAATGGGAAATTGTCTTCTTTGAAGTATAAAAGGGAGACTACTTTCACTTGGTGCTAAATCTATTCTTGGTATGAAAACTCTCTCTCCTTTATGGGTCCCAGTTAAAATTTCAGCATCTATAAAATGGTCCTTTAATTGTTGAACAATTAATCTTGTGCCATTGCATAGGCCTTTTTTGGGGTTCATATTTCGCAGTAACATGATAATTGCACCTTTCTTTAGCTGCAAAATATGTGGTGGCATTCCAGAAGGAGTTAAAGAGTTTATGAATTCAGTTGAAAAGTTTGCCTGACTTTCATTGTCATCAGCAAGTACAGAATCAGCACTGTGATAATTTCTTTGTGGTGCATTAATTTTTTTTAAAGATTTCATTATTGAGTATTAATGCATCTTTATTTTTACACGTCAGTATAACTTGGTTGGCAAGCTCGGAATATTCTTTGTTATTTATGCTCCCTTCAAATATAGCTGATATAATATCTTGTTGACAAATCATATGAGGTGGGATCTCTACAGTGTCGTCAGGTAAATGTAGTATTTTTTCTGTTCTGCCTTCTCCAATTTTAATAAGCCAATCATTGAAATCAGTTTGGCCTTCTGATCTCATATTTTGTTGCAGTTGAAGACGGGTAAAATGTTTCCATACTGTACTTGACTTTATAAATGTTTCAATAATGTCAGTTCGATTTCCATGTACAACGACAGGTAATGTTTGTCTAAAATCGCCACCCAACAACATTACCTTTCCACCAAATGGAAAAATATTATCCATGACTTCACGAAGCAAACGGTCAATACATTGGAGGGCATAGCATGACATCATTGTGGCCTCATCTATTATAATTAATTTACATTTCTTCAATTTCTTTGCTTGTAAGGATGTCATGCGAATATCTGACACAGAATTTTCTAAAATAGGCACTGGCAGTTTAAATCCACTATGAACAGTTCTTCCACCTTCTAATAAAAGTACAGCAATTCCAGTAGTGGCAAACGCCATTGCTATTTTTCCTTGTGCTCGTACTGAACTCATTAATAAATTGTACAAATATGTTTTTCCTGATCCGCCAGGTCCATCAAGATGGAAATAACGCTCTGTCACCATGTCATCATCTATAGCATTTTTAATGGCATGAAATGCTTGCAATTGTAGTGTATTTAAAGTTGCAAGTCTTTCTTCTGTTCTTTCTGCTTGTAGTTGAATGTCATAGTCTTCAAAGTTAATGTCATCTATAAGACCTGGATCAGGCAAATTAAAACTTGCACAACTTAATCCATGAGTTAAAAAGACTTCTTGGATTTCCATTAACGCTTTTAAGTGTGCAATGGGTTCATTGTAACGTCGCATAAAGTCTTCAACCATATTACTTTTAAAAGTCTCCCACAAAGCTGATGCATTTGGAGCATTTGAGAAGATACAAATAAAAGCAAATTGTTCTCTCATCTGTCGTGGCATTTGACATTGTGCTGCTTCTTCTAAACATCTTTCCCACTCTGTATCATCAGCGAGTAAGTTTCTATGTCTTGCAGCTAAATGGAAGGATTCATATACAATGTCATTAACAGTTCTTAATTGTTCAAAACTTTGTGCTCCTGGAACATTTAAAAGTAATATCCGTAAGCAAAAACGTTCAACATCTCTTGGACTGACTGTGTAAATTCTTGGAATAATTTTATTGCCGCTGGTTTTTCTTGGTCTCCATAATCCATTCACAAAAACATAGTGATATGGAATTTCAATATATAAGTATTGTGTTGCTTCAGCATCAGTGGAATTTAATGCAAACCATGCAGTTAGTGTAGTGTGACGATCTTCACTTTGGGCCAATGCATTCATTTCATTTCCAGCATGAAATAGACTAAATGTCGTTGTGGCAAATGTACTGCTAACCTATATACTGCATGTGATCTATCATGCATTTCAAATTTTAAAAGCCGCCACATAGCTTCTGGCGCACTGACATAGCGAGCATCTACATGAGATGCAAGTTCATCATGTACTAACTCACTACTTTCAGGGTTGTCTGCACTTTTGACGACTACAGTAGCTGCATCGTAACCTTTGTAAATATATTTGTAGACATATTTAATGGATTTGATGGAAGTGCAGGCTTCTACGTTGATGTGGGCGTTGTACTTCATGAGTAAATGTGGATTGTAGGGTACTACATATCTATTGTCCACTTTTTTTCCACGAATAATGGCACTATCTCCTTCTCTTCTTTTATAAAGTGGATATCCATCACAATTGGCATAGGTTTTGTCTCTATAATCTTTTGGAAATTCTTTGGAACATTTATTATTTTCCATACATGGTGATTGTGGATTAAGGTCACCACAGGGTCCATGAATCATGCGATGAGTAACAATCTCATATAGTCTACCATATAGTTCTGGATCTGGTAGTTCAGCAACAATGACTGCATCCACTTTGTCCGAAGTATCTAATTTATCTTTTTCTTGAAGTATTATTAGAAGATGTGCATGTGGAAGGCCTCTTTTTTGAAATTCAATGGTATATACATAAGCAAGACATTTGCCAAATAACTGATTTATAGTGAAGTCACGTATTAATTCATTTAATTTAATCTTAAAAACTCTGGCTACTAAATCTGGTCGATCTGAAGCAGTTTGTCCAAGAAGTAGATTTAGTGTAATTTCTGGCCATTGTGGATTACATGTAAATGTCACAAATAAATCGGGTTTGCCAAATTTAGTGACAATAGCCATAGCATCATTGTATCTTTCTCTCATATTCCGAGGAGATCCTTGAAAGGAAGATGGTAAAATGATGGCTTTGCCAGCTGTCATGTCTCTGCTTGTAGCCACGTCAGCAACATAGTCCATTAATCCAGAATATTGTTCTACACGGAGTTTATCTTGTTGATATTTGATAAAGTTTAAATTATTTGACTCAACTTGCAAATATGAATCAATAATCCATTGTTGTGTTAGTTTCCCACCACATAAAATTGGATTAAATACATTGCGAATGGCAATTTGAGCTACTTTAAATTCAAGCATAGAAACATTATTTCGGATTCTGGCTTTAGCATTTGGGTAACTGGGAAGAGTTAATTTTGGTTGCCAACCTGCTTCTCCGTGTGGGAAAAAAGATGGGATATGTCATTGGATCTAAATTTGGACTTAAGATACTCATATTAATAAACGGTTGCTCCTCATTTCTGGGATATATTCGAATGTCTCTTTGAAATGGTGGTTCTCCTTCATCATTCTGAAACACCATTGCAACCTCATTTGATGTTGGCAAGTTATAACGACGTTTATCAGTATGTCTGTCTCTTTTAAGCACCATATTAACCTTCGGCATTGGTAATTGATGTGTTTGTGCATGAAGTAGTTGTTCATTTTCTACTTCTGCCAATTTTTTATAAGCTTTACTGTAGGGATTGTTGTCCATAATGTTATTTAGCTCTATGAAAACACTGGGTAAGCATTTTTTATTTTCTTCCATCTGCATACGTTGGTCAACAGCTTCCATTGTATCTAGGACATATAGTTGAGCGAATTTTCTTTGATTTCCTTCCTCTGGATGTAAATGGGAAGTGCGATGATAAATTTGTCCTTGGACTTTAAAACAGTAAGGACCATGTCCTGGTACATTAGCAGCTAATGTTGCCCCCATGGATGCAAAGGATATGGCACTATTGTAGGATCTTATGTTTGTTTTAAAAATTTTGTAGTTTGGAAAAGTAGGTTCAGTCATAATGTTTTGTAAATAGAGAGGAAATTGTTTCCTTTCTGGAAGTTTGAACTTGCCTTTTTGACAGCAACTAATAAATTGGCCATCTCTGGGTCTCTCCTGTTTAAAATAATAAGCCTCACAAAACTGACATTGAGTAGTCATGTCCCCACAACTATGAACCTCTACTGCTAAAGACTTGAGTAGAGGACAATTTGCAAAGCATATAGGATTTTGACTTTCATATTCATCAGGTGAAATGTCATATAATGTTTCAACAACAGGTTCTAAATGCTTTGTTTTTTTTTGTGGCTTTTCTTGGTATATGTTGTATTGTTTGAGGTAAAATGTCATGTAATGTTTCATGAAACGGTTCTAAATGCTTTGTTTTTTTTGTTGCTTTTTTTGGTATCTGTTGTATTTTTTCTGGTAAAATGTCATCAGATGATTGAGCAACAGGTTGTAAATGTTTTATTTTCTTTGTTGCTTTTTTTGACATATCTTTAATTTCTGCAGGTGACAGTCTTTTGCTTGCAATTCTTATGCGTTCTTTTTCTCGTCGAATTTCCTCCTCTTCCGGTGTCTGCTGGCTGTCTGCTCTCTGTCGTCGTTCTCTAGCTTGGCGTCTTTTATTTTCTTGTTTACTCTCGTTATCAGCCATGTTAATCTGTAAAAATAAAATAATGTATCATTAGTTTATTTAGAGATGTTAAGTTGTTTTTCATGACAAATTGTTATCAACAGTGTGTTTACATTTTATACTTAATCAATTTCAATGCGGTCAATTGAATAGAGGTCTAAATAAGGCCATCAGATAATTATTTAAAGAAGTTTTTATTTATTAAACATGTATCCAAAAGCAAGTGTTTCAGTAACTAAAAAGGTATTTTCAAAAAGATGTTATGTCCTTATTTACAGCACTATTCAATTTGTCAAATGGCAATTAAATTAGGGTTTAGGACTGGAATGTTACAATGACAAATTGTATAGATTCTGTGTTTTTAGACTTTTTGGGACTATGCAATTTTTTTTTTAAATTTTACATTGAAGTTTGTATTTACTGTTAAAGATTATTGGCCCTAAAAGACAAATAAGAGATAGATGAAAAATGTGTTCGTTATATTTTTTCAACAGTTATAGTTACCAGTGGTTTATTTTAAATTTTATTTTCTGTTGACATCGATGCAAAGCTAAGATCTTTATTTTTTTTTTCTCTTTTTTTACTTGTTATACTGTACCTTGGTTGAAGTTTTATTTCAAGCAAAATTCTTTGTTGGTCCTGTGTTGAAAGCCTTTGTCCGATGGTCTGGTCCTGTGTTGAAAGTCCTCGTCCGATGGTGTAGTCCTCTGTTGAAAGTCCTCGTCCGCTGGTCTGGTCCTCAGTTGAAACTCCTGGTCCGATGTTCTTGACGCAGTATCTGTTATAAAATAAAAATGAAAATGTGATTTTATTTGAATGTATTTGTATTAACTAAAAAATGACATTATTTCTGTGTTTTTCTACAATCCTGTTTGGTGCCCACCACTTTTGGTATGCTTATTTAGGCTTTTTTCTAAGGCTTATAGGTGGTTAAACATTAAATAAGAATATAAATGTAGTTTGGTATGTGTTTGTGTGAGTTTTCGTACAATCCTGTTTGGTGCGCACCACTGTTGGTATGCTTATGTAGGCTTTTTTGTACGTCTTATAGGTTGTTAAACATTGCAAAAGAATATTAATTTAGTTTGCTATGTGTTTATGTGCGTTTTCGTACAATCCTGTTTGGTGCGCAACAATTTAGTTATGCTTATTTAGGCTTTTTTGTAAGGCTTATAGGTTGTTAAACATTAAATAAGAATCTAAATGTAGTTTGCTATGTGTTTGTGTGAGTTTTCATACAATCCTGTTTGGTGCGCACCACTGTTGGTATGCTTATTTATGTTTTTTTTTTATGCTTATATGTTGTTAAACATTAAATAAGAATGTAAATGTAGTTTGCTATGTGTTTGTGTGAGTTTTCATACAATCCTGTTTGGTGCGCACCAATGTTGGTATGCTTATTTAGGCTTCTTTCTAAGGCTTATAGGTTGTTAAACATTAAATAAGAATCTAAATGTAGTTTGCTATGTGTTTGTGTGAGTTTTCATACAATCCTGTTTGGTGCGCACCACTGTTGGTATGCTTATTAATGTTGTTTTGTAATGCTTATAGGTTGTTAAACATAAAATAAGAATATAAATGTAGTTTGCTATGTGTTTGTGTGAGTTTTCGTACAATCCTGTTTGGTGCGCACCAATGTTGGTATGCTTATTTAGGCTTCTTTCTAAGGCTTATAGGTTGTTAAACATTAAATAAGAATTTAAATGTAGTTTGCTATGTGTTTGTGTGAGTTTTCGTACAATCCTTTTGATGGGCACCACTTTTGTTATACTTATGTAGTGTTTTTTCTAATGGTTATAGGTTGTTAAACATTGAAAAAGAATATGAATTTAGTTTGCTATGTGTTTGTTACAATCCTGTTTTGTGTGTACCAGTTTGTGTGTACCATATGTTGCATACTTTGGCCCTCATTCAATTGCAGTTTGGCCAATTCAATAGGGTTCTAAATGTGCTTATTTCGAGCCCTATTGAATTGTCCAAAATATCAATTGAATGAGGGCCTTTGGTTGCTGGATTTGTTATATTGTGAGGGCCTCATTGAATTTCGTTTTTGGCAATGGAATTGGGCTCAATATGAGCACAGAGCATCTTTTTTTACAGAAGTTTTTAGTTAGTGAACTTGTATCCAAAAGCAAGGTCTTCACTAACTAAAAACTTCTGTAAAAAAATATGCTCTGTGCTTATATAGAGCCCTATTGAAATGGGCAAATCACATTTGAATGAGGCCCTCGGCCATTAAACATATTTAGGTCCTGAATCAATTGCGTTTTGACCAATTGAATAGGGCTCTATATAAGCACATAACATATTTTTTGACAGAAGTTTTGAGTTAGTGAAGACCTTGATTTAGTATCGAAGTTCAGTAACTAAAAATGTCTGTCTAAAAAATCTGTTATGTGCTTATATAGAGCCCTATTCAATTGGTCAACTCACAATTGAATGAGGCTCATGGTTCGGTTCTTTTTTATACTTAATACTTTACCTTGATTGAAGTGTCGAATGACAGAGGGTCCCCTCCTGCCAATCTTAATCCGCCGGTCTTCTTGTAGTGTCTGTTTGAAAAATAAAGTGAAATAGTGAATTATATAATTTTTTATTTTATTTAGCAAAGCATGGCCTTTTCAGCATTTAATGTATTTTTGTATCTTACCTCTTCTTCTTTGTTGGTGTTCTTTAAAGGGGATTGTGCTTCACAATGCACGGTGCAAATTGTTGAGTGACGCTGTTGATGCAGAGTCTGTTTGAATATTAAAAAAAGTAGAAAGATTAAGCTTTAGGTGATCTATTGAATTGCAGTAAATTAATGTCATTTAAATATACTTCTGTAATTATTTTCAATTAACATTATTTTTTGGTGGGGGCTACACACATATGTCACATACATGAAGAACATTTCCATAGTTGAAAGTAATTTTTGTGTGCGTGTGACATATCACTATACATAAATCATATTTTAATTGTTAAATTAACCTTATTTTTATTTTTGGCCAACATACATAAATGTGTGTGTGACATGTGACTATAGATGATACACATATATGTGCGTGTCACATATCAGTATACATGACTCATATTTTAATAGTCCCAACTTATTTTTTTCTAATGTAATTTAAATGTAGTTGTTTAATTAGTTTGTTTTAAGATAATTTTGTTGCAGGGGCAATACACATAAATGTGCGTGTGACATGTCACTATATATGATACACATAAATATGCGTCTCACATGTCACTATACATTATACGCATATATGTGCGTGTCACATGTCAGTATACATTATACGCATATATGTGCGTGTCACATGTCAGTATACATTATACACATATATGTGAGTGTCACATGTCACTATACATTATACGCATATATGTGCGTGTCACATGTCAGTATACATAAACCTCTTTTTCTTATTTAATTTTTTTTTTTGATGTCCTGTCTTGATAATAAAATGTAATATATTATTGCTTACCTCTAAGTTGTAATTTGCACAATGTAAAGTAGGAAATTAGTAAAGAATTGTCTTCTCAAGTTTTAGCAGCAGTTATGTCTGAAGTCACTCCGTTCATCACCTGAGTAGAAATTTATTTTTCTCTGTCAAATAGGCAGTATTTATAAACTTGTAGAACATTCTGGAAAGTTAGACCGTTAGAACGCAATACGCATGCGCTATTTGCGTTCCAGCTTACAATTTGCGTTCCATCCGCCATTTTGTGCGTAGTAGTGGTTAAAATGGTGTTTAATATGAGTGTGATCCGTTCCGCATAGTATGTGTTTCATTATTGCGAGTAAGTGTAGTGTCGCTTAGCCGATTTTCGGCCGTTTAAACTCTTTGTTTTGGACTTAAATGGACGTGTAAATGAACTTTTGGAGGTGCCGGATGCCCCCCCCCCCCCCCCCCCCGTGCTGTAAGTAAGCTGTTTATGTGTTTGTTGTGTTTATTTCTTGTGTTTGTGATGTTTTGATGCGCGGTGGTTGGAATGGGTTTTTCGCGGCCGTATTTTTTTTGTTAACACAGCCGACGTTGAGCCTCCACCTCCGCAAATGCGGATCCTCGCTTCGCGAGGATCCGCATTTGCGGGGACGTTGGGATGCTCCATCACCGCAAATGCGGGCCCTCGCTTCGCGAGGACCCGCACTTGCGGGGAACTGCGTCCCTCGCTTCGCGAGGGACGCAGTTCTTGCGGGCTCGCTGCGCGAGCCCGCAAGCGTGAGCAACGACCCGTACGCTCACAACTATATATGTGATCGTCCGAATCACTGAACAGTAAAAAGCTAAAAACAGATATGCCTCAAATTAACTTACACACTCACACACAGCACAGGGGGGGAGACAGGAAGCCTGTGGGTGAGGTTGCAAGTTAACTTGAGGCATATTTGCCGTTTTCTCATGATCGAAAATCGCCTAAGCAACAAAAAAAATGGCGGATGAAAAAACGCAACAGGATGAAAACGAGGCCAAAGCTCGCAAAAAAGAACCCCAAACACGTAACACTTGAGGAAAACCAGTAACACTTCCTCCACAATAGTAACATTTACAACAAAAGCAGTAACACTTAACCAAAGCCAGTAACACTTAACCCAAGGCTGTAACACTTATGGCGAGGCCCCTAAACTATACGGGGGGAGAGGCTTGCAAATAGCACCAAAGGAGCTCATTGCGAGCCACGTGATGAGCACTGAACGCACTCATTGTGGCACTCACGAGGAGCGCCTAAGGCGATCATCGCAGGCCTTGTAAAGTATATTGTGTATAATCCAACCTTAGCTTTGCTTGAAGCTGTGTGATACAGCAGGCATATGCTTAAGTGAAGCCATGTTTGAAACGGTTATCCTTAACCGTATTTCTCGGAATTCTGGGCATGAAGTTTTTTTAACTTGTTTTAGACGTTCAGATATGAACACAAATGTACTATTTATTTATATATATATATATATAAACACACATATATAAGTATACTATATCTACATATCACACAGTCCCTCTTAACATCCACCCTCCTCTTGGCATCCATCCCTACATCGCACCCAGTCCTTGTCAGCAACCATCCCCTCTCAGCAACCATCCAGACACAGCACCCATCCCCTCTGAGTTCCCAACTCACCTATCTCCTTTGCCCCTCCCTCACAGAACCCACCACCTGTACTTTGCTTCAGTAAAACATTTAGACTTCCCTGACACTTGCAAGAAATACTTGTCTGTGCATCATACAGCAGTACGACTCATGCAATTCTCTTACAGTTTATTGGCTAACAGGGCAGTTATAGAGTGGAAGCAGATTATTCAGTAGTGGGACTTTCATTATAAAAAAAGAATGCACACTGCTAAACAATTTCTTATACCCTCAAGTATTATAAGGAAAACATCACATTTTCCTTGATCATTAAGTCAGCAAAGTTAGGACAAATTGCATTGATATTCATTTGAAATAATAAGTATAAGGGTAGTCAGCTTTTGAAGACAAACTCAAGCTCAATTGACCTGTCTAGGTTATCTACTTAAACACCCTACACTGTACATCTTCAATTAAATAGCTTATATATGTAAAAGGGAGTCTTGAATTACTTTACTGTACTTCTACAGGAGGACCATTCCACTAGTCTATTTATCTAAAGATACCTTCAGATAAATGTAGAATCTTTAAAAAAAACTAGTTACCATTCCTGACCTTTCCTGTAATGAAACTATTTTTCTAAAAGCAATTTCCCCTAAATCTTTATTAAATCCCTTAATACAGTGCAATGCAACTGAAGCCCGCAGGCTGGATACCTATCATCTGTTTTCTGTAGTCCACTGACTGCCAGGGAGAACATACTTACAAATATTACAAGAAAACATTTCGGATAGTTTTGGACATCATATATACATTTTCAAATTTGTAGTTATTTCATATAAACTATGTTAATACATTCATTTATATATTTATATATGCATTTTTTATCATTTTAAATTTGGCTCACCAGCTCACTAGTCAGTATAAATCTACTCACAATTCATCAAATAAAATATTTTGGATACTTTGGGACATCATACAGTATATAAATTCCCAAAATAAAAGTTAATATATTCCTTTTTATATTCATACTAGTCACTTTCCCGTGAAAAATGATGGTATAATATTGTATTAAAAATTGTGTGTTTTGTGCGGCCTCTCTCAGTGTACCATGTCTACTCTTTGTGCGCCCTCTCTCAGTGTACCCTGTCTAACTCTCTGTGCGCCCTCTCTCAGTGTACCATGTCTAACTCTCTGTGTGCCCTCTCTCAGTGTACCATGTCTAACTCTCTGTGCCCCATCTCTCAGTGTACATGTCTAACTCTCTGTGCCCCCTCTCTCAGTGTACATGTCTAACTCTCTGTGCGCCCTCTCTCAGTGTACCATGTCTAACTCTCTGTGCGCCCTCTCTCAGTGTACCATGTCTAACTCTCTGTGCGCCCTCTCTCAGTGTACCATGTCTAACTCTCTGTGCGCCCTCTCTCAGTGTACCATGTCTAACTCTCTGTGTGCCCTCTCTCAGTGTACCATGTCTAACTCTCTGTGCCCCATCTCTCAGTGTACATGTCTAACTCTCTGTGCCCCCTCTCTCAGTGTACATGTCTAACTCTCTGTGCGCCCTCTCTCAGTGTACCATGTCTAACTCTCTGTGCGCCCTCTCTCAGTGTACCATGTCTAACTTTCTGTGCGCCCTCTCTCAGTGTACCATGTCTAACTCTCTGTGCGTCCTCTCTCAGTGTACCATGTCTAACTCTCTGTGCGTCCTCTCTCAGTGTACCATGTCTAACTCTCTGTGCGCCCTCTCTCAGTGTACCATGTCTAACTCTCTGTGCACCCTCCCTCTCTCTCACTTTGGGCCCTCTCACTCTCTCTCTCTCTCTGTGCCCTCTCTCAGTGTACCCTGTCTAACTCTCTGTGCACCCTCCCTCTCTCTCGCTTTGGGCCCTCTCTCTCTCTCTCTCTCTCTCTGTGCCCTCTCTCAGTGTACCCTGCCTAACTCTCTGTGCACCCTCCCTCTCTCTCGCTTTGGGTCCTCTCACTCTCTCTCTCTCTCTGCGCCCTCTCTCCGTGTACCCTGTCTAACTCTCTGTGCACCCTCCCTCTCTCTCTCTCTGGGCCCTCTCACTCTCTCTCTCTCTCTCTCTCTCTCTCTGTGAGCCCTCTATCTCTCCTCTCTCTCTCACTCCCTCCTTCTATCTCTCTCTCCCTTCTCTCTCTCTCCCTCTCCTTCTCTCTCCCTCACTCTCCCTTCGCCATGCAATGAGAGCCTCGCAATGCATAGCGCACATTTGTAACTCGCAATTTTGCAAGCGTTACACACACACGACAACTATACTAGTGATATGCTTTTTTTAAATTATTATTTTCAAACCAGCCCAACAACTCGATAGCCAGTATAAATCCAGCTCACAGGCCATTTACAATCTGGCCCCCCATATTAATGAACCGGGTCAGCATATTGAAGGGTTGCAGTATTTTATATATTGATTTATTTGTCCTGATTTCAGTTTCTACACTATATGGTTACCCTTGCCAGTAGTAATGTGACAATTTAAGTGACATAATGATCCAATATACTGAAATCTAGACATAAAATATGCTTTTCCCGACTAGACAGATCACTCAAAACACAATCAGCCAAGCAAATGAAATTAACATCTTTCCTATAATATCTTCTATAGACTGTTTATTTTTAGCTATTCAATTTCCCAAGCTCTAATCTGTAAATTTAGTGTAAATAAGATGTATAATATAGATCCTTGTAAGGAAACTGTGTCCTGAAGGGATTATTTCAAGCAATCTAATAGGGGCTTTCAGAAATATTTAGTCAACATTACAGTAAAAATGTCCTATCTGTGTCCTATAAAATTCATTATTTCATTATAGAATTATTTGAGTTTTTTCTATAAATATTTAATTTATTTCGTTTTGAAAATAGTCTTATCTTCAGATTTATTATACACTGAAACATCATGACCTGTAAGGCATCTAGGTTTAGTTATTGGATCTTGTATGTGGTAAAATTAGCATCATAAAATAGGCAGTAAATATACTGTATAACACACATTACTGTCCCAATTATTGCATATATAAGTATATGTAATTGCATTTGGTTGATTGACAGAAACTTTGATTAGAAGTATTAGATTACTGAGCCTGAAAGTTGCATATTTTAAGCATACATTATCCATACCAGATTTTCTTCTTTCTAAGTCCCCTTGTCAACGGTCATTAAGGAACTCTTGTAGTTAGGTTTCTAAGGAAGATGAGAATGTCCAATTGGTATAAATATTTCTAATGACACAGATATTAACAATTAAACATCTCAGTGACCATTATCATTTATACAACTGGGCATGCTCTTCTTTGTTCATCCCCACTTTGAGTGATAAGGAATGATCCTTAGAGAGAATGTAAGTAAGTTTGCGAGTTTTCAATTTTGCAAGGTGCTTTGGGGATTCTAAGCTCAAAGACAGGGCCCTCCATCTTTTACGTGTTAATAACGTTATTGTTTTTGCCTTGAACCCATGTATAGCACTACGGAATATGTTGGTGCGTTACAAATAAACGATAATAACAAGGTCCTGTATAAATAATTCATAATTAAAATGGCCAACTTTCAAGGTCAGTTTCACACTTCCACTAGAAATATTTAGTAATCATTGCATTTATGTTTATTTGTGAACTTCTCACTTCTGCCGTGCCTGGGACCCTTAACAGCACTGTTATTTCACATAGATATTCCACCTAGAGTGTCAGCTCTGTGGGCCAAGAAATACCCCATTTTGCATCAGAATGTGTGTCTTTTTTTATACTAAATTTAATTATTTAGCATTTTCTCATGTGTTTTCTGAAGACTGTATAATTTGATGTCTAATTGTATTTACTGTAACATTATAATTCACTGTATTTGTTCCGTAGCAAGATGGAAATATTGTCTCTTCAGAATGAAATAGTAGTAATTATAATATCTGCCAATGTCCGATGGATAATAGAGAGAGTTCCGAAAAAACATTTACTTCCGCTTCATAGACTATTCTAAAGCCTTAGACTGTGTGGATCATAACAAAATGTGGCATGTGCTTAAAGAGATGGGAGTACCAGATCATCTCATCCTCCTCCTAAAGAATCTGTATGTGGACCAAGAAGTCACGGTCAGAACTGGACATGGGCCAACTGAATGGTTCAAGATCAGGAAAGGAGTGCGACAAGGTTGTATATTGTCACCTTATTTATTCAAGTTATATACAGAGTACATCATGCGTAAGGCTGGGCTGGTTGAATCCAAAGCTGGAATCAATATTGCTGGAAGACATATCAACAACCTCAGATAGGCAGATGATACTACCTTGATGGCTGAAAGTGAGGAGGAACAAAAGGACCTATTGATGACGGTGAAAGAAGATGGTCTGCTGCTTAACATTAAAAAAGATGAAGATCATGGCAAACGGCAAACTCAATTCCTGGCAAATAGACGGGGAAGAAGTGGAGGCAGTGACAGATTTGATTTCCTAGGATGCAAGATCTCTTCAGATGGTGACTGTAGCCATGAAATTAAAAGATGTTTGCTTCTGGGAAGGAAAGCTATGGCAAGCTTGGACAAGCTAGTAAAAAGTAAAGATATTACACTATCAACAAAGGTCTGCATAGTTTGAACTATGGTATTCCCAGGAGTAACATACGGACCATAAAGAAGTCTGAGATCCATAGATTCCCTTGGACTGCAAGAAGATCCAATAAATCAGTACTTCAGGAAATTAAGCTAAACCGTTCACTGCCGGGTTTAATCATGAGGCTGAAGCTTAGATATTTTGGCCGTATCATGAGAAGACAGGATTCCCTAGAGAAGACTCTGATGCTGGGAAAGATTGAAGGCACAAGAAGAAGGGGGCGACAGAGGCAGAGATGGATGCATGAGGTCACTGGAGCACTGAACATGAACTTGATGGAGCTCAGAGGGGCAGTGACTGACAGATGCACCTGGTGTGCTGTGGTCCATAGGGGCACGACTGAATGACTTAGAAACAACAAAATATAATATTATAGCATGAAAAGATTTTGTATTTTTATTTTCTAGAGTAACTTTCTTTAGTGTTGTACAATCTAGCACACCTCTAGATGATAAATTACATTATAGGATGTCCCTAAATTAAAAATATAGAAGAGAGTAAAAACTAAGAATTATTGCAGAAAAAAATATTACAAAATAATTCATTATAAAAATATAGTAATTCATGCCAAATGCTAATTTATATTAAAAGAATTGCTCTAATAATGATTCTGTAATATTGATGGTACTTTTGTGTATCTGTAGTTAGTGCCGAGATTGCATATTCTTAATTTTTTGGATGCTTGTTCTTATATAATTGGTAATCACTATATAGTAATTCCTAAGTGCCTAACACTCTATTATAAATGGTTAGATTGTGACGAGAAATGGAATTATTTGAATGGCTTAGTGGATATTGTTAAAGCTATTAATCTATACCATATTTAGTCACAATTGGATATAATACAATAGGATGTAATACAATAGAAAAAATGTATTCCTTACACACCAAAAATATAATGGAAGGGTGTGGAACTGTCTATATATACATATGAGTACTATTGTATATAAATATGTATCCAAATGAAAAAATATATATCTAGATAAGTTCCAATTGGATGATGTTTATAGCTTCCCTCATATGGCAAATGAATTTGCTTAATCCTTGGGAAGTTATAAGATATTTTTAATAGCTAAAACCAATTGTTGTATATAACAACAGAAAAAGAAAAAAGATAAGTGCAAGTACTATATGGTTGAAAACAATTGATAAAAAGAAAAGAAAAGACAAATAATTGGATATATTATATTATTTGTCAATATGCTAGAGGGGGTGAAAAAATTATTTTATATGAAGGCTGATGAGAAAGCACTGCCAGTGTCTTCCGTGTTATCTACACCACTTGATCATTAATGCACAACATGCAATTCTTGGTGCTGATTGCCAAAATACCATCTGTAAATACAGTCTTGCAAAATGCAAGTTTTAACTTTAACACCCCACTCAATATACCACAACCAAAGTAAATGCACTTATCTTTTAGAAGTAATCCCGACGGCTCGTTTCGCCCTGCTTAGGGCTTACTCATGGGTTCATGCTTGTTCTTATACATTAAAGAAACAGCAATCAATAATGTCTTGCTCTGGAATCTGAGTCTTTGTGTACACATCATCACATCCTGGAAATCTCTGTCACAGTTAGAGAAATCCATCACCTATTTGGGGATTTCTCAAACAGAACTCTGGAAATACAAACATTTCATTAACACGTATAGCTCTTAAAGTCCTTCAGCCAATTAGCGTTACAAATCTTGCTTCCTTATTGCAATGTATTTAACTGATGTTCTCTAATTCTCAAGAATTTGTTTTTTTTTTCAATGGATGTCTTAAAAACTGACTATTGTTTTGGACGGCCATCTCTATACTGCTGTGGGGTCTTTGCAGACAACCTAATGTTTTTTTTTGTTTTTGCCTTTTTGTCAGCAATTATAATGCACTGTGTTGTGTTGTGTTGTTTGGACACTTACAAACCATAACAACTACTATCTGTACAGATTTTTACTAATTTTTATACATTTTCTTTTTTTTTATCCAAATTGTATCATGGACTAACTGAATTGAGTTCATTTACCACTGGTGGTCTGCAAACCACAGTGTGGGGACATTGAGTCTAAATCACTATTTCCAAGGGATTCATACACAACTAAAATCATTATACACTCTCTCATCATCACTCGACTTGACTAATGTAACTCGCTTCTTGTTGGCCTACCCACCACCCTATCTCCACTTCAATCCATAACGAAAGTCTCTGCTAGACTAATCTTCGGTACACAACTTTCAATGTTGGCATCACCTCTCTCTCACTCCACTGGCTTCCCGTAACCTCCAAAATAAAATTTAAAATCATGACCCTAACTTGCAAAGCCCTCAACAATAGCGCACCCCGTACATCTCTGCTCTCCAAATACTCCCCCACCCGCCTTCTTCGTTCTGCTAATTACCTTTTTATTTCTACAACTCTTGTCACCTCCGCTCACTCTCGGCTTCGGACTTTTCTCGTGCTGCCCCTATTCTCTGCAACTCCTTGCCTCGCTCCACCAAATTATCCTCCTGCCTCAAAACATTCAAAACCTCTATAAAAACGCATCTCTTTAAAGAAGCGTATCACCTTCCACCCTAACACACTCTCACCTCTCTCTCTCCCTCCTTTTCCTCACACAATACCTTTAGGTTGTAAGTCTGTCTGCTTGGAGAAAGCACCATGGACACTGAATTCGAGGCTCAAAGACAGGGCCCCCCTTGCTTTGCTATGTTTGATTTGTATTTTCCTTTGCCTGGAACTTATCTTATGCACAGCGCTACGGAATATGTTGGCGCATTATAAATAAACGATAATAAAAATAATTATAGTAATTAATTTGGTGACACGGGCTTCCTCAAGAACATTGCTCCAAATTTTTTCTTGAAAAATAGTGATATGAGCATAAACTAAGATTTTGTGTCTCAATAAAAGAGGATTTATGGCCTTGTGGGAAAGGGTTAAGAAGGGTATAGAAGCCAGGGAAGCAAATATAATGCTACCACTATACAAATCTCTAGTACGCCCTCATTTGGAATATGGAGTACAATTTTGGGCACCACTTCATAAAAAGGACATTTTAGAGCTGGAAAAAGTACAGAGGAGGGCAACAAAACTATTGAGGGGAATGAGGGGCTAAGTTATGAAGAAAGACTAACCAAATAAACTTATCTTCTCTAGAAAAAAGGAGTCTAAGAGGAGATATGATTACCTTATATAAATACATCCAGGGTCAGTATAAGGCTTTGTCAAGTGCACTCTTTGTGCCACACAGCTGCTAATGTTGTTAATTTATTACAAACAAGTGCAGTATTTCTGGAACTACAATTGTCCTTTATAAATAACACATCCATATTGTGCAGAATTAAATAACCACAAATATTATTATTATCCTTTATTTATAAAGTACCTATAGTATAGGGGATACAGTGATTATATAGGACAAACATGACAAAAGGATACATATATGGGTAAAGAAAGAAGAGAGGCCCCTGATCTCACAAGAGCTTGCAATCAAAGCAATTTTATAATATAACTTACAAATATACTACTGTAGTATGGCAGGGTAATCAGAGAAAGGGAAGTGGAGGGTCTTGCAGCAACTCAGCTGGCATTACTAGAATTGAGGCTTTTTAGGATTAGTAAGGAGCTGTGCAATACTCACTCTCCAAAACCGTGCCCCTTAGTGTACCAAGACCATTAACCCATATAATAGTAAATCGGCTTCATATTGTGGAACCCTTCCGTGATGCCACTGCTGCCTATATAATAAATCGACATATGTTCTCATAGGCTTAGCTGTCACATCAAATCTGTACACAATAATCTGTTCTTACACACATAAAAAGCAAAGGATGATATAAAAAGAAGAGATGGTGTGTATGGTATGAAGGACGAGAGAAATGAATGCTGGTTATGCTGAAAACACTCGAGGAGGATTTTGTACAATGGCCATATTTATTGTGTGCTCTTATGAACAACTTGATATGCTATACATGCTTTAAAAAATGAATTAAGTAAATGAATACAACATTTTATTTGTATTCAGCTGTGCATTCATGGTGGGAGACACTTTTGCCTTTGTTATTATGTGTAGTAGACACGGGAGAAGAATTGGAGTAAGGAGATAAGCTCTGTATTCATATCTATTGAAAACTAACACTATTTACAATAGAAGTAAATAAAAGAGCAATATCCAGTAGGATACACCTACACCTCAGGTTACAAGAAGCTCCCATGACACAAGCATAGTCTGCTAACTCTAAGATTCTCCCAAAAATACTTTTTATGATTATGTATTTTATAGCTGGTATTGTTGTTAATATGTTACATACCTGACAAACATGAAGTTTTTCCTAAACTACAGTGGTCCTTTAATGTTGACAAACAAGTGCACAAAGGGGAAAACATAGAGACATTAGCAAGACCAGGATGAAGCTGGATAGTGTTAGGACAAATGGCTCTGGTTAGGATAAAGGCAATTCAATAAGAGGAGGCATTAGGGGTGGTGTAGATGAAGTGGGTGGAGGAGACATGATGCCCCTGATGTGGGGCTGGAGTTTCTTGAATCTTCTTGTATCCTCTGAAATCTCATTGTTACATTTGGATTAATCTGAACAACCCAACTTTGATTGTCCTGGATCCTTTCAAACCAAACCGTGGGGACAATCTTTCTATCCATGTGACCAAAAATATGCTCTGTGCTCATATAGAGCCCTATTCAATTGGCCGAATCACAATTTAATAAGGCTGTTTGTGTTTGTTTCTCTATTAAATTGACACTTACTCTCTCGGAAACAATCAACTAAATAATCAACGCGGAAATTGGATCAATTCAGGGTGAATTTGTCCATATCAGATTTTAGGCTAAAATACAGATGTAAAAAATTGCGATCCAGGCCAGTTTCAAAATTATTTGAATTTTTCAGTGTAATTATTTTAACATCAATCGGGTCGGTTTGTGTTTTCACAGCACGTACTGATTGTGCGGATCCCTAATCGAACCGCACCATGGACAAAAGCTTCCATTATTAACACCCCTTTCTGTTACCCACATCCATTTTACAAGGTCATCACATTTCAGTGCTCTTAGTGTCCTCGATATTTTTCTTATGTTGGATTAAATTTCCTTTGAACAGTGAAATGCAAAAAAAAAAACAAAGACTCGCCATCTGCTACTTGTCTGCGGTTTCCACATGAGTGGAACTACCACTTGATCTGCATTTACAGGAGACCTATATCTTCATTATCTATTCATTCTGTCCGTCTAGTTTAATATTCACACAGCAGCACAATCTGATTTCCTTATTCCTTATGAAGTCTTTAAGCTCTTAAGTGCTCCAGCAGTGAAGGGGTTCCAATGACTTTACCCATGTTTTGTTTAAATAATACCACTTAGAAGCATCCTCCACATGGGATTTAATCCATGGCATCGTTATCTTCTCTGTGCAAAGGGTCTGTTGCAAAAAAGTGTTTGTGAGTTGCTATTTTCCCTACATGGTATCCAAGTGACCCTAGATAGCACTCAAGACAGCATAATTGTGCATTAGAAAAAATTGGTTTTTTTTAATTTTGCAATTTAATGACAAGATGAGGTTCATTAGAAGTCAATTGGTGGCCAGGGAAGAAGCAAATGGGGCAGTAAAGAGCTACTAATCAATATAAAGCATCATTATATGGCCAACAACACTTCCAGCACCAGAGGCAATTAAGGCCAGTGACATGTTCAGTTATTGCAAAACAGGCTGTATGAGCAGTATTTAAAGGGCAACACATCAGGATATATTAAAAATGGCCTCTAATATAAAAAAAAACTTTAAATCAAAATTTTAAAAAAGTTGTGAATTAACACTATTTATTAATTTCCCCTAGGGACTGCCATATTGGCCTCTGCTCTCCCTGCCCTCTATCAGAACATGTGTGAGGTGAGCAGGTAGCAGTCTGTGAATCTCCATGCTGCATACTAATAAACAAATCGCAATCTATTGGTGTATATGGTCAGACGGTACTGGCTTCTTTACTTGATGATAAAAAAAGCCATAGAACAAAATAAGAGGTAAATCAAATTAAAATTTAATTCACAAAACCATTAAAGCAAAAACAGAACTTAAATGAAAGTGATCAAAGCACCACTGTATTGTATCTTACACTTGAAATATACACTTTTAAAGAACTAGACTTAAAAATAGGACAATTTTTTTTAGAACTAATTTAAAAAAATACGCGGTTAAAGCTGTCAGTTGCAATTATTCTGCAGTAGGAGCAATATTTAAGTCTGACCACAGATTTTCTACTGGATTGAGGTCTGGGCTTTGGCTAGGCCATTCCAACACATTTACATGTTTCCCCTTAAACCACTCAAGTGTTGCTTTAGCAGTGTGTTTGGGGTCTTTGTCCTGCTGGAAGGTGAACCTCCGTCCTAACCTCAAGTCACGCACATAGTGGTACAGGTCTTGCTCAAGAATATCCCTGTATTTAGCACCATCCATCTTTCCCTCAACTCTGAGCAGTTTCCCAGTCCCGGCTGCTGAAAAACATCCCCACAGCATGATGCTGCCACGACCATGTTTCACTGTGGGGATGGTGTTCTTTGGGTGATGTGATGTGTTGGGTTTGCGCCAGACATAGCGTTTTCTTTGATGGTCGAAAAGTTAAATTTTAGTCTCATCAGACCAGAGCACCTTCCTCAATACATTTTGGGAGTCTCCCACATGCCTTTTCACAAACTCAAAATGTGCTATTTTGTTTTTTGCTGAAAGTAATGTCTTTCTTCTGGTCACTCTGCCATAAAGCCCAACTCTATGGAGCGTACGGCTTATTGGCTTCCTATGTACAGATACTCCAGTCTCTGCTGTGGAACTCTGCAGCTCCTCCAGGGTTACCTTAGGTCTCTGTGCTGCCTCTCTGATTAATGCCCTCCTTGCCCGGTCCGTGAGTTTTCGTGGGTGGCCGTCTCTTGGCAGGTTCGCTGTTGTGCCATGTTCTTTCCATTTGGTTATGATTGATTTGATGGTGCTCCTGGGGATCATCAAAGATTTGGATATTTTTTTATACTCTAACCCTGACTTGTACTTCTCAACAACCTTGTCCCTTACTTGTTTGGAGAGTGCCTTGGTCTTCATGGCAGTGTTTGGTTAGTGGTGCCTCTTGCTTAGGTGTTGCAGCCTCTGGGGCCTTACACAGGTGTGTATATGTAATGACAGATCATGTGACACTTAGATTGCACACAGGTGGACATCATTTCACTAATGATGTGCCTTCTGAAGGAAATTGGTTTCACCAGAGCTTTTTATGGGCTCATAACAAAGGGGGTGAATACATACGCACATGCCAATTTTCTGTTTTCTATTTCTAAAAAATAGTTTTATGGATATATTTTTCTCATTTCACTTCACCAACTTAGACTATTGTGTTCTGATCCATCACATAGAATTCAGATTAACAAAACATTGACATTAAGGCTATAATGTAACAAAATAGGTAAAAAGTCAAGGGGGTGAATACTTTTGCAAGGCACTATAAGTAACGGCAGAACTATAAATAACAAACCATCTAGCTCCGCCACTCTAATTTTAAAACCAAACATTTCTAATATTTTTACATCTTTTCTCATGAGCTGTCCTCACATTATTTGTGTGTTATTGTTTAACACATATTAAATCTGTCCAAACACATCGGCACTGTGTATAGAGAAAATAAATCCGATATAAAAACCCTCTTCAGTCTGTCCTCGCAAGCTCACCTTTCATAGCGCACGCACCACATCAATTCATTACATTTGCCTGTGGCAGATTTCCTGTGAAGTAACACACTATTTGTAATTTATAAGAAGCAACAGAAAAAGAGCAGATTTCATGATGATTTTATTAACATCCCAGTAACACGCTGCATAATTTACTGCCACAAGGCCTCGGTCTGGCACATTAAATCCACGGCCTGATTTGTGTCCTTGTCATTTAGAAACTTTTCCTCAAACAATAATGTAACAGAAGTACAAGTTTCTTTATTTTATTTTCTCTCACAAATAGTTGGCATAGAACAAAATAACCTTGGTCCCCAAGTAAGAATAAGCATAAGTAAAACGGGTATCTTCTAGGCTTGATTTCTTGATAAAGTATTTAGTAAATGCGTAATGTTCTTTTTGTTTGAGCTGTAGATGTTATAGTGTAGGTCAGGGCATTATCAACCTATTAATACCTACCACCCACTTTTGATGGTAACATTTCCTTACCGCCCAGTAGTGCCGCAGTAACAAAATTTCTTGTTACGTAAACCATATGACCCTCGCTATGTTTCACCCTGTACTGAGTAGGTAGTGACCCGGTCCTGACCACTGTCCCTAGGCTCCCTAACCAGCTCTCCAACTAGCCAAGTGTGGTGCTACATATCTCCAACATGTGATGTCACTCGCTAGCGATTACCCCCCGCCCACCATGAAAGCTTGAACTACTGGGTGGTAGGGACCAGATTGACTACCACTGGTGTAGGTGATGGGCATCTTAGAACGGTTAATTTTTTTAAAGTTATGTTAAAGGGACTCTGTTACCCCAGCAGGAAATTTGATTTCATTATGAAGAGCATTTCTCTACAGTAAATCATTTCTGAAAAATGTAGAACTGATTTTGCTGCTCCTGGGTGCTAATGTTCCGCTCCTCTATGCTAACGTGCAACTCAGAGTGTTTGATAAAGGTGGGAGAGAGGCGGTGGTGGCTGGTGAGCTTCCAAGTTGGGGTGGCCGAAGACAGATACATGCCCCCGCCCCTTACATTGACTCCACCCCTTAGTATAGACTCCTCCCCTTCAATCCAGGTTGACCCCTATATATCCAAACCAATAAAATACTTTAAGTACCCCCCAGGCATCTAAAATTAACCCCATCACTCATGGGGGTCTATACAGACCCCATGAGCCTCTAATTAACCCCCTCAGTCCCATAAGGGTCTATACAGACCCTTATGGCACACTAATTAACCCCATTAGTCCAATAAGTGTCTATATATAGGGGTCTATAGGACACTATTAACCCCTAGAAAAACACTGTAAGTGCCATGAGGGTCCTCCAGGACCCTCATGACACCAAGTCTAGACACTACACTATTAACCCCCCTCTACCCTATTAACCCCCCTCTACACTATTAAACCATACACTACCTACCTAGCTCCCTAATAAAATCCCTGTTACCCCACTAATTACAAAAAAAAATCCTAAATTACTGGGGGGGAAAATAAATTACAGAAAATAAAAAACCCTACATTACACAAAATAAAAAACACAATTCACTGAAAATAAAAATAAAACTAGAATTACACAAAATAAAAAAGACATTACATCAAATCAAAAAGACTATAATACAGTTTAATTAAAACTATTACATACTGTATAACATACACTAAACCCCTCTAATTACACCTAAAATAACCCCTTTCCTAAACCTACAATTGGGTAAATAAGCCCACTTACCTAAAATGCGATGACGGTTTTCTGGCCTTTGTCCCTAGTATAAGGGCCCATCCTTCAGTGGCGCAGGTCCGGAGTCCGGCACCCCTAGGAAGAAAAAGAAACATAATAAATAAATAAACACAACATATAATCAATATCTTCCTCTCCTTCCCTATATCTCTCCCTCCCTATCTTTATCCTCCCTCCCTATCTCTCTCCCTATCTCCCCTTATCCCTCTTTCCTTATCCCCCATCCTTCTCCCTATCTCTCTCTCCCTCCCTAACTCTCTCCCTCCCAATCTTTCTCCTCCCTCCCTATCTCTCTCCCTATCTCTCTCCCTCCCTATATCTCTCCCTATCTCTCTCCCTATATCCCTCTTTCCCTATCCCCCATCCCTTTCCGTATCTCACTCTCCCTCCCTACCTCTCTCCCTCCCTAGCCCTCTCTCTCCCTATCTCTCTCCCTCTCCCTCTCAATCTCTCTCTCCATCCCTCTCCTTATCTTTCACCCTCCCTATCTCTCCCCCCTTCCCTACCTATCTTTATCCCCCTCCCTATCTCTCTCCCTATCCCTTTTCCCTATTTCCCTCTCCTTATCTCTCTCCTTCCCTCTATACCTCTCCTTATGTCTCTATTACTCCCCCTCTCTATATGTCTCCCTCTCTATCCCTCTCTCTCCCTATCTATCTTTCCCTCGCTCTAATCCCTCTTCCCTACCTATATATCTATATCTCCCTTTCTCTCTCTATCACCTTCTCTATCACTCTCTCTCTAGCTCTCTATATATGCCTCTCTCTATCCCTCTCTCCCCAATGTATCCCCCTCTCACTCTATCCCTCTTTCCCTCCCTTTAATCCCTCTGCCCCTACCTATTTCTCCCTTTCACTTTCTCTCTATCCCTCCCTATCTCTTTCTCTTTCTCTTCTCTACCCCTCCTTTCTCTCTCTCTCTCTCCCCCTCTTCTCTCTCTCTCTTTCTCCCATTCTCTCTCCCCCCTCCTCTCTCTCTCTCTCTATATATATATATCCTCCCATTATTTATCTCTCTCTCTCTCTCCCCTCCTCTCATTATCTATCTCCCCCCCCTCTCTCTCTCCCTCCTCTCTCTATCTCTCCCCCTCCTCTCTCTCTCTCCCCCCTCTTCTCTCTCTCTCTCTCTCTCTCTCTCCCCCTCCTCTCTCTCTCTATCCCCCATTATTTATCTCTCTCTCTCTCTCCCCTCCTCTCGCTATCTATCTTTCCCCTCTCTCTCTCTCTCTCTCTCTCTCTCTCTCTCTCTCTCTCTCTCCCTCCTCTCTCCCTCTCCTCTCTATAGCTCTCTCTCCCCTCCTCTCTCTCTCTCTCCCCCTCTTCTCTCTCTATCTCTCTCTCCCCTCCTCGCTCTCTCTCCCCCTCTTCTCTCTCTCTATCTCCCCCCTCCACCTTCCTAAAGAGGCGCGCACGTGGGCCCGGCCGTAGAGGCCTGTTGGTGGGCTCGGCCATAGAGGCCCGCGGGTGGGCCCGGCAGTACAACCCCATGGGTGTGCCCAGCGTTAGAGGCCTGCAGGTGGGCCTGGTGGTAGAGGCCCCCAGTTGGGCCCAGCGGTAGAGGCCTGCGGGCGGGCTCGGCTGTAGAAGGTAGGAGAGAGGGGAAGGAGACACAGGGCTGGGAGAGGGGGGAAAGAGACACAGGAATGGGAGATGGGGCAAAGAGACACAGGGGAGGGAGTGGGGGGAAAGAGACACAGGGGTGGGAGAGGGGGTAAAGAGACACAGGGGAGAGAGAGAGGGGGAAAGAGACACAGGGGATGGAGAGGGGGAAAAGAGACAGGGTGGGAGAGGGGGTAAAGAGACACAGGGGAGAGAGAGAGGGGCAAAGAGACACAGGGAAGGGAGAGAGGGGGAAAAAGAGACAGGGGATGTGATGAGTCCCTCGCACTGTGTGGTGGTAATAGAGTGGGTGAGAAAGTAAGAGGGAGAAAAGAGAGGGAAGAAAGAGGAGAGAGAGAGACTTGTGTGTTTGTGGGAGCTGCCACTCAGCACTTGGCAGCTCCTAAGTGGCTTGTGGACGTTTAGAGTGAACAGTCATAACCACATTATGCAGTTGCTTGAATCTGATTGGTTAATGCTGCATCACACACACAGGAAAATTGATTCATTTCCTAGCAGAGTGAATTTAGATTCACCTAGGATGAGCGTTACAGCACATCGCTCACACTGTAAACTGCAGCACATATAACCAGTTTTCATGCTCTTTAAAAATAACCTAAAAAAATCAAGATTTGGGGATGACAGAGTCCATTCAAATCTATGAAAGCTAAGGGATAGTCTTACAGTAAAGGAGGGAATTCCAAAGGGAAAGAACAATATAAGAAAATTCCAGTAGGAAGAAGGAATTAATTAGAAGGAAAAAAGAAGTGGGACTTGTAACAGGAGGCAGTTTGGGCTATACATTGAGATGAGAGCAGAGATATCGGGAGAAGAGAAGTATTAAGATGGTTGAATGGTAAGGTCATGTTTTCAAAACTGAATAGCAAAAGTTAACTATCTTTGGCTAATCTAATTCAGACTGGGCAGGCCAGGCATCCCAAAGGGTAGGAATAACATGAATGACGCCTTGTATGATGGAGTAAAAGAACAAATGGTAATGTTTGGGATATAGTTTGAGATCAGTACAAAGATAAAAAGAGCAGAGAATTATGGGGGACTTTGTTTGTCAAGGTCAATGCTTATTTCTGTAGTGTGTGGAGAGCCAATGCAAATTCTGATGGAATGTAACAGTAAAGAATCTTTCATGGTGGCATGAAGTGGGAATAAACGGTCAATGTGTAGGACAAAGACTTCTGAAATACAGCAGTCGAGGCTGGGTAGCATGAGGTATGGTAATCAGCACTCATAGAACCAATTAAATACTTCAGGATGAAACAGCAGCTCCACAAGAAGAGGAAGTTGCATGTTCAGATCCTGATATGATCCTAAAATTAGTAATAAGTTTGTGAGTATATAATCTTGTAAGATGCTTCAGCAAAAGCTCCTCGCACACTAGATTCTAAACTCAAAGACAGGGCCTCCATTCTTTGCAATATGTCAGTTTTTGTTTTACCTTATACTTAACCCTTATAGAATAAAATCATGACAATTAAACAGTTACCTATAGTAGTAATATATTTTTGTTTTAATAAATATATTTAAAAAGAAAAAGAGCTTTGTCCTCCATCCAAAAGAAAAAGCTTTCAATACAATAGGAAGCAGCTCGGTGCTTTCCTTGACATGCCTTCAATATACAATCACTCTCCTGTTATCCTCACACTGATCCACTGTCACAGCATCGCGGCTTTATTTGGTCTTTTTCCAAATCTACAACAGAAACCAGCCACTGATCTGAGAAATTGTTTTCATTTTATTCTAAGACTGGATCCATTGGTGCTTAGCAGTTTACAAAACAATGTTTTGCTTAGAGGATTGTGCTAAATTAATATTTTGTTAATTAGTATAACTGGCTGCCAAGGTATTAGACTTGTAAATGACAATTTGGGCAAAATGTGTTTATGAAAGAATTCTGTAATGTACCCAGGTAAGATGGGAGATAGAATTTGCTAAAAATATGTGTTCATAACCTTGTCCTATGTGTCAAGCTTGGGTACGGTTATAGGACATGTGGGAATTTACCTAGAATTTGAAATAATTCTCTTTGTCTCCAAAATATTTCTGTTGTCTAATTCAGTGGTTCCCAAACCTCTCCTCAGGGCTCCCCAGACAGGTCAGAATTTCAATTTAAAGTGAGGCAATTAGTAGTCAACAGGCAATGGAGCCTCTTAATTCCTCACACAGTTGAATTGATATCCTGGCCTGTCTTGGGAGCCATGAGGAGAGGTTTGGAAACCACTGCCCTAATTTATTAGATTATATTTTGCACCGAGCAACAATATTTAGATAAGTGAGCAAAAATTCAGATATGATGTCTTTCTATTTACGGCGTAATTATGAACACTCTGATCTTGATGGATTCTGCCACCAGATTTGTACCCTAGTCTATTTAGTGATAAGAGAAATTAAATAAAGGAGCTAAAACAAGTTCTAACCCAAACAAGCAATACACCCAGCAGCACGTATCCTAGTACAGCAACAGCATTTATTAAAATACGACACATCATTAATATTCAGTTATAACAGGGCCAATGAGCATGTCTAAGCAGGAAAGCTTGGTATCCACGCATGTTTAGTACAGCCATCAGGTCCTGGGATTACTTGACTACATTGCTAGCCAGCTGATTTATTTTAGTTTCATCAGGTATACACCAGATTGTCTGAGCCCCGGCCCTTTATTGATATACATTGACACTGTAAATAGATCCAGGCAATCTGTATTTTATTACTAGATTTACTGTATTATTATTCATAATATTAATTATGATTAAAATAATAATTATTCTATCTCACCGCCAGATATTCTAAGTTTAAAGACAAAGTTCACATTTCTTATTTACTAAAATTCACAGTTTATTAAATTAAGTTACAAATACTTCAATCCATCATATACATAAATATCTTAACATTAGAAACAACATCTATCAAACTAACAGAACCGAGTCCTATGTGTTAGCTACTAGGCTTACTGTATGTGTCTTGCGATCCTAGGTTTGTGTATGAGTGTGTATGTATAGTATGAGTGTGTATGTATAGTATGAGTGTGTATGTATAGTATGAGTGTGTATGTGTAGTATGAGTGTTTATGTATAGTATGAGTGTGTATGTATAGTATGAGTGTGTATGTGTAGTATTAGTGTGTATGTGTAGTATGAGTGTGTATGTATAGTATGAGTGTGTATGTGTAGTATGAGTGTGTATGTATAGTATTAGTGTGTATGTGTAGTATGAGTGTTTATGTATAGTATGAGTGTGTATGTATAGTATGAGTGTGTATGTATAGTATGAGTGTGTAGGTGTAGTATGAGTGTTTATGTATAGTATGAGTGTGTATGTGTAGTATGAGTGTTTATGTATAGTATGAGTGTGTATGTATAGTATGAGTGTGTATGTGTAGTATGAGTGTGTATGTGTAGTATGAGTGTGTATGTATAGTATGAGTGTGTATGTGTAGTATGAGTGTTTATGTATAGTACTAGCGACTTGCCCGTCAAAAATGACGGCAATAAAAACTAAAGCCTGGCAATGCTGTTTGCCACACAATGTAAGCCTCTCCCCCTCTACTTTACTGGCCTTGTGATGATCGCCTTTGGCGCTCATCACAGGCCTTGCAATGAGCCCCTTTGGAGCTCATTGCGAGTCTCTCCCTCTGTCTACTTCCTCCCTCGTGTCTTATTTCCCCCCTCCTCTCCCTCCCTTGTGTCTCCTTCCACCTCGTCTACCTCCTTTGTATCTCCTGCCCCCCTGTGATTTTACCTCCCTCTCCCTCCCGTGTCTCTAAACCCCTCCCCTGTGTCTCTTTCCCCCTTCTTCCTCCCATGCATCTCTTCCCCCCCCTGTGTCTCCCCCAACCCTCCCCTGTGTCTGTTCCCCCCTGGCCTGTGTCTCTTTCCCCCTCCCCCTGTGTCTGTTACGGCCTTCCTCGTGTCTCCATTTCCCTCCCTTGTGTATCTTCCCCCTCCTCTCACTCCCCTGTGTCTCTTCCCCCTCCTCTTTCTGTGCCTCTTCCTCCCTGTCTCTTCCCCCTCACCCTCTGTGTCTCTCCCCACTCTGTGTCTTCCACCCTCTCCCTCTGTGCCTCTTCCCCCGCCTCTCTCTGTGTGTCTCGCCACTGTGTCTCTTCACCCCTTCCTCTGTTCCCCCTCCCTCTGTGCCTCTTTCCCCCTCTCTCTGTACCTCTTCCCCCCTTTCCCTCTGTGTCTCTTCCTCCCTCACCCTCTGTATCTCTCCCCCCTGTGTCTCTTCCCCCCTCTCCCTCTGTGCCTCTTCCCCCCTCTCCCTCTGTGCCTGTTCCCCCCTGGCCTGTGTCTCTTTCCCCCTTCCCCCTGTGTCTGTTCCCCTCTTTCCCCCCCCCCATTTCCCTCCCATGTGTATCTTCCCCCTGTTCTCCCTCCCGTGTGTCTTTTCCCCCTCCTCTACCTCCCCTGTGTCTCTCCCCCCTCCCTCTGTGTCTCTCCCCCCTCCCTCTGTGTCTCTTCCCCACTCTCCCTCTGTGCCGTGCCTCTCCCCCCCCCTCTTCCCCACTCTCCCTCTTCCCCACTCTCCCTCTGTGCCTCTCCCCCCCCTTCCCCACTCTCCCCCCCTCTTCCCCACTCTTTCCCACTCTTCCCCACTCTTGCGGCTCGCGCCGCGCTCCGCGCATGCGCGAGCCGCGCTCTGCGCATGCGCGAGCCGCGCTCTGCGCATGCGCGAGCCGCGCTCTGCGCATGCGCGAGCCGCGAGCCGCCCTCTGCGCATGCGCGGCGCGAGCCGCGCTCTGCGCATGCGCGGCGCGAGCCGCGCTCTGCGCAATGCGCAGCAGTTTATCATTGTCAAACTGCGATTCGTCTGAAGCGTGACGACGAATCGCAGTTAGACAATTATAATATGTGATGAGTGTGTTTGTGTAGTATGAGTGTGTATGTGTAGTATGAGTGTGTATGTATAGTATGAGTGTGTATGTATAGTATGAGTGTGTATGTGTAGTATGAGTGTTTATGTATAGTATGAGTGTGTATGTATAGTATGAGTGTGTATGTATAGTATGAGTGTGTATGTATAGTATGAGTGTGTATGTGTAGTATGAGTGTTTATGTATAGTTACCACATCTTTGGATGAGGTGGAAAAAAGAGAGAGAACTAGTAATTGTATGTATATGTATGTATATATATATATATATATATATATATATATATATATATATATATATAGTAAATAAATAGTACATCTGTGTTCACATTTGAATGTCTAAAAAAAGTTAAAAAACCTGCTTCCAGCTCAGAGTTCCAAAAAAACCTTATTACACTGCATTCTGGGAAGCTGAGCTGGGACATGCAATTGTGCCCACAAATGCCTCACTCTTTAATCCATAGCCATTTTCAAACATGGCTTCCTTTCAGCTTATGCCTGCTGTATTACACAGCTTTAATGCAAAGCCAAGGTTGGATTATACACAAGCTGAGAATCCTATCCATGTACAGCTGTTTCAGGCTTACTGGCTATCATGAGCATGGAGCGAGATCTCAGCTTGTGTTGTGGACCTTATGAGTAGGTAGTTCACCACAACAATCATTTATAATATGGTGCGGCAAAAGAGTGATAGAAGCCCTCCACCGTACAGTAGTACAGTAAATAAATAGTACATTTGTGTTCACATTTGAATGTCTAAAACAAGTTAAAAAACCTGCTTCCTGCTCAGAATTCCAAGAAAAACTGTTATTACACTGCATTCTGGGAAGCTGAGCTAGGACATGCAAATGTGCCCACAAATGTATATCCTTAGCACCAGACCCACCCCTGTACGAATTCCACTTCCTCCATTGGTCATTTTCCAGTTACAAGATCAAACAAAAGGGGATTCTCCTCATGACTAGATGTGGTCAGTTAAAACTGATTTACAGGATGCTCTTCAAGTGTGGTGGAGACTTTAAGTCATTTGAGACACTCACCTTCCAATGCATAGGCATAATTGCCCTGGACACTGTATGGATATAAGATTTTGCCAGCTACTAACCAAAGTATGGCCTCTTCATGTTGCAATGATGAAGTGCATGCATATTGCACTAATGCTTTATCCAAGTGGAGCCAGTAGTTTTTTCATCGAGAATGGCAAATATGAATACAAAATGTTTTTTTCCCACTTATATGATGGGGGAAGGGTTCACTCCGGCCATAACATACTGTACACCCTCAGTAAGAGACTCATCCTCTGTCCTCAGAATCTATTTAGAAATGGCATTGTCTTCTCTCTCACCACTGCCATCAAAGCAATGCATAATGTAAATAGTTTGGTGAGTTTTAAATGATGGAATTTACTTGTTTATACTTTTTCCAAGATTCTCGTCATAAGCAAGTTCCGATAGTCCCATAATCCATAACAATTACATAATAGCACCATATGATATCTTGTATAGGGTATCTCCAAAACATAAATGTAGTCAGGAGTTGGACTCAACATCATACAGAATATGTGTACAGGCGACCATCCACATTCGTGGGGCATCCGTTCTGGGGTCTTTGCAAATGTCAAAAAAACGCGAATAGCAAAGACATGGGTAAACTATCACTTTACCCATGTTTTGTCCCTTGGGAATGGGTCTAGGTGGTGAGTGGGAAATGTTGCATTTGGCCCGCCTACTAGGGTCCAAGCGTCCTTTTCAGGCAAGGGTGTGGGGTGCACCTCAGCGGAGGGCTCCTTGGCCAGATCTCTCTTGATTATAGTTAAAAAAAAAATCGTGCATGTCGAATCCGCAAGTGTCAAACCCGTGGATGTCAAGGGAGGCCTGTACATGAGATTCTCACCTGAGAAATATAAGACAATTCAATCATCAATATATCTTCTTCATCACGATGAATACCCTTTAAAGTGCAGAAAAACAAAGATATATAAAGGAGAAAATCAGTCTTCTCCAGATGTTTAAGATATCAGACAGAATTCCTTTTTTAACCATTTCATTTTTTAGAAAGCAGTTGAGTAAAAGTAATCAAGAAAAGCTAGAAGAGAAATTCACTCAGCCTTTGAAGTTTGTTATTAGAAGAAACCAGACTATTATTAATGGACATTTAACGTCAGTGACCTTAAAAATATAAATTAGTCGATATTATTTTTGGAAAACTTAACTGGTAATTTCATTATAATATTATATTTGCATTAAAGTGGAAGTTTCACCTAAACACAAGTTGCTCTTATATTAAAGACTGCACTTATACAACTTCAAGAATATGTTTTAAAGAGGGACTTTTGACACAGTCAGCTCAGCAAACACAGTAACAAAATGAAACTTAAAATGGCATCTTCCTCTCAACACAAACATGGAGGAGTAACTGGCAAACTAGAGAAGCTTCATAAATGTTGCCAGCAAACTCAAGAGATCCAACTTGGTTAATAGGAAGAGCGCCAACATACTATGGAGAATACCATGGGCTTACCCCTACTTGGTGGTGACCACTATTATGTGACTATTATAGTCACAGAGTGTTGACCGCCTCGTTGGGAAGGCACCAGTGCATCTAAATTATGACTGAGGACATGTTCACAGGGCAGGAAAAGACAAACAGTTTGTAGGCACTGCAACATAGGGATAATTATTATAATATTCCGTGGAGCTACATAGGGATAAGTTCAAGCCAAAACAATATTAACGCCATGCAAAAAAATGTAGGGCCTCGATTGACATGGGAACTGGGTTAAGTGGGTAAGCCAAGTTTTTCTTTGAAGCTTTGTTGTGATTAATGTAATTAATTGGGGTTAAGTGTTTATTGATGTAATGTTATTGATGCTCCCTTTCTTGTATTATCACCTTTAACATGCTTAATTGGTTTCCAGGCTAATTTGCTCTTTCTGTCTCACCTAGCGAGCCGCATATGGTCAAGATTCCACTTTAGCCATAGTTCCATTGTTAGTCTTTCCATTCTGGCTACTGAGGCGTAGACTGACCAGGGATGGTAGCAGTCCCACCAGAGTGTGTGACGCTTAAAGGGACATTATTCCATAATATAAAATTAGCATTTTTGGACCAAATAGTCAACCGTGGTATATGGTAAAGAAGGGGAACATGTAATTGGACTCAGAATTGTTAAGGGAGTTTAACAGTTACTGTAGGTGGCTAAAAGCTTGGGTAAGCAGTTTTGTGGCATCCACATATCCATTTTAGGTGAACAGCTGTAGGGTTGCAGTGCTTTGCCACCTATAGGCCCTGGAAGGAGTTCCGTTTGTTCGAGGTAAAGTATGAGCTGAGTTTTTTCTATTTTTTTTAGTTTTACTAAGTGGAGTATTAGATCAGCCCTTTTGTATACGGAGAGACAGCTGGTGAATTATAATGGAGAGAGTAGCTACAGTTAGGAATGCAACATAGAAGAGGATTACCCAGTTGTTGCTGCCATGGGTTGTTGGGAGTAGATATTTATTTTCATTTGGCTATTCTAGATACTAAACAACTATTTTTTTTTTATTCATTCAATTTTTATTGAACAGATTTCAATAGCACAAAATGCATACAATACCAGTTGAAATTAAAAACAAGCAGAGGATACACAACTCTCACAATACAATATTGTACAAGTTATTCAGCTTTACCTCCGCATATATCTGAACATAACTCCTTAATTTTCCTTTTTCTGGAATATCGAAGTTAGTGGTAGCACAACTTTAGCGCGCCTGCCAAATGCGCGCCAACAAATGCGAGCACAGACAAAAGCGTGAAAGTCAATAGCACGCCCCGACATGTGCGCGCAGGAGTTCAGGTAAGGTGGACTGGTGGGCTTAGGGGTGTTAGGTTGACGGGTTTTAGGGTTAGGGGTAGGCTGTGGGGTGTAAAGGTTAGGGTTAGGCTGCGAGGTGTAATGGTTAGGGTTAGGTTGCGGGGTTCAAGTGTAAGGGTTAGAAGGCTTCCTGGTGTTAGGCCATAGCACTTGTGCCCTTTCGTCGGCGCCCATTTTTCGTCCACTTTACAAATGCGGGCTGCTGTCGGCACGCTGTTGTCGGCATGCATTTGGCATTTGCGCTAAAGTCGGGGTGCCGAAGTTAGTACACTAATAATGAATACTCTAGAACTATAGGTTCTGATCACCTTCCTCTTGGAGATCCTGTAACCTCCAGTTATGAAGTTCACTTTACCAATGCTATTCCCATTTCATAACTATATTGAATCATCGAACCTCAGTTCTCTTCTTGCTCAGATCGTCAGTCCCATCTAAACCAACCTTAAAGCTCAGACCAAACTGACTTTACTGAGCAGAAAAATAAACATTATCAATGCACAGATATACATATTAATATATTTGAATATACATACATATTAGTTCAAACCAAGACCAGATTCCACGTACAAGACCAAAACCATGTTATCGACCAACCATTTAAGATGCAAAAAAATTCTCACCTTGCCAAAGCCAGTCCCTGGAGGGTCTGCCAGCCCCCCCCCCCCCCCTCCCACCACAACCCCCCATCATAGCCTTACTTCTGTCTTACCATAGCTATTTTTCATAGTCTCCCCTCCCTGTTTAAATGACTATTAGGCACAGAAGATATTTTAGAATTGGGACATAGAAAAACATATAAATTAATAAACATTGATATAGCTACAATTTATATGCCACCTCATGAATTGTGAATGAAGCAAGGGAAGGAGGAGTAATTACAGTTTGTAATATAAACCCTAAATACATTTCTCATAACTGTGTGGGGCACTATCTGTTATTTAAAGGACCACCAAAGTTTGGAAAAAAATTCACATGTTTGTAAAATATATAATAAACCAACAACAGTAGAAACTATGTAAACCATAAGCAAATGAGCATTTTTATGAGCATCTTAAATGTAGCAGACTGTTATGATATTGGTGGTACAAAGTTTGGAGTCCAGTAGCCAGATCAGCAAAAACTCCCTGCCAGAGATAGCCACTCGTTACCCAGGTGGTTGAGCCCCTGAGCCTTGAGTGGCTGTCTGCTCTGAAGCAGAGATGGGAGTCAGGAACAGAAGGATAATAATCTTAGTGAGGCAAGCCGAGGTCAGTGGGAAGGAGAAGCAGCAAAGTCAAAAACGATCCAAGTTCAGCAACAGGTAGGAGAAACAGGAACAAGCTTGATTAGAGAGTTCAGGAACACAATAATCTGGCAAGGATACAGAGACAGGAAGTGCCTTATATAGGCCAAGAACCGGATAGCTGACCAGACACAGCTAAAGAGAGTTGTCACTGATTTCATTGTTTTTAGAGTCAAGGTATCAGGTCTCATGCAAATCTGCAAGAGGAAGGCTGGTGTACAGGTAGGGAAAAGGTCTAGCAAGCATGCAGACCAGGGTTCAAATCCCAGCAGAGTCAATTCCTCACACAGACTCTGCTCGTGTCATGAGAGCTTCCATTGTACTTAGTGTGATTGGAGGCCTAGGGGGTGGGTTATCCTATGATAGCTTGATCTTCTATTCAGTCCTGTTGTCTAGTGGCTATTTACAGTGGCAGTATTTCAATAAACTCAGCACTTCCAGGAGTCTCAGTAACCTTCCTGTGGTAGTGACAAGGACAAGTTACTTGCAGGGTGGAGATAGGTTCAGTATCACAGCCACCAGGAACAAAATAAGAGAGCATACAATTGCTATATGTCTCAGAAGTCAACTGTTTTATTTTTAGCAGTTAGATACAGAGGAGGGTGTATACAACAGGGAGTTGCAGACAAACACAGGAGATTGACTCCACATGGGGTCTAATAGTCTGGCATCCTGTGAACAATAGGCCAACCCCCACTACACAGATGTTGTCTCTGGCTACTGTATGTAGCACATCAGAGATGTAATTAGCTTTTCTGGCAAACATTGGGCTAAAGCAGATTACAATACAATGGAGTGGCTGGAGCCAAGCCGTCTGTCCTTTAATGGGCTAAGATCCAGGAACTGGAAAAGGGGTCCGTGACAACATACCTCTCAGGTGTCTGATCATGATAGGAACAAATTCAACATGTCTGCAGCCATAAAAGCAAAACTGAATGTAATCATTAAAAATGAAATGCTGTATGTATTTATCTTAAACTTCCTAAACAATGTTGCAGATTATCATATATGCTTTATAATAAAAGTATGCTATACACACTTGGTGGAAGTACATTTCTTCTTGTGCAACTATTGACTATATACGGTATTACAAAATCCAAAGTATTTAATTAAGTTTTGTTTTCTATCTGCATTTCTTAAATAATTACCAATAAATACAGTGAGAAAAGTCTAGGAGATAAACCACTACATACTTCTAACATACTACAAGAGATGTTTTCTATGTGATCTATTTTAGGACAGTGGAAGCTCATCTAGTTTCACAGCTCATTGACCAGAGGCCACCATTCAGTATAATGAGATATATGGTAATAGAAAACATTTAATTAGAGTAGGATAGTAGTTGGGCATTGAGAATAAAAAAGGTTAGGTAACTTAATAAGTCTATAAACTGCATCACAGCCAGGATAGTTATGGCCTTTAATTTCATTTTACATTAATGGCCGTGCTATTTCAATAAAGGAATTCAATGAATATGTTATCATGAAATTAAATTTATATGCAAACTATGTCTTAATTAGCATGAATTCATTTTTATATCTGTGGTAAAATCCAAGGCTGATATTGTTATCAAGATATAATATAAATAGAGATTACCAGATAATTCATGGATAAAATCAAGTTGGTTATAATAGGTGAAATCCTATAGAGCAGTGTTTCTTGAACTTTTTGATCTGGGGAATGGCTGGTTACATTCCAATGATCAGGAGACTGCCGTAGAAATCCAGAACATTAATAATACGGTGATACTACATCTAACACATTAAATGTTCATCTAGTTTTGCACTAGAATAGAGTACGTTTTAATTGCAGATATGTTCATCAATAGTAAGTATAACTGTGACTAATGATAGTATTAATGTTAAAGTGTTGAACTCTCCTCATAACAATTTGTTCCTGAGGACTGGCCTATATGGTCTCAGGGGCTAGCACTACGTGGACCACATGTATTTATAGATAAGGACAGAGCTTTAAACAAAAGGTGGGGTGTGAGTGGTGCTTACTCAAATAGGCAGTTAGGGTTAAATCAATGAATAGCCAGTTTAAAGGAACTCAACCCATCTAATCTAGTACGGCCTACATCCTATACATAGTCTAATTGCCATATCTCCATCTTGTGGCCATTTCACTAATTATGGGCCCCATTTAATTGGCCAAATCGCAATTACCGTATATACTCGAGTATAAGCCGAGTTTTCAGCCCTTTTTTTAAGGCTAAAAAGAGCCCCCTCGGCTTATACTCAAGTCACTCCCCCCCCCCCACCCCCCCCATTTTGTGTCTCTCTACCCCCCCTTTTGTGTCTCTCTAACCCCCCCCCTTTGTGCCTCTCTACCCCCCGTGTCTCTCTAACCCCTCCGTGTCTCTTTACCTCCCCCCTCCTTATCCTTAACCCCCCCTCATTCTAAACCCCCCTCATACTACCCCCCTCATACTACCCCCCTCTCTCCCCTCACCTGCTTCGGCCTCCGCTCCTTCCGTGTCTTGATGTGGCGCGCATGTGACGTCACATGCGCGCCACGTCATTAGCATATACCGGGAGCCGGCACAACAAGAACTGGAAGGAGCGGAGGCCGGAGCAGGTAAGTGAGGGGGGGGGGTATTTAGAGGGGTAGTATGAAGGGGTGTTTTAGAATGAGGAGGGGGGGTTTAGAATGAGGGGGGATGAGGATGAGGAGGGAGGTTGAGGAGGGAGGTTTAGGAGGGGGGTGAGGATGGGGGATTGAGGTTGAGGAGGGAGGTTGAGGAGGGGGTTGAGAATGGGGGGGTTGAGGTTGAGGGGAGAGATTGAGAAGGAGGGGGGTTTGAGGATGGGGGGGTTGAGGATGGGAGGGTTGAGGTTGAGGAGGGAGGTTGAGGATGAGGAGGAGGGGGGCTGAGGTGGAGGGGGCTGAGAATGAGGAGGAGGGGGGTTGAGAATGAGGAGGGGGCCTGAGGATGAGGAGGGGGGCTGAGGATGAGGAGGGGGGCTGAGGATGAGGAGGGGGCCTGAGGATGAGGAGGGGGCTGAGGATGAGGAGGGAGGCTGAGGATGAGGAGGGAGGTAGAGGAGGGGGTTGAGGATGGGGGGTTAAGGTTGAGGAGGGGGTTGAGGATGGGGGGTTGAGGTTGGGGGTTGAGGTTGGGTATGGAGGTTGAGGATGGGGGGTTGAGGATGGGGGGTTGATGATGGGGGGTTGAGGATGGGGGGGTTGAGGATGGGGGGGTGAGGTTGAGGAGGGGGTTGAGTATGGGGGGTTTGAGGTTGAGGGAGGTTGAGGATGAGGAGGGAGGTTGAGGAGGGGGTTGAGGATCAGGAGGGGGGTTAAGGTTGAGGAGGGGGGTTGAGATTAAGGAGGGAGGTTGAGGAGGGGGTTGAAGATGAGGAGGGGGGTTGAGGTTGAGGAGGGGGTTGAGGATGGGGGGTTGAGGAGGAGGGGGTTGAGGAGGAGGAGGTTGTGGATGAGGAGGGATGATGAGGAGGGAGGTTGAGGATGAGGAGTGGGGTTGAGGAGGGAGGTTGAGAATGAGGAGTGGGGGAAGAGACACAGGGAAGGGAGAGGGGAGAAGAGACACAGGGAAGGGAGAGGGGGACAGAGAAGGCACAAAAGGGACACGGGGGCAACACATTTCCCACCCTCGGCTTATACTCGAGTCACTCATTTTACCCAGTATTTTGTGGTAAAATAGGTGCCTCGGCTTATACTCGGGTCGAGTATATACGGTACTTGAACTCGAAAAGCAGCTCGTAAAGGTTATGGATATTCAATTGGCTACATTTAGCTACTTGCATTTCAATTGCGTGTTACCTGCCCAAAATCACTGCTGGCCGGCCAAAGACGTAACTCAACCTATCTCCTCCACTGATTTTTCAAGCCTGCAAAAGTGATAAAGACGCAAAATTGGTATTCAATTACAAAAGTTCAAGTAGCTCGCAAATGAAATCTGACCCGCAACTCCAAACTGTATCAAAAAATACTATGAGTACTAGATAGGACTCAAAAGGGATTTAGACACTAGTTTTGACAACTGCAGCAGCTATTAAACACACTCTACTGTATTTAAAATACTGGAAGAGCAATGAAACGCATTATAATTAATTGCACATCAGTCTCAAGCTCACAAATCTGGAATAAAAAATATTTGTTTTAAAATTTTATTTCCATGTTATATTGATCTTGGGAATCAATGAGTTAATACATATCATGGAACCTGCATGGACTAGGATAGTTGCTTTAATGATTTTTATTGATTTCTACATTGCTGGATTGCGAGTCCGATCACAAATTTTACTTCTAAACACTAATTAATTGTAGTATAAACTCCATGATTTACTGATGTCATGATGATGGTCTTATTTACTATTGGCTGTGTCTAAGAAGTATTGTGAGTGTTTAAGAAGTAAATTACGGGCTTGCTTAAAATTGTCAGATTATATGATCATGCCCTTGAATATGGTTTCCGTGTGGAGGCTGTGAAAGGGCAGTTGTGAGCTGGAGACGATTGAATGAGTTTAATTATTTAGAAAAAATGTAACCTACAGCCAAAAGTTCGGCAATTACAGGCAATTACAGGCTTGAAATTGAATGGGGCCCAATGTTAGTAGAGTGTGACTGTGTCCTATGTGACTGTGTCCTGTGGTCCGTACTGTAAGTTTTGGGTTTAAGATCTGGATGAGTTGAGATAGATTAAGATAAAACATCCAGATACAATTGAAATTCGTGTTTATTTAAAAGTGCTGGAGCTTAAAACGTGATGTGTAGCATGAGAAAAAGCCCTTTCCTGAGCACGAGTCACTGAAGTGACAGATCCACATGGGCTTCTTGATTTGTGTCATCATCTGGCTGAGCAACCGTGACATTTACTTGACAAGCACAGCGAGTACGACCGGTTTCTGTATCAGACGAATGCAATGTGCAAGGAAAGAATAGCAGTGTATTAGTGGGGTCACTGGGATCCATATTCACGAGTGATGCATGCTATGACATTTTTCCTGGTAATATTCTAATTATTAAAAGGGACAGTGAAGTTCCACATTCGTGTTGCGCTCTTTTGATGAACTACAATTTATAAAAGGCAAAATGTTTTAGTTTACAAAAAATAAAAACCTTTTAGAATTTATGCTTCCAATTATTGAACAATTTGTAAAGTAAAAATAGTAATATAAATATTAAAAAATTTAAGTAATAGAATAAAACATTTGAATTGATTATATGTTGCATGTAACTCAAGAGATCTTCCCACTAGACTGGTATAGTTATCAGTACCTGATTGATGAATTGCCCTGAAGATAAATGACCTACTTTTGCATATGACTTCTGAGGTGCCAATCAGCGAACAGCCAATATCTGCTCATGGATTGAGAGCTGGCTAAAAGACAGGAAGCAAAGGGTTGTTGTAAATGGAACATACTCCGATTGGACTAATGTGGTAAGTGGGGTTCCTCAGGGTCCAGTATTAGGTCCTCTCCTTTTTAACACATTTATTAATGACTTAGAAATATAGACTTGAAAGTATTGTCTCCATATTTGCTGATGGCACAAAATTATGCAAGTTAGTAAAATCAGATAATGATGTACTTTCCCTCCTATGTGATTTACCTAAATTAGAAGAATGGGCAACTAAATGGCAGATGAGATTTAATAAGGATAAATATAAAGTTAGGCATTTGGGAAGCCCAATATAGGGGCAATACGGATCGTCGGGAGTGGGGGAAGGATGGTGCATCTAATCTAAGCATATGTGAGCTGTATCAGCAGAGATTTCCTCTCTATACAAAATGCAAGTACTCAGGCATATTGCATGCCAACAAAGGATATAAGTTATGCTCTGTGTCTCTGCTTTTCTGCACTTAAAATAGTAAAAGCAAACATTAGTTTATGGTTTAATGATGCTAAAAGTGCCATACATGTATTTTTCAGAGATAAACATATATATATATATAAAACATTTTCTCCCTTGTATACATTCTATTATAACTTCACCATAGGAAATATTGGGACCCAGTACAAAATGTAGCAGAGATGCCCCCATTGATAAATACATTTTAACCCCCCAATAAAAAAACAGCTTTATTTGTTTTTTTTATTATAAAAAAGGAAAGCTGTTAAAGCTTTGTAGGAATTTCCCCACCCACTTATCTGTATTTTTCACATTGGGCTAATCACACACTAGATTATTTTGAGCTCTTTGTAAGATCTTGGACCTCATGAGATATTTTGCATTTAATTTTATGTTACATTATATTATTGGGTAACACTCTTTTTATTCTCTTTCAATACATCCCAGCTGTGCTGCTGAAATCATTCATTACATTATCTTCACAGTAGTTCCATGTATTGAAATGTATTGTTTACTACTCGTCATGGAAACTGTTACCTGGCAACGTTCAAGGTACCAATTTAGGTTAGATAAGGTGTCTTGAGGACAACATGTATAGAAATGTGTATATAGAGAAGAGGTGGAGAAGGGTACTTCATCCAGATAACAGTCCATGTGGTCAATGGGCAGTATACAGTCAGAGTCTTAGTTTACAATATTCAAGTCTTGCTAAGCAATGTTTTGCAATTAATAGATAGATAGATAGATAGATAGATAGATAGATAGATAGATAGATAGATAGATAGTTCAATAGATAGATAGATAGATAGATAGATAGATAGATAGATAGATAGTTCAATAGATAGATAGATAGATAGATAGATAGATAGATAGATAGATAGATAGATAGATAGATAGTTCAATAGATAGTTCAATAGATAGTTCAATAGATACATAGATAGATAGATAGATAGATAGATAGATAGATAGATAGATAGATAGATAGATAGATAGATAGATAGATAGATAGATAGATAGATAGATAGATAGATAGATGGGTAGATGGGTAGATAGATAGATAGATAGATAGATAGATAGATAGATAGATAGATAGATAGATAGATAGATAGATAGAGGGATAGATAGAGGGATAGATATATAGATAGACAGAGGGATAGATAGATAGATAGATAGATAGATAGATAGATAGATAGATAGATAGATAGATAGGTAGATAGATAGATAGATAGATGGATGGATAGATAGATAGTTCAATAGATAGATAGTTCAATAGATAGATAGATATATAGATAGATTAGATAGATAGACAGATAGATAGATATAACAATAGATAGATAGATAGATAGATAGATAGATAGATAGATAGATAGATAGATAGATAGATAGATAGATAGATAGATGGATGGATGGATAGATAGTTCAATAGATAGATAGTTCAATAGATAGATAGATATATAGATAGATTAGATAGATAGATAGACAGATAGATAGATATAACAATAGATAGATAGATAGATAGATAGATAGATAGATAGATAGATAGATAGATAGATAGATAGATAGATAGATAGATAGATGGATGGATGGATAGATAGATAGTTCAATAGATAGATAGTTCAATAGATAGATAGATATATAGATAGATTAGATAGATAGATAGATAGATAGATAGATAGATAGATAGATAGATAGATAGATAGATAGATAGATAGGTGAATGGATGGATGAATAAATGGTTGGATAGATCTAAATATGTATAGATGGATTTATAGAGAGAGATATGGATGAATGGATGGATGTATAGATACATAGATGGATACATATGGAGATATATAGATGAATGGATAGATAGGAAAATTGATGTATGGATAGATAGATAGATAGATAGATAGATAGATAGATAGATAGATAGATAGATAGATAGATAGATAGATAGATAGATAGGTAGATAGATAGATAGATAGATAGATAGATAGATAGATAGATAGATAGATAGATAGATAGATAGATAGATAGATAGATAGATAGATAGATAAATTTCCCCACAGCTTGGAAGAGCTCAACAAGCAATGTTCTGGAAAAGATAATTTTTAATCCTAATGACTTGAAAAAATGTTAATATTACTTAAAAGTCATGAATGCTGGGCCATTTCAGTGGCCTGTGTTCACAATGATGTCACTGCTTCTATATTTTAAAAGTATATTCAGTCTGCTATTTTAATAAATAATTGACAAACAGCAATGTGGGAAATATATTAAAGTTTCACTATTGTCCAAAAAAGCAAAGTAATGTTGGCAGGGAGAAAGAAAAAAATATATATACTGTCAACTTTCCTTTAGATATTCAGAAAATATGTGTCACAAAATTTCATTTTTTTTCTTAAAACTAAATGTAACATTAAAATAAAAATATACTGCAGTCAATGGGAATATTTTTCCATGATATATTTTGCACAGATTCCTTGTCCCAGTTTTGTCGCCAGGGAATGGCTATAAATAGATTGTGATAGGGCTTGTTACGTTTGGCCGTTAATCCAGAGAGAAATCCAACTGTCAGTGTTGGAAGCCAAGAAGTCATTTATTGGTCTCCATATGAGATAAATTAAATAAAAAATGCTTCTCGATATGTTTTCACATTATGTTGTGCTTGATGGATTTATGCATTTAATTTCGAAGTAAATAAGAAAACATTTTTAACTAAAACGTGGTGTTCAAAAAATAAGTATATTGAGTGAAAATGTATGTTATATAATTTAGAAAACAAACAAAAATGGAAAGCTGCAGACAGAAGATTACAGTGAATCCCCCCCCCCCCCCCCCCCCAAGCTAGTCATTATAATAGTTAAAAAAATGTCAAATTTATTATATTATCGGTCGAATTACCATGCCCCACCCCGGAAGCAGTATGGCGACGCACTAACGCAGGGTGTGCCGGACGCCAAGCTGAAGCGGAGAGCATCGCGAGAAGTCTCCGATTGAGGAAGGAAGATGCCGGAAGAAATACAGACGCTGGAGGACACAGATCTCGCGGTGGTAAGACGAGTAGCTGGAAAACCAGCGCGAGGAACAATGGATTACCCTCTGTACGCTGAAATGCGCATCTAAAGGTAAAACCTGATTGATTTATACATGCTACTTGGAAGTAGTATAAGAACACACACTAAAGAAAAATACATAAAGATATACAGCGTATGGATGTCTCCCTCTAACAAAAAGACTGACCTCTTAAGATGCCACACTTACAAAAGACATAAACAGTAAAGTCTCAGAGATTTGAGATTGCAAATGAGTGAAACTAAAAGGCTAAATATAAAGTAACTTAAGGTGGGATAAGATTAACACAAATAAAATAACTCAACTGTAAACCAATTACAACTGTATGAGCGCGGGGCTCTGGTTGCAAGCATATTGAGCTTAATAAACTTTTTTTCACTTCTACCCACTGAAAACTATTTAAAAAAATGTTGGACTTTCTGTTATGAATATAGAAAAGAAGATAAAATAACATCAAAAGAGGCAGATGGATATGGAACTGCTATAAGTTTCATGAAAATATAGGTTCCACAAAGGAAGCCTCTGCCTGTGAAGCACTGAATAATATCTTGGTTGTATGAGCAAGTAGCTCTGGCCAACAGGAGATAATAAATAAGACCTACAAAAGAATGGACAAGAGATTTATAGGGAGGAGGGGAAGAAAAGAGAAAAGAAAGGAAAAAAAGAAAGGAAACCTTTACAGACTGCTCCACTAATTTTGGGAAATTGACCGTGAAAAGTCCTGGATGTAACTACCTTTGGATGAGCATATAATAATTCACAACTTCAGTTGAGGCTGAGAACTGATATAATCTTACCTCCATATAAGAGGATTAATGATATACAAAATCCCTCAGATTTTAGGTTGAGATATTGCAATATACCGGGACTTTATGTACACTGGACTCTTGGGACATTTGATAAAAGGAAATTTAAGATTATCAATACTGTGGGATATTAAGGAATATTCCTAATTCTAGTTTGATTAAGGAATTACGCACCAAGCATCTGTCTCCGAAAGGAACTGATTTGTTAATTAGAATGATTATTAAGTTAAGGTTGACTATTAATGAGCCAAAATACAATACTAGGTCTTCTTTTTTTAAGAACCTACTAAAGGAGTGTATTAATAATATACAGAGGTGAATAATATGGCAACTAACACTAAAGTAAAGGAGAAAAAAATACAAAGGGAATGCCTACATACTTTCCCCCAAAAAATGTGTCAAATTGTGAGGCTTTACAATTAGAGACACCCTCATTCTCAAATGTATCTCAACCGAATTTAAGCAGAAATCATACTGACTTTGATGACACTATAGGAGATCAGAATAATAGTGAAGAAGATAAATTAACAGTGTCTAGTATAAAAATAATTATTATAGGAATGTCAAATCATTTTGAAAGAGGAAATGAGACAGGACATAATAAACAACACCGTCGAGATTAGGGGATTATCTAGTAGTCGTCAGGATCTGACACAAGATTACACTAATTTTAAACAAGATTATGACAAAACCCTTAATTATGTTAAAATAATGAAGGAGGAAATAGATACTCTTAAGGGGAAAGCTATTGCTCAAGAAGATAGAGAGAGACAGTGTAATATCAGGATTAGAGGAATTGCTGAGAAGGTTTACAGATTGGAATTAGAGGAATACGCAAGACATTTTCTGAATTCATTAGTGTTATCAAAACCCCCAAATTAAAATCCAATCATTAAAATATATAGAATCCCTTTGCCCAGAGAATTAAAATCAGACACCCATAGGGATGTTATTGTAAAATTGCAATCTCTGACATACAAAGAGGATATATTAAAAACAATGAGAGAGAGCAAAAATCCCATCCCACCTTATGAAAAACTTAAAATCTTCCCTGATTTATCCATAGCTACCCTCTTAAGGATAAAGGAACTTAGCAATATTACTAAATGTTTAAGAACAGAGGTAGTAAGGTACAAATGGGGTCCAGCATCACATTTATATATTGTAAAATAAGGAGTGAGATTTGTCATAAGAAATAATATGGAAGGTGAAAAAATCTTAAGTGAATGGGGATTAAAGGTGGAGAAATTAATAACTAAATCACGTCCTGAACTCTCCCCTGAATTCCTGAATTGGAAAGAGAAATAAAACAGAAATAAAGAGTAATTAATTTAAGCGAATACACATTGATTGTTTTTATAATGGGGAAATATAGCAACATATACAAAAAGGGAAGAAAGTGTGGGGGGGAGAAACAAATGGGAGAAAAAAGGGGAAAAATGGTATAACTGATAAGTAAAACACAGAATAAGTTGTTATAGTTAAATAAGGACTTAGGGCCTCATTCTATTATCGTCCGTAAACCGGCCGTAAGGCTGCGATTCCTTGCGGGGGTTCCGTTATCTTGCAATTCAATTAAACGGCCCCGCAAGGATCTCCTCTTACGGCCGGCCGCATATCTTGCTACCGGCCGTAAGCTCTGAAAACTTAAAACTCAAAAATAAATTCAAGCCTGCACTGTACAGCTCTGTAAATGCTAGGGATCATATTGGGGGACATGAGGATTAAAAGGAACCCACTCTCAAGCTTGCACATCAGCCCAAACCCGAGTTCAAATTAACTGTTTATTTTCCGGCTGCGGCGTGGGCGGGTCTGAGGTGCTCCAAGCCCTATGGACTTTTTACATGGATATTTGACGTATATTAAAAAATATATATTTTACGGATTTGAGTATAGGGGAATTTTGTGCTATTTTTGCTAACACCTAAAATCACTTTATAGTCTCCTCAGAGTGCAGGATGGCTTTATTTCGGCTTTAAAATGTGCTTAATTGGTGCGGGACCTCTTTCCTGCAAGTAAGCTGCGGCTCGCTTTTAGCCTTGCAGAGAGGTTTCCCGGAGCAATTGAATTGCAAATAGGATTTTCTTACGGCCGATTTCCTTGCGGCCGTTTTAGATCAAAGGATTTCCTCCGGCGCGAGCGGCCGCAAGAGATAGCAAGGCACCGGCCGCAAGCCTGCCGGAGTCCCCGGCCGGAGGGGAATATAATAGCAGAATAGCTTGCGGCCGGTCCTTGCGGCCCCGCAACGGCTGCGGCCGCTAATAGAATGAGGCCCTAAGAGAGGAAAAAAGAAAAACATATATAAAATCTTTTTTATTTTTTTTATTTTTCTTCTCTCTTTATCCTCTTTTTAGTGAAATTAATAGATGTGGAATGAAAATGCTCACAGTTAAATGTAATATTATTGCCACATTGTGACCTAAACACATTAATCAAAGTATAAAGATTGATGAAAAAACACAAATTTATATTTGACCATAAACCTAATATACAGTATATAAATTTAAATAATGGGGATAAAGAATGGATAAAGGTTGAATAGATAGGATTGGAATTGAGTCCTTCTTGATGGAGACAATTGTTGAACTTAAGTTGCTAAATAAAATCTACCTTTCCTGCCTCTTAAGATATTAATAGAAGGGAATATATTAAAACCGTATAAGGTTGAGGATTGGGTTTATAAGCAGAAAATTTCAGAAGATATTGCTGTTAATTTTGAAAGGCTTGGTACTGCTATTTTCAAGTGAAGTCCAGCTGTATTTTATTCAGCCGGCCCTCTTGGAAGGGAATCAGTGGGAAAAGTAAAGCTTAGTAACATCAAGCTTAAGAAACGGAAAGTTTTTATGTATGTTAAATGTATGTGGGAATGTTTTTCTGTAAATATTTTGGAAGAAGGTAATTTTAAGAGATTTGGAAATAAAAATGGAATGCAAGAAAGTATGGTGGAAAATAAAAAATAAAATAAATAAATAAATAAAAAAAGTATAGAAAAAATGGTGATTAATGGAGAATATCCACATCAAGTACATTCTAAATTTAATTCTAAATCAAGAGGGGTATCTATTCTCTAGTAAAAATTGTAAAATATAGGAGGAATACAAAGAGATAGATAATAATGGGAGATATATTGCATGGTTGGGTTCCATAAATGGAAAGAAATTTACATTAATTAATCTTTTTGTCCCCAACCAAAAACAGATAAAGTACTTGAAATACATTTTGTGAAAATTTGATAAAATCACAAATGGACTTTATGTGATACGAGGAGATATAAACATGGTCTTCGATGCCAAAATTGATAGGACATCTAGAAAGATCCTTAAAACAGAGAACCAGATTATTAATAATGCTGATAGATTTAAATAATTAATATTCAATCATCAACTGTATGATCCTTGGAGAACTTTTTGTCCTGATTTAAAAGATTATACTTTTTTCTCACATAGGTATAAAATGTATTCTAGACTAGATTATTTTTTGGTCAATAAGGAAGTTTTAGATAATACATATAAAGTAGGTATTAATGAATAAGGCTGGTCAGATCGCGCATTGATATCTTATATATACTGTATATCTATATAAGCACCAAGCCCCTGCTCTCACTTGTAAGACTTACCATATTTAAAAAAAAAAATTGTACAATAAATAAATATTTGGAGAAAACAACATTTTTAGAAAGCAATACAAATTAAATAAATAAATACATAAATTAATAAATAAAGCAATTTTCTTTTATGTGTTGATTCTGCCTTTTAATTTTTGGTGAGGGTGTGTAATTGTAAATAATATGATTACCATTACTCCTTATGAAAGTACTGGGGGTTTTAGCTTTTACATTTCCATTGTACAAATAGAAGCCTCCTCCGCATTTAAAGTCTCCTCCCGCCACAGGAAGTAGATCATTAGAAACTAAAATGATTCCACAGCAGCAAAATTGTATATTAAAGAAATAAAATTAGAGGCTGTTTCATTCTTTTAGCTCTGAAAAGTATTTTGCCTGTTTTTGAATGTAGTAGTTCTTCAATAAAGTATATTTAAATATGTGACTTTAATCTATCACAGGATTACAAGGCTCAAATTTCTGAAGTCTCTCAATTGTATCCTATAAGCAGTTATAGGAACATGGAACGCAATTCTTTTTTTTAATGCATTTAATAGAACAATATACATGACCAAAGTTGTGTTTTACATTAAATAATATGAAGAAAAACGTGTTTAAACTTAATTTAAAGTAACAGGAAGTGAACAAAGCATATGTACATGTGTAGATATCATTGGCATGTATACAGCTATATTACTGCTCATTGGCTGACAGCGACAAGCCTCCCAAATCAGTAAAACATTTGAATCAGTTTTTTATATTATTATTTTTTATATTTTATATTTTTATATTTAAAAAAAGAAAACACAGACTGAAACATTATCAAGTACTCAGAACCAGAAAAATTCTGGGGTGGGGGGGACATCAGACATCATGCAGGCCCACACCAAACATATATACACATATGTCTATATGTTGTGTTGATTCTCCTTATATGCATTTACCTGATGGCAGATGCTGTCTCCACTCTCTCTACATCGCTGTTTACATTCAAACTGAGGGTTTCATCTCATATCAGTGTTTTTGTGCTCTTTGTGCCTTATCCATTCTCTGTCATTTAGGGATTATTTCAAGTACATTTCCTCAGTATAGATGTCTACTTTTGGTGGTGGGAGTGTAATGGTCTGGGCCTGTATGAGTGCTGCTGGAACTGGGGAGCTACAGTTCATTGAGGGAACCATGAATGCCAACATGTACTGTGACATACTGAAGCAGAGCATGATCTCCTCCCTCCAGAGACAGGGCCGCAGGGCAGTATTCCAACATGATAACAACCTCAAACACACCTCCAAGACGACCACTGCCTTGCTAAAGAAGCTGAAGGTAAAGGTCATGGACTGGCCAAGCATGTCACCAGACCTAAACCCTATTGAGCATCTGTGGGGCATCCTCAAATGGAAGGTGGGGGAATGCAAGGTCTCTAACATCCACCAGCTTCACTATGTCATCATGGAGGAGTGGAAGAGGACTCCAGTGGCAACCTGTGAAGCACTTTGTGCCTTATCCATTCTCTTTGTGCCTTATCCATTCTCTGTCATTTAGGGATTATTTCAAGTACATTTCCTCAGTATAGATGTCTACTTTTGGTGGTGGGAGTATAATAGTCTGGGCCTGTATGAGTGCTGCTGGAACTGGGGAGCTACAGTTCATTGAGGGAACCATGAATGCCAACATGTACTGTGACATACTGAAGCAGAGCATGATCTCCTCCCTTCAGAGACAGGGCCGCAGGGCAGTATTCCAACATGATAACAACCTCAAACACACCTCCAAGACGACCACTGCCTTGCTAAAGAAGCTGAAGGTAAAGGTCATGGACTGGCCAAGCATGTCACCAGACCTAAACCCTTTTGAGCATCTGTGGGGCATCCTCAAATGGAAGGTGGGGGAGTGCAAGGTCTCTAACATCCACCAGCTTCATGATGTCATCATGGAGGAGTGGAAGAGGACTCCAGTGGCAACCTGTGAAGCACTGGTGAACTCCATGCCCATGAGGGTTAAGGCAGTGCTGGAAAATAATGATGGCCACATAAAATATTGACACTTCGGGCCCAATTTGGACATTTCCACTTAGGGGTGTACTCACTTTTGTTGCCAACAGTTTAGACATTAATGGCTGTGTGTTGAGTTATTTTGAGAGGACAGCAAACTTACACTGTTATACAGGCTGTACACTTACTACTTTACAAAAATGTGAGGGGTGTATTCACTTTTGTGAGATACTGTATATATACATATGTCTATATGTAAATATGTGTGTATCTATACATATGTATATATATATATATATATATATATATATATATATATATATATATATATATATACAGTAAAACCCCCCCTTATCCGGCACCAGTGGGGACTCCCTATTGCCGGATAAGTGTAGTGTCCGGTTAATCGTGAGTCCCCGAATTTAAGGGTCTAAACGACCCTTTAACCCCCCCCCCCCCCCCAAAAAAAAACATAAAATGCCTTTAAAAAGGCATTATCATCTAAACTGGGGCATTTAGGCCCAGCAAAAATAAAAAATAAAAGTTTTTTTTTGCAGTCTCGAACTCCAGATAGTGCCGGTTATGCCGGTTTAGCGGGAGTTTATTTTAATTAGGAATTTATGCCGGTGCCGGTTGCGTGACAGTCTCGGTTAGTAGGGTGTTGGATAACATATATATATATAGATAGATAGATAGACAGATAGATAGATAGATAGATAGATATGGATATATATATATATATATATATATATATAAATCTAGATACATAGATCTATCTATATATAGATCTACAGATCGTTATCCCTGGTCTTTCTCTACCTCCCTCCCCAGCTTCCCCTCACCTCCTTTCTTTTTAGCTGGTCAGATTCTAGCAGCTCTATTAAATTCCCCCAACATGTAAAACGTGTAGCCTGTAACAGAGCCCGCTAGACTTACGGCTATTAAATTGGCCTCTTACAGCTACCCTCAAACGAACTGCAGATTACAGGTGGAAAGACCCTACGGGCTGTGGAAATCTGAACTCTGTTGCCCCAAAGCCTTTGATCTGTCAAGCCCGCTAAAAATCTGTGATCACAAATCATATTGTAACTCAATGTTGAAAGCAAAATGATTACAGTAGATAATTGGTGACTACAATAATCACATCATATTACCATTACAGAACTGCTGTTGTGTAAACTCATCGTTTAACAACATGGCCCAAAAAACAACAACATGTACAGCAACAGAACAACTGGTACATCGATGTAGCCCTACCTTTCAGTCTCAAGAATACATACCATATGTAATGCGTAAGCGGTCCAAACTGATATAGATCCACAGCGCACATGTCCTGGTGGAACAAATCGCCTTGTGGATGATCTCGGGACAACATCCAAGGTAAAATAGCACATGTAGCTCTCCAATGATGCATTAATGTGTAATAGATGTGACATTTCAACATCATTAGTAATACAAAATATCCTTCCTCATCATGTGCCAGATGAGTAGCAGAACATATCAGTCAAAACACCTGTTTGAAATTAGCCAGTGTTGGTATGTGATGAAGTAAGCGCTCATATAGCATGTGTAATGCTCATATTAACATGTTCCTTTTATGTTTCTTACAGATCGCAAAGATGTCACATTCCTCACAGTCAGAATATATATATATATATATATATATATATATATATATATATATATATATATATATATATAAAACAATAAAACATAATTAAATCTGGATTCTGTAGATTCTAAAGCATGATACTGTCTCTTCTTGCTATCCTCTGGAATTCTGCATTCAGTTGGACAAATCTTTTCTTATCTCCACTACCTTTCACTTTCCTTCTTTCCTGGGCAACTTTCAAAGCCTCATCAGACAGCCAGTTCGACTTCTTACTTTTCTTTCATTTAGGAATATTCTTTGCTCTGGACACTACAATAAACCAATTAACATGAACACCATCTACGAGCAGTGATAACCATATTGATTCTGTCCTCTTCAATCAGCGTTCCCAGGCATGCTTCACTGTGAACACAATCTTTTAGCTAAGAGTACTATAACGATCTACATGGAATAGTTGTGCCATGCTGATATCACATCTCACTGGTATATGGGTGGTACCAAGGCCAGACAGATTACACTGTTCACATTACCCCTATACACATGCACATTGATCCTGATGTCAAACCAAGGAAATTATCCATTTTTTTTGTGAATGACATGAAATACATTAATCCGCTTCCATACTGTTAATGGGGTGAAATGCAACAAAAATGCATGTATAACTACTGGTTTGGATTAGCAGATCCTAATGGGACTGTGTGACTCTAAAGCCAGGACACTATTCATTATAATTGAAACTCCCACCAGTCATGTTCATTAGTGAAGAGATATGTAGTTATACATTGAATTTCAGATCCATCTGCAGTGGTGAATGACACTGATTGAATGCCTGTTGGGAACTGGGTTGAGTGTTTACTCACATGATGGTATTGTACAGCTCGAAGATGAAGAACAAGATATCAATCATAACAATATTCTGATTAACTACAACACCTCATCTCAAGGTAAGTCCACATTGAACATCAATTGCTGAAATGTCAAACATAATCAGACATGTACACACTCTGTAGCCAGCCAATAGTATGTCAACATCTATTCCAATCAGTATTCAGTGAGGAGTGATCAAGAGGAGGACTTTTTGGATGGTCCTAAGTCTGGGCCCCCTTTTTCTATGCCCACGTACCCTCTTTCTATGCCCACGCAGGTAATGTTGGAGAGTGGGGTGCCACTACGTTGGGTGGTTGGGGATCAGGTGAGATGGTGGTGAGGTCTGAGATGAGGAGTTGTGCAACTGAAGGCTGGAGTGGTATGAGCTGGCGTACGGCTTATTGGATGAGTTATCTGTCCCGAATCGCCTGTTCCTCATATCTGGAGTGTTAGGCCATGTTAGGGGAACCCATTGTGTGGGAGGCCATGTTGGGGAACCCCATTGTGTGGGAGTGGTTGTGGCCTGCCATGGATGCAATTTTGTTGTAGCAGGTGGCAGCTATGATGATGGCTGGGACCAGGACATGCCCGGTGAACAGGGCTGGAGCAGCTGTGCATGGCTAGATGATGCCTTTGAGGGTCCGGGCAGTGATTCCCACTTCTGAGATGAGGGTGATCATGAATAGCCACCATCTGTAGATGGTCCCGGGCCCTCTGGAATGTTATGCCCTTCTTCGTCAGCCACTCCCACCTCCAGTGGATCCTCCACCTGTTCCTCTGTGGTCGGCCTTGTGCTCCCGGGTACTGAAATGGAAGAAAAAATATATTTGAATTGGTTTCTCTACACAATTGACAGCTATGTGTTTCCATATCCTTGACATCATGGTCACCTGTGATTGACTGTGGGGCTTGTGTTACACAGATTAACCACTGCCTGCATAATGAGTATTGTGGATCATGGCTCATATGCAAGTGAAGTGGGCCATCTGCATGTGCATCAGACACATGCTCTGCTGGATCTGCTGTGCAGTGTGTGAGACTGACCAATCTGTGACATGTTCCCAGCAATGGTTGTTATTATGCAGCTGAGACATGTTCCAGGTTAGGACAGTATATGACACGCACATGCAGTCCTACAGAGTCTGTATCCAATTATGTGTAGTATAGTAATTGTATGGGGGGGTAGGTGGGGGTATTTGAGGAGTAGGTGGAGGTATTGGAGGAGTAGGTGGAGGTATGGGGGTGTCGATGTGCTGTGGCCTACAGCTATGTATAGCGTATTAATCTATGTGATTATGTGATATCAGTAATTATGTGTGTTGTAAATTAAGAGTTAATATATATTAGAGGTCAAAAGATCAAAAAACTTACAAAGCTCCTACTCTCTCTCTCTCTCTCTCTCCAATGCTCACAAACCCACCAACGCCTAGACCTGTGTGTTCACTTGCCAGACATTTCATTGATACAAATTATGAAAATTATTTGTTTGCTACCAGGATTTACATGGTTATTGATGCCCCATATATGTTCAGTCATAGCCATAGGGCTACAGCACAGTCAATGATTTACAGTTTCTGCCCCCTTTTAAACCCCTTCCTGCGGAGTTAATTGCGGTTCTTGCTTTCTATTGACTGTTAGGCCTCCAACGCACTCCGTGATGAAGCCTGCATCTATTCCAGCTTGTGTGCGCAGAAAGGGTTTATGGCTTGCGTTTCTGGGCCGTTGGTCGCGGCATGGTTGAATTTAATAGCTCTGTGACTCAGCTGAATTTCAAGCCCGCAGGCTTTGCGGGTGTACCAGTGGTGCTACGGGCTTGGAATTTATATGGCCCTAGGTCTCCCAAGATCTTGCAACATTATCTTGTGTGCTCTCATGAGCCCTAGGTATCAATAAGCAGATAAAAGGAGCAGGAGAGGGGAAGCTAATGGTGAACATAATCTGGGGGTATTAGTCCCCTAGTACTCCTACAGTAGTCCCCGGTTCCTACTCCCCTGCTCTCAGATGCAACAAAGAAACATATGCTTTCAATGTTCCTTTAAGTTTTTTTTCTGCATTTCTGCTTCAAACATTGTAGCAATGCATCTTGCATTTCAAAGGGTAAGGGTTACAATCCATGTTTCTTTCCTATACATTTCTTAAAGAATAAAAAATGTATTGATTTTACACAAGATATTTGGCAACATCACACCAGTTTATGTTTTTATCCACTATACAATAAGGTAGAGATGATGGGCTATAAAAAGTTGTTGTACTGAATTATCGATACTAGATGGTTTTTGTAAGACTTGTTCATAACCTTTGTAGCAATGATGGGACTTAATACAAGATCCTTGGTCCCATTATAGGATATCTTAGAATTTTTACAATGGTCATGCTAGCACAAACATGAAAACCTTTAGAGATGGAGCCAGGGTGTAGGGTAGGTCTGGTCTGATACTATCTCTGTCACATGAACCCATAACCTGTTTGGCAACGACTGGTGTAACAGAATAGTTACACAAACATATAATTTGACATTTTATTAATATATGCAAAATATACACAATAAAAATAAATAGAAAGATGCAACAAGCTAACTACTGTTAGTTTGGGCATTTTAAATTATTTTCCTTTATATATATATATATATATGCTCACAACTATATATGTGATGTCTTCATGCCAGTAACTGAGGGCTTCGGTTGCTGGCATGAGCGGTCCACATATATCAGTTGTCCGGGGGGACAATGCGCTGCGGGTTGACGCTCTTAACTCCTCCCCCGGCGCTCTCGACTCCTCCCCCGTCGCTCTAGACTCCTCCCACGGCTGCTCTCGACTCCTCCCACGGCTGCTCTCGACTCCTCCCACGGCTGCTCTCGACTCCTCCCCTGGCTGCTCTCAACTCCTCCCCCGGCTGCTCTCGACTCCTCCCTGGGGAGGGACCGGTGGACATGCTGGGGACTGAGGTGAGAGAGACAGCCTGGAGGGAAAGAGAGACAAGAGGGACAGATAGACAGGAGGGACACAGATAGAGAGACACAGGAGGGACACAGATAGAGACAGGAGGGAGAGAGACATGAGGGACACAGAGAGAGAGAGAGACATGAGGGACACAGAGAGAGAGAGACAGGAGGGACACAGAGAGAGAGACAGGAGGGACACAGAGAGAGAGAGACAGGAGGGACACAAAGACAGAGAGACAGGAGGGACACAGAGAGAGAGAGAGAGATACAGGAGGGACACACAGAGAGAGAGAGAGAAACAGGAGGGACACAGAGAGAGAGAGACAGGAGGGCCACAGAGAGAGAGAGACAGGAGGGACACAGAGAGAGAGAGAGAGACAGGAGGGACACAGAGAGAGAGAGACAGGAGGGACATAGAGAGAGAGACAGGAGGGACAGAGACCGAGTGAGACAGGAGGGACACAGAGAGAGAGAGAGAGACAGGAGGGCCACAGAGAGAGAGAGACAGGAGGGACACAGAGAGAGAGAGAGAGAGAGAGAGAGACAGGAGGGACACACAGATAGAGACAGGAGAGACACAGAGAGAGACAGGGGGCACAGAGAGAGACAGGAGGAACACAGAGAGAGAGACAGCAGGGACAGAGCAAGGGACAGAGAGAGAGATGAGGGACAGAGCAAGGGACAAAGAGAGAGAGAGGAGGGACAGAGAGAGAGAGACAGGAGGGATAGAGAGAGAGACAGGAGGGACAGAGAGAGACAGGCGGGACAGAGAGAGCGAGAGAGAGAGAGGAGGGACAGAGAGACAGGAGGGATTGAAACAGAGAGAGAGAGACAGGGAGGAGGGACAGAGAGACAGACAGGAATAAGGGACAGACAAAGAGAGAGACAGGAAGGAGGGACAGAGAACAGGAGGGAGGGACAGAGAGATAGACAGGAAGGATGGACAGGGCGAAAGATACACAGGAAGGAGCAACAGAGAGAGAGACTGACAGGAGGAAGGGACAGAGAGACAGACAGGAAGGAGTGACAGACAGAGATGTGAAGTGGAAGAGACTGGAGGGAAAGCGGGGTGGAAGAGACAAGGGAATGGAGAGCAGGGTGGAAGAGACAAGGGAAGGAAGAGGGGGGAAGAGAAACAGGGGAGGGAGAGGGGGAAGAGAAACGGGAGAGAGAGGGGTGGAAGAGACACAGGAAAGGGAGATGGGGGAAGAGGAGGGAAAAGAAACTGGAGGGAGAGGGAGGGAAAAGAAACGGGAGGGAGAGGGAGGGAAAAGAAACGGGAGGGAGAGGGAGGGAAAAGAAACGGGAAGGAAAAGAAACGGGAGGGAGAGGGAGGGAAGAGACACCGGGGAGGGAGAGAGGGGAAAGGGGACACAGTGGAGTGAGAGAGGGGTGGGAGAGAGGGAAAAGGGGACACATGGGAGGGAAAGGGGGGAAGAGACACAGGGGCGGGAGAGAGGGGATGAGACACAGGGGAGGGAGAGAGGGGATGAGACACAGGGGAGAGAGAGAGGGGATGAGACACAGGGGTGGGAGAGAGGGGATGAGACACAGGGGAGGGAGAGAGGGGATGAGACACAGAGGAGGGAGAGGGGGGAAGAGACACATGGGGGGAAGATGCTCGCAATAAGCACCTTTGCCGCTCATGCCGAGGCCCATGATGATCGTCAAAGGTGCTTAACGCAAGGACAGTAAAGTAGAGGGGGGAGAGGCTCTCATTGAGAGCCTACCGTCAAGTAGATGGGTAAGAGGTAAAGGGAGGAGAGGCTCGCAATGAGCGCCAAAGGCGCTCATCGCAAGGCCAGATAAGTAGGGGGAGAGGCTTGCAATGTGTGGCAAACACGATTGCCAGACTTCAAATTTTATTGCCGTCATTTTTGATGGGCAAGTCGCTAGTATGTATATATTATACTGTATATAGATAGATAGATAGATAGCTAATCAGATCACCCATATGGTGATTAGATTACATTTCTATAAAGTAATCATCTGCCATTTTCATCTAATAAATTAAGATTCCCCATTTACTGCCAGTAGCAGAGGGCCCCTATCCTGTTGTGGGTCCAGGTGCTTTGCATCTGTTGCACCCACAGTAGTTCCTCCACTGATCTATATCATAACAAAGTCACCATAGAGGTCTCATTTTACAAGCCACCTTAGTGAGTCTTGCCCATATAACACAGCAGCTGGTGAGACTCAGCACTATTATCTAACTCATCTCTCACAGTTTTATGTAATGTACTTGTTGTCATAGACCGGCTCCAAATCTCTTGATCGCTCAGACTTTTTAAGCTAATTAGTGTAATTAACGCACATCAACTCCTTACGGCGTCTGAGGTTTTAATGACACAGAGTCTCCCATTACTTGATGTTATTGTTTTTTATTCTTTGTATTATATTGTGTGATTATTATAAGTAGCGGATCATTTATCTATCAAGTCCTGTCTAACAATGACTACGTGATCATGCATCTAATAAACTAACTAATAGTATGAGATACTTTTTTCAGAGTTCATGGCCAATCCATAATATTTACGTTTTGTTAGATTAGACCAGTCTTGGTTACAGCAGATGTGATATTTTGAGTAGCCAAAGAAGAAATTTATTAGACCTCATAGCCAGTCAAAGAGTAGCCAAAGTAGTGCTCGGTTACAACCCAAAAATGGCAAAATGATTTCATTTCAACTATAAGGCAAGCCATTTAAAATCACAGTGATCCAAGTCTATGCTGCAAACAGGGATGCTGAAGAGGCTGAAGTTGTCCAGTTCTACAAGGGTACTCAACACCTCCTAGAAAAGATGTTTCTAGCATCATAGGAGATTGGAATGCTATAGTAGGAAACCAAAAGTCACCTGGAATAACTGGAAAGTTTGGTCTCGGAGTAAAAATTAAGGAGGTCAGAGATTAGTAGAATTCTGTCAAAATAATTCCCAGGTCATAGTAAATAACTTCCAACAGCCTCCGAGACGACTCTACACATGGACATCACCAGATGGACAATATAGAAACCAGATTGATTATATATTTTGTAGCCAAAAATGAAGGACTTGGAACTATCAGAATTCAAAATGGGAAAAATCATTAGACTAAGAAGATATGAAATAAATAATATCACAAAAGAATATACAGTGGAGATAAAGAATAGATTTAAAGGAATACACATAGAAGATAGAATATAATGCCTAAAGAACTTTGGACTGAAGTTTGCAACATTATCCAGAAAACAGAAACAAATAATATCCCCAAAAGAAGGAAAACTAAGAAGACAAACTGGCTCTGATGAGGCTTTGAAATTAGCCCAGGAAAGAAGAAAGTGAAAGGTAGTGGAGATAAGAAAAGATTTGTCCAACTGAATGCAGAATTCCAGAGGATAGTAAGAAAAGAAGGAATCATTCTATAATGATGTAAAGCGATAGAAGAAGATAACAGAATGGGTAAGACAAAATATATTTTCAAGAAAATGAGTGGCCTCAAGGGTACCTTTCATTTCAAAGTGTGTGTGATAAAAAGACAACAATGAAGCAGATCAGATAAAGAAGAGGTGGCACCAATACACTGATCTATCCAGAAAGGATCTTAACATCATTGATAAACTCAATCATTTGTCCAATATGCTGTAGCCAGATATCTTGAAGAGTGAATTGAGATGGGCTCTAGGATGTCTTGCTGATAACAAGGCTGCAGAAGTTGATAGAATCCCAGCGGAACTATTCAATCGCTGATCGTGAGGCACACAACACTTTCAGTAAATTACGACTTTAACGGACAACATTTTTTCAAACACGTAACTGGAAAGACCCCCAAAAAACAACAAATTATTTAAAAAAATTACTTTAACATTTAAACACAGCCAGGGAGCCTGTGAGTGAGGTTGCAAGCTAATTTTAGGCTTATTTGGCCTTTTTCGGAGATCGAAAATCGGCTAAGCGAGGATAAAAATGGCTGCCGTAAATGTACATTTTATCAAACAGGATCAAAACGAGGCTGAAGCCAGTAACACTTACCCAAACAATGCCAGGCAAGCCGGACTTAGAAAATACACGACGCAGAAGCCAGTAACACAGCCGAACAAGCTACGCTAAACTTGAGCTGAGACACAGAGGAGAAAGACAAAGGGGTGGGAGAGGGGGCAAAGAAACACAGAGCTGAGAGACAAGGAGAAGAGACACAGGGGAGGGAAATAAGGAAAAAAAACACACAGGGCAGGGAGAGGAGGGGTAGGGAGAGAGGGGAAACAGACACATGGAAGGGAGAGGGGCAAACAGACACAGGTGTCAGAGAGTGGGGAGAGGTTTGCAATGAGCATCAAAGGCGCTCATTGTGGTCCTCGCAATGAGCACTGAAGGGGCTCATATCTGGCTATGTGATGAGCGCCAAAGGCGCTCAGCGCAAGGCACGAAAGTGGCGGGTTGTACGACGTCTGCAATGAGTGCTCATTGCAGGGCTCATGATGAGCACCTTTGTGGCCCATAAACTATGCAGGGGGAGAGGCTTGCGATGAGCGCCGATGATATTAAGGTCAGGAGACTGTGATGGCCACTCCACAATCCTCCCCTATTTCTGCTGTAACCACTGGAAGGTCAACTTGGCCTTGTGCTTTGGGGTCATTGTCATGCTGGAAAGTCCAGGAGCGTCCCATGCGCAGCCATCGTGCAGAAGAATGCAAATTGTCTGCCAGTATTTTCTGATAACATGCTGCATTCATCTTGCCATCAATATTCACAAGATTCCCCGTGCCTTTAGAGCTCCCACCCCCCCAAACATCAGTGAGCCACCATCATGCTTCACATTGGGGATGGTATTCTTTTCACTATAGGCCTTGTTGACCCCTCTCCAAAAATAGCACATAGCATGGTTGTGACCCTAAAGCTCTGTTTTGGTTTCGTCACTCCAAATTACAGTGTCCCAGAGGCGTGTTAAGGTGTTGCTGGGCATATTGTAACCAGGCTTTTTTGTTACATTGGTGCAGTAAAGGCTTCTTTCTGGCATCTTGACCATGCAGCCAATTTTTTTCAATTATCGTCGTATTGTGCTCCTTGAAACAACCACAAGGTATTTTTCCTAAGTAGCCTGTATTTCTCCTGAGATTACCTGTGGGTTTTTTCTTTGTATTCCAAACAATTCTTCGGACAGTTGTGACTGATATCTTTCTTGGACTACTTGACCTTGGCTTGGTATCAAGAGATACCTGAATTTTCCACTTCTTAATAAGGGATTGAACATTACTGACTGCTCATCCTCCCTCCTCATCATCTCTCCTCAACCCCCCTCCTCATCCTCTCTCCTCAACCCTGATCCTGATCCTCAACCTCTCTCCTCAACCCCTCTCCTCAACCCCCCTCCTCATCCTCAACCCACCTCCTCATTCTCAACCCCCCTCCTCAACCTCCCTCCTCAACCCCCCTCCTCACCTCAACCCCACTCCTCAACCCTCCTCCTCAACCTCTCTCCTGAACCCCCCTCCTCAATCACCCTCCTCAACCCCCCTCCTCATCCTCCCTCCTCAACCCCCCTCCTCAACCTCCCTCCTCACCCTCTCTCCTCAACCTCTCTCCTCAACCTTAACCCCCCTCCTCAACCTGAAGCCAGAAGGAGAGCGGAGGAGCGGAGTAGCAGCTGCAGATGGAAGGTAAGTGAGGGGAGAGGGGGAGGTAATTAGAGGGGTAAAGTGAGGAGGGTGGTTTAGGATGAGGAGGGGGGTTTAGGATGAGGAGGGTGGGTTTAGGATGAGGGGGTTGAGGATGAGGATGGGGGTGTTGAGGATAAGGAGGGGGGTTGAGGATGGGGGGGTTGAGGATGAGGATGGGGTGTTGAGGATGATAAGGGAGGGGGAGGGAAAGAGCCATGGGGGAGAAAGAGAGACACAGGGGGAAAGAGAGACCCGGGTGGAAAGAGAGTCACAGGGCGAAAGAGAGACACGGGGAGAAAGAGAGACACGTGGTTGGTGACTCGAGTATAAGCCGAGGGGGTCCTTTTCAGCCTTAAAAAAAGGGCTGAAAAACTTGGCTTATACTCAAGTATATACGGTATATATATACTGTATATATATACACCTATACACCTATACAAATACTTCCTTACCTGCCCGATGCTGCACACCATAAGGGCCATAAGGATAACATGGGACTGAAGAGCTTGTCAATTATTTCTCCAGGATTCTCACTTTAGGGCATGTAGGCCAAAGTGGTTTGGTGCTGAATTCATCATCATGTCCCCATTACAAATGAGCTCAACTTAACAGAAACAGAGCACAAAAATCACCTTGGATCAAATGTTACCCCCAGGCTTCATAAATCCTTATTTCTCTGGAGGAGACTTGTTTATTCTGGATATTTTGACAAAACCAAAGCTCCTCTAGACGTGAAATACAGGTTCATGTATCAAAGCATTTCAGCTTTAAATAAAGTATTTGAGCTATGCATATCCCTTTAATAGTGTAAAGACATCAGAAATAGCAGGAGATTTATGAAACTGAAAATATTTAAGTTTTCTGATTTATGTTACTGTTGTCTTCATTAGACATATATTTCAGAGACACAGCAAGGAAAACAATGTGTGGACTGGATACATAGAGCATTATGTATATATATGTTTGTAATAATTTATTCTGCCAAAGAGCATAAGTATATAAATATCATTATATATAGTTAAAGGATTGTTGCTGTAAACTACTTCCCCACAAAATATACTGCACAAGCCAGGAACCAGCCCCACACTGATGAGATCCATTACGATCTAAGCAGTGCCTGACTGTGGGTATATTCCTGTCTTGTACATAATCCATCCTATGTTATTCTTCAATGTTGAGTAATATAGCAGGTATATGCCTAAATGGAGCCATGTATAAAGGGGTTTTGGATTGATGAGTGAGAGTGCATTACTGGCATGTTCCCGTCCAGTTTCCCAGAGTGCAGCGCAATAACTGTATTTCTGGGAAGTCTTAGTGGGAAACATGTTTTTTTTACTTATTTTTAGACATTCAAATTGTATCACATGAACTATTCATTTTATGTACTGCTATACTCTGCACAGTGGAGGCTTCTATCACTCTTCTGCCCACCGTAAGTTAAATGATTGTGGTGGAAAAATGTGTGTATGTGTGTATATATATATAGGGGGAACTCATGAAAAAAACACAATTTCAATTGAATATATTGAAATTGCTTTCTAGAAATATAAACTCCCCTTCCAAACCCTGGGGCTGGGGGAAGCTTCTCTTGAGATTTAGATAAAAAAAATCAGTGAATGACGGGACACAGACCTTGTTCTGGATATTACAAAAATCGAAAGGAAAGCTGCAGCCAATCCCCAGGCCAAAAAGATACAATGTATTAGTTATGCTAATTTTCAGGGAGTGTCAACATTGATAGAAAGCAAGAAATTCAGCAAACTTTATGGTAACTGTTTAAATGTTTATTTTGGTATTTTTTCATGCAAACAATTTTTTTCATACACTACTAATTATCATCTATCAGATGCATTCATAATCCAGCACACTTGCATATACATTTAAGTCAAATAAGATACAGTATATATGCAAATTAATCAAAAATCAAAATGTTCTTTCATTTTATGTCCATGCCTTACACAACTTCTAATGGTGCTAGTTTGTTACACACCTAATAATAATATGAGTTTTTAATATATGTCTTTTAAATCACATCAACAGTAATTATGTTTTGTCTTTTGTTTCGGCTCCAAGTTTCGTGGTGACTGACCACCACGGACAGATGCCGTAACCTCCTGTGACTTGTGTCAGGTTTAGATAGTAAGTCATATCCCTGCTGAGAGGAGCCTCGGGATACGTTACTGGTCCTTCCTCTGGGATGCCGGATTGTTAGTTGGTATATGAGACACTAAGCTGTGACAGCCTGGAGCTTTATATAGAACACACTGTAACCACAGAAATACAATCTGTGCATCATAATAGCACAGTCAGGAGAAAGCCGTCCCACTACATGGATGTGACAGTACTGATACTCACGAGTAACAATGCTGATAAATCACAAATATATATATAAAGCTCTCAGGGTCCCAAGCCTAGGATCAGGTATCACTAGGAGCACAAGCATCGGGTATCACTGTTCCTTATATCAGCAGCTTTATCCAGAAAGAAAAAGGAGTATGAATAGGTGATGTGTTTGACGATAATAAAAAACTTGAAATATTATTTGGTTAAATTTCAGTTTAATTACTCTTTTTCATATTTATTTCTGCTCTACTGTAGATATCCATGTTTGACTCTCTGACCCTTTCCTTCCCCTCCCTCAGCACAGGGTCAGCTTGGCATACACTGCCTTGCAAAAGTATTCACCCCCCTTGTCATTTTTCGTGTTTTGTTGCCTCACAACCTGGAATTAACATGGATTGTTTGAGGATTTGCATCATTTAATTTACAGAACATGCCCACAAACTTTGAAGATGTTTTTTTTTTTTTTTTGTGAAGCAAGCAACAAATAGGACAAAATAACAGAAAAAGTCAATGTGCATAACTATTCACCCCCGTAAATCACACACAGAGTGGTACAGGTTTTGCTCAAGAATATCCCTGTATTTAGCACCATCCATCTTTCCCTCAACTCTGACCAGTTTCCCAGTCCCAGCTGCTAAAAAACATCCCCACAGCATGATGCTGCCGCAACCATATTTCATTTGGGGATGGTTTTCTTTGGGTGATGTGATGTGTTGGGTTTGCACCGAAAAGTTAAATTTTAGTCTCATCAGACCAGAGCACCTTCCTCCTTACATTTTGGGAGTCTCCCACATGCCTTTTCACAATCTCAAAACGTGCCATTTTTTTTTTTTTGCTGAAAGTAATGGCTTTCTTCTGGCCATCCTGCCATAAAGCCCAACTCTATGGAGCGTACGGCTTATTGTCGTCCTATGTACAGATACTCCAGTCTCTGCTGTGGAACTCTGCAGCACCTCCAGGGTTATCTTAGGTCTCTGTGCTGCCTCTCTGATTAATGCCCTCCTTGCCAGGTCCGTGAGTTTTGGTGGGCCGCCGTCTCTTGGCAGGTTTGCTGTCGTGCCATGTTCTTTCAATTTGGTTATGATATATTTGATGGTGCTCCTGGGGATCATCAAAGATTTGGATATCTTTTTTTATATCCTTGGTCTTCAAGGCAGTGTTTGGTTAGTGGTGCCTCTTGCTCATTTCACTAATTATGTGACTTCTGAAGGTAATTGGTTGCACCAGAGCTTTTTATGGGCTTCGTAACACAGGGGGTGAATACATACGCACATGCCAATTTTCTGTTTTCTATTTCTAAAAAATAGTTTATTGTATATATTTTTCTCATTACACTTCACCGACAACACTTTTGCAAGGCACTGTAAAAGAAGATTTGAGAGCAAAAAATGTATTACGATATTATTAAGTATTATGTTGATTATTATCAGGTATGCAAATGAAGTTTCTTATATGTCAGTTCTATTGATATTATGCTCTGGTGCTTATAGCTTGAGCCTGCAGTCCTCATGCTTAGAAAATATCATTGTTCAGTGGAATAAGACTCTGTACTAATGTGAATTCACATTGGACTAAAATGGATAAGTCCCTTTCATGTTCCAATTGCATCATAGAGTTACATTGCTAAACTTTGCTGAAGACCTACACTGTTAATAACTAAGGTACACAGGGTCCTGAATAAAAGCAGCAAATGTGTTCTTATATCAAATTATATTAAAGACATAAAGTAGGACATAGATACAGCTATATGTATTATAGTTATATTCAGTGGAACTTTATATACATTGTGTTACTGCACAAAATCACAGGGTATATGGCAGAGATAAACCTGAGATAATTCTAGTGTTGCGATCAGCAAACACTCATCTACCTCCTCACTGCATCTCTCATTCCTTACAGAATAAAATGTAAAATCTTGAACTAACATACAGAAAGGATACATTTATATTGTTTGTTTGCTAGTGTGTGGGCGTTTGTATAAATACGTAGGTAGAACTAAAAGGCAGCTTAAAGATACGTTTATGGGACATTATTGTAATATTCTGAAAGGGAACACTGAGCAAAATGTATCTAGGCACTATAGAGAGGTTCCCAATAGTGACCCTAAGTGCAAGGATACTGACCTGACACCTGGACACATATAGGTACAAAATGATTCACATTGTTGCTGCAAAAAGAATTGAGAATGTGAAAATGTAAAAAAAAAATCCTAAAAAACGTGTTTATTTTTCATCATCTTTGAGATTAGTTGATGTTGGAATGGTATTGTGGCTTATAGAGTAGAAGGGTGTGTAATGTTTTTATTACACTTCAATATGTATTAAATATTATAAATATATACAGTATCTCACTAAAGTGAGTACACCCCTCACAATTTTGTAAATATTTTATTATATCTTTTCATGTTAAAACACTGAAGAAATGACACTCTGCTACAATGTGAAGTAGTAAGTGTACAGCCCGTATAACACTGTAAATTTGCTGTCCCCTCAAAACTCCATTCCCATGAGGGTTAAGGCAGTGCTGGAAAATAATGGTGGCCACACAAAATATTGACATTTTGGGCCCAATTTGGACATTTCCACTTAGGGGTGTACTCACTTTTGTTGCCAACGGTTTAGACATTAATGGCTGTGTGTTGAGTTATTTTGAGGGGAAATTTACACTGTTATTCAGACTGTACACTTACTACTTTACATTGTAGCAGAGCGTCATTTCTTCAGTGTTGTCACATGAAAAGATATAATAAAATATGTACAAAAATGTGAGGGGTGTACTCACTATTGTGAGATACTGTGTGTATATATATATATATATGTGTGTTTATATTGCATTGCTTTTATAGTTTTAATTAGAATAAATCTTTGGTTCGCACTACTGATAACAATAATGTATATGATATAGTGTTATTTAATGTGATGTGTAGCTAATTAACATTTATTTAAATGGATTCCTATTATTTATGTATGGTTTGCTAATGTATGGTCTTTATATATTTCCATCATTGGATAATCAGTGCTTAATACAGTAGAGAAATTTTATATGTATCACCCTATACTTATTAGATAGTGATTCGGTCCTGACTGCTGTCCCTAGCTATGTATCGCCCTGTACTTACTATATAGTGACCCGGTCCTGACTGCTGTCCCTAGCTATGTATCACCCTATACTTATTAGATAGTGATTCGGTCCTGACTGCTGTCACTAGCTATGTATCGCCCTGTACTTACTAGATAGTGATCCGGTCCTGACTGCTGTCCCTAGCTATGTATCGCCCTGTACTTACTAGATAGTGATCCGGTCCTGACTGCTGTCCCTAGCTATGTATCGCCCTGTACTTACTATATAGTGACCCGGTCCTGACTGCTGTCCCTAGCTATGTATCGCCCTGTACTTACTAGATAGTGATCCGGTCCTGACTGCTGCCCCTAGCTATGTATTGCCCTGTACTTACTAGATAGTGATCCGGTCCTGACTGTTGTCCCTAGCTATGTACTGTATCGCCCTGTACTTACTAGATAGTGATCCTGTCCTGACTGCTGTCCCTAGCTATGTATCGCCCTGTACTTGCTAGATAATGATCCGGTCCTGAGTGCTGTCCCTAGCTATGTATCACCCTGTACTTACTAGATAGTGACCCGGTCCTGACTGCTGTCCCTAGCTATGTATCGCCCTGTACTTACTAGATAGTGATCCAGTCCTGACTGCTGTCCCTAGCTATGTATCGCCCAGTACTTGCTAGATAGTGATCCGGTCCTGACTGCTGTCCCTAGCTATATATCACCCTATACTTATTAGATAGTGATCCGGTCCTGACTGCTGCCCCTAGCTATGTATTGCCCTGTACTTACTAGATAGTGATCCGGTCCTGACTGCTGTCCCTAGCTATGTATTGCCCTGTACTTACTAGATAGTGACCCGGTCCTGACGGCTGTCCCTAGCTATGAATCGCCCTGTACTTACTAGATAGTGACCCGGTCCTGACTGCTGTCCCTAGCTATGTATCGCCCTGTACTTACTAGATAGTGATCCGGTCCTGACTGCTGTCCCTAGCTATGTATCGCCCAGTACTTGCTAGATAGTGATCCGGTCCTGACTGCTGTCCCTAGCTATATATCACCCTATACTTATTAGATAGTGATCCGGTCCTGACTGCTGCCCCTAGCTATGTATTGCCCTGTACTTACTAGATAGTGATCCGGTCCTGACTGCTGTCCCTAGCTATGTATTGCCCTGTACTTACTAGATAGTGACCCGGTCCTGGCGGCTGTCCCTAGCTATGAATCGCCCTGTACTTACTAGATAGTGACCCGGTCCTGACTGCTGTCCCTAGCTATGTATCGCCCTGTACTTACTAGATAGTGATCCGGTCCTGACTGCTGTCCTTAGCTATGTATCACCCTGTACTTACTAGATAGTGATCCGGTCCTGACTGCTGTCCCTAGCTATGTATCGCCCTGTACTTACTAGATAGTGACCCGGTCCTGACTGCTGTCCCTAGCTATGTATCGCCCTGTACTTGCTAGATAGTGATCCGGTCCTGACTGCTGTCCCTAGCTATGTATCACCCTGTACTTACTAGATAGTGACCCGGTCCTGACTGCTGTCCCTAGCTATGTATCGCCCAGTACTTGCTAGATAGTGATCCGGTCCTGACTGCTGTCCCTAGCTATGTATCACCCTATACTTATTAGATAGTGATCCGGTCCTGACTGCTGCCCCTAGCTATGTATTGCCCTGTACTTACTAGATAGTGATCCGGTCCTGACTGCTGTCCCTAGCTATGTATCGCCCTGTACTTACTAGATAGTGACCCGGTCCTGACGGCTGTCCCTAGCTATGAATCGCCCTGTACTTACTAGATAGTGATCCGGTCCTGCCTGCTGTCCCTAGCTATGTATCACCCTGTACTTACTAGATAGTGACCCGTTCCTGACGGCTGTCCCTAGCTATGTATCACCCTGTACTTACTAGATAGTGATCTGGTCCTGACTGCTGTCCCTAGCTATGTATCACCCTGTACTTACTAGATAGTGATCTGGTCCTGACTGCTGTCCCTAGCTATGTATCACCCTGTACTGACTAGATAGTGACCCAGTCCTGACGGCTGTCCCTAGCTATGTATCACCCTGTACTTACTAGTTAGTGATCCGGTCCTGACGGCTGTCCCTAGCTATGTATCACCCTGTACTTACTAGATAGTGACCCGGTCCTGACGGCTGTCCCTAGCTATGTATCACCCTGTACTTACTAGATAGTGATCCGGTCCTGACTGCTGTCCCTAGCTATGTATCACCCTGTACTTACTAGATAGTGACCCGGTCCTGACGGCTGTCCCTAGCTATGTATCACCCTGTACTTACTAGATAGTGATCCGGTCCTGACTGCTGTCCCTAGCTATGTATCACCCTGTACTTACTAGATAGTGACCCGGTTCTGACGGCTGTCCCTAGGCTATCTCACCAGCTCTCCAACCATCCAAGCATGGTGCTACGAGTCTCCAGTGTGTGACGTCACTCGTCAGCGACAATACATAGTGAATACCCCGCCGCCCACCATGCAAGCTTTAACCGTCCATTAATGGGCGGTAGGGACCAGGTTGACTACCACTGACCTAGAGTCAGATGTTTTTATTTCTTCCATGATTCATCTTCTAGTTGATCAAGATGATGTGGTTTGATGTGTCCAGACAGGCACCATCCCTCTTGGTTGACTTCTGGCCTGTGGGATTGGAAGAGCTTGAAGATCTGTGGTTCTTGGTCAGGGATGGTGCTATAGGAGCCCTGTCTGGATCACTTATCTGGGACTGCTGTACCTGGGAAATTGAACACCGGAGCGCTATGGTATTACCTCTTGGTGATACATATATTTTTGTTTGTGTTTTCTAGGAATGTGATATTAAATTGATTGTTATATTTTAATGAACTTCCCTATTAGAATGCACTTTATCTTATATGTATGTATGCATTTTTATAAATAAAACTGCAGTCATTGCAAAATCATCTACGGCAGAGGATTCAGTGTACCAAAGAAAATAAAAAATGTTTTATGTTGTTATGAACTTTTACTGCCAATAATGAAGCCACGCCCAAATGCTTGCTCCACCCCTCCCAATTCTCCTTTAAATACAGTCTTAATAGCCTGGAGTGACTTTTCTCCTTAAACAGCTATGATTAGCTGAGAGCTGGCATCATGAGAGCTCTCTGTAAAGGAGAACTGGCAGCAGGTAGGGGAAGCCTTTGTACTCAAGGATTCCTTGGTTGGATTAAATGACACTATAGTCCAATGTGATTATTTTGCTATTGTAAAAATAATAAAGGACAAAAATGAAAAATCTTTAAAAGTTTATTTTTTTTTTTTTTCTGTTTTATATTCCAGATTAAAGACAGCAGACTCGGTTTATCTGACCTTCCATCACTTGATAAATATCGGATAGAGGCGAGCCGTTGAGGCATTCCTGGCTAAGCCCTGCGAGCTCGGAAGGCTTAGGCAATAGCGCTCATTGCCCTGTGAGCCTCGCAAAGCGAGTTGACCAGTTGAGGCATTGAAGCACGCAGGATTTAGGCTGAAATGAGCCCTAAAGGCGCTCCTGCGAGCCTCGTGAAGCGTGGCGAGCAATTGGGGCGTTGAAGCATGCAGGACTTAGGCTACAAGCAGTTGAGGAATGTGGGACATAGATACCCGTCCTCGGAATCTCGGGGGTAAAAAAATTAGACCTCGGAAAAATACAAAGTTAATGGCCAAACCGCAGAAATAGAAAAATACGAAAAACAAGCATAATAATAAAAAAAAAAATTAAAACACATTCACACACATGCACAACGGGCGAGCCAGGAAGCCTGAGAGTGACGTTGCAATCGATTTTAAACCTTATTTGCCGTGTTTCATCATTTAAAAATCGTCGAATCAAGGAAAAAAACGGCGGATGAAAAACGTAAAAAAAATCTGAAACTGCATGAAAACGAGGCTGAGCAAAGCCAGGCACGCGGGACTTAGAAAATAAAACAAATGTTCAGCAGACACACAGAGGAGAAACACACAGGGACGGGACAGGGGGGAGATGCTGGAAAGAGACACATGGCATTCCCAAGTACAAAACTTGCAGGTTAATGAAACCTTCAATGAGCGGCTCATACAGTAGATGGGGGGAAAGGCTCGCAGAGGAGCGCCGAAGGTGCTCAGAGAAGCAAAAGCCTCACATTGTGTGGCAGCATTGCCAGCCTTATAATTTTGTTGCCGGCATTTTTGACTCGATAGTAATGTAAATAATGACAAATGTTCAGTAAAAGTACAAAATGCAATGTCTTTTTCTTTTTGCTGTTTCCTACTTTTCCAGTCTCGTTATCTTCTAATATTCAAAGAATTATGTTAAAATGCTAAAAAATGGAAGAAAACTTCACCATGGCAAGCAAATAGTTAAATTAAAGATACATCTTGCTAAAATCATAAGGTAAAAAGTAGCAAGTTATAAATATCTGCAAAATAAATCCAAATAGAGCATCAGGGGCTGTGTTCAATTCATGCTCTTCTGGGTGATGCTGATCCAGTCTCAATCTGAAATAAAGAGAGAGAGCGGGAGAGATAGATAGAGAGAGAGAGAGAGAGAGAGAGAGAGAGAGAGAGAGAGAGAGAGAGGGGAGAGAGGGAGGGAGAGAGAGAGAAAGAGAGAAGGAAAGAGAGAGAGAGAGAAAGAAAGAAAGAGAGAGTAGAGAGAGGGAGAGAGAGAGAAAGAGAGTAGAGAGAGAGAGAAAGAGAGGAAGAGAGAGAGAGAGAAAGAAAGAGAGAGGGAGGGAGAGAGAGAGAAAGAGAGAAGGAAAGAGAGAGAGAGAGAAAGAGGGAGAGAGAGAGAGAAAGAGAGAGAGAGAGGGGGAGGGAGAGAGGGGGAGAAAGAGAAAGAAAGAAAGAGAGTGGGAGAGAAAGAGAGGAAGAGAGAGTAGAGAGAGAGAGAAAGAAAGAGAGAGAGTAGAGAGAGAGAGAGAGAGAGTAGAGAGAGAGAGAAAGAGAGAGAGGGAGAGAGATAGAAAGAAAGAGAGAGGGAGAGAGAGAAAGAGAGAGAGAAAGAGGGAGAGAGAGTGAGGGAGAGAGAGAGAGAAGGAGAGAGAGGGAGGGAGGGAGAGGGAGAGAAAGAGAGAGAGAAAGAAAGAAAGAGAGAATAGAGAGAGAGAAAGAAATAGAGAGGGGGAGAGAGAGAGAGTAGAGATAGAGAGAAAGAGAGGGAGGGAGAGAGAAAGAAAGAGAGAGAGAGGGAGAGAGGAGGAGAGAGAAAGAGGGAGGGAGAGGGAGAGAGAGAGAAAGGGAGAGAGAGTAGAGATAGAGAAAGAAAGGGAGAGAGAGTAGAGATAGAGAAAGAAAGAGAGAGTAGAGAGAGAGAGAAAGAAAGAGGATGAAGAGAATAAGAGAGGGGAGGAGAGAGAGACAAAGAGAAGGAGAGAGGGGGGAAGAAGAAAATAAGAAAGGGAGAGATAGAGACAGGGATAGAAAAGATAGAGTGAGGGGGGAGACAGGGAGAGAAAAGAGAGAGAGCGGGAGGGAGGGGGAGGGATAGAGAGAAACGCAGGGAGAGAGAGAAAGAGAAAGGGAGAGTGAGTAGAGAGAGAAGGAGAGAGAGGGAGGGAAGGAAAAGAGGGAGGGGGAGGAAAGAGGGGGACAAGAGGGTAGAGAGGTAAAGGAAATGAGAGGGAGAGAAAAGGAGAGGGAGGGAGATTGTCAGAAAGACGGAGAGAGAGAGGAAACGGGAGAGAGGAAGCGAGCGAGAGAGAGAGGGAGCTAGAGGGGAGGGAGAAGGATAGAGAGAGAAGGAGAGAGAGGGGGAGAACGAGGGAGAGAGAGGGAAGTGGAGAGAAGCGGAGGAGAGACACAGAGAGGGGGAGATACAGCGTGTGAGAGAGAGAAAGAAAGAGAAGTGGGAGGGAGAAGGAGAAATAGATAGTGAGAGAGAGGTAGAGAGGGAGGGAGGGACGGAGTGAGAGGGAGGGACTGCAGGAGGAGGAGGGCTCCTAACAGCTCTCACTATCTGACCCCACAACCTGACACCAAGTTCCAGGACTCACATCTCCCTGATCTGACTCTGCAAACACAGACACCTCAGGATGGATATCAAGGAAGGGGACATGATAGACAGGGGGACCCATGCCAGTGGGGTCGTGGTGCAGGTCAGAGAGAAGAAGGGACCCCTGCGAGCTGCCATCCCTTACATGCCCTTCCCTGTAGCTGTCATCTGCCTCTTCCTCAATACTTTTGTGCCAGGGCTGGGTAAGTGCTGCTGTGCATACTGTGGGTCATGAGTATACTGGGGGTCATGTGTATACTGGGGGCATGTGTATACTGGGGGCATTGTGTATACTGGGGGCATTGTGTATACTGGGGGGCATTGTGTATACTGGGGGCATGTGTATACTGGGGGGTCATTGTGCATTTTGGGGTGCACTGAGTATACTGGGGGGCATTGTGTATACTGGGGGCATTGTGTATACTGGGGGCATTGTGTATACTGGGGGGCATTGTGTATACTGGGGGCATGTGTATACTGGGGGGCATTGTGCTCTGGGGGTCTCATGTGCTTGTATTGCTAGCCCTGATTCTTCCAGCACTTTGCTCTGGGGGGCTGTCAGATACAGCAGTGATGAGGGGCTCCTAGCTTGCACTCTGGTGACTCGGGGGTTAATGCATTATTGTGCACTTCGTTATCAGTATCAGGTCCAGTGTGATACAGATGCTCCTGGGCACATATACCAGTATACCTGACAATGCACTTTACTAAAGGCTATCATTTGGGTTAATATAACTTTAAATATTTGTTAAACCCCAGATGGCATTCATGGGCACCTACCATGTGCATCTTGGCATAGGAAGGGGAGAGTGGTTACACTAACCTATAGAACCTATAACTGCCAGGGTTATTTCATTCATCTATCTATCTTTGTATATATATATATATATATATATATATATATATATATATATATATATATTTATTTATGTATTTATTTTTTTATATTTATTGATACAACTGATTATATGCGTGTTCTTTTTATATAGTTTATTACCTTAAATCCTGCTTCTATCATAAATTACAGCGATAGACAGATAGATAGATAGATAGATAGATAGATAGATAGATAGACATAGATAGATAGATAGAGGGATAGATAGAGGGATAGATAGATAGATAGATAGATAGATAGATAGATAGATAGATAGATAGATAGATAGGGATAGATAGATAGATAGATAGATAGATAGATAGATAGATAGATAGATAGATAGATAGATAGATAGAAAGATAGATAGATAGATAGATAGATAGATAGATAGATAGATTGATAGACAGACAGACAGTTTATCTATTTCTGGGGTCTTTCTCCAGACATATAGTGCACATATATAGTATACAGAGATGAATGAGGAGTTCCTGATGTTTGTTTGTTTATTGACTGTTGTCAACAGATTATCAGGTGTCACATTATTCCCAGCAGGATTCAGCCACTGAGCAGAGTAAAACTGATGAAAAAGATGATTACTGTGCAATGTATGTTATAACTTATATACATGAAGAATGTCCTCTAATAATGTACCTATAAATCTTAAAATGAAACTTGGTGGCATTATAGCAAACATACCAACAAATAAATGCATGTTTATTATGTACAATTACAATCCTTATATATATCTTTGTATGTTTACAGGTAATATTATGAGGTATTCCTGATCTTTTTTTTTATTTTTATGATAAGGCTCAGTATGTAGAACCTAGAAACTGTGACTTTTGGTTGTGTGTAACTCGTCACTTATCCAGTACCACAATCATCCTATGTTTACAACATGTGCCCTAGAAGAAGATGCTTTATAAAGTAAAAACAAGCTACTATCCTTAATTGTATTAATTATTGCATGGAAATATTCTCTAATTCTAATAGTTTCTGCTTTGTTTCAGCTGCTTATTTTAGCTGATTCTTGTATCTTCCAGACAAAGAGTAATGCAAGAGAAGTGACAAGCATAGTTAAGGAACAAGTCTGTCTTGGGATTTTATTAAGCCAAGCTTTTAAGGTAGATATAATGAGCATGGTAGATGGGCTTTGGCTTTTATCTACCATCCAGTCTAGTGCTACGGAATATGTAATTGCGTTACAAATAAAGGTTAATAATGATAATAATAATAATAATAATAATATTATGTTTCTGTGTTTGTAAACTAATGAGCTATGCACTTGCCCAGATGTTCATGGTTAGCATATTTCAGTTGCAGCAGCTGTATAGGTTGATTTCCACCTGTAGTGGGAACAGATAAGTAAAAACAGAAATGGTGGCTCCCACTGCATCATTAATAAATCAAAGGCTTTATTTATTTTCAAATAATGTTTGGTGCATTGGAAAGTGTTCAAAGGAGGATTTAGTAAATATGGGTGTATGTTAAACAATGCAAAATGCTTTCATGAATATAATATAAAATGTATGATGTATATAAATGAAGTTATATTTGGGTGAAAACACACAAATAATAAAAAAATCAGAAAGAAAAATAGAATTTGAAGCTATTGTCTCTTTGTTGGTTATGTGGTTTGATACATTATATCTGTGTGGATAATTGTAGCTTTCAGATTGTATGAAGCACCCTCCAATAAACATTCCCTGTGACACGTGCAGCTGGGGTCTAAGCACTTGCGTAAGAAGGGATGGTCGCGGGGGACAGACCGCCCCGGGCACTACCTCCTTGGGGGCAGCACGAGCTGCAGCAAGTCAATTGCTACTGATGCTGCCCCTGCACCCTTGTGTATGTGTGTCTGTGTCAGTGTGTGCCTCTGTGTGTGTGTCTCTATGAGTGTGTCTGTGTGTGTGAGTGTGTGTCTATGAGTGTTTCTGTGTGTGTGAATGAGTGTGAGTGAGTGTGTGTCTGTAAGAGTGAGTGCGTGTCAGTGTAAGTGTGTCTGTGAGTGCTTGTCTGTGACAGTGTGTCAGTGTGTGTCTGTGTGACTGTGTGTAAGTCTGTGAGTGTGTGTGTGTCTGTAAGTGTGTGTGTCTGTGAGTGAGTGTCTGTGATTGTGAGTGTATGTCTGTGTGAGTGTGTGTAAGTCTGTGAGTGAGTCAGTGTGTGTGTCTGTGAGTGAGTGTCTGTGATTGTGAGTGTATGTCTGTGTGTAAGTCTGTGAGTGTGTGTGTCTGTAAGTGTGTGTGTCTGTGAGTGAGTGTCTGTGATTGTGAGTGTATGTCTGTGTGAGTGTGTGTAAGTCTGTGAGTGAGTGTGTGTGTCTGTGAGTGAATGTCTGTGAGTGTAAGTCTGTATGTGTAAGTCTGTGAGTGTAAGTCTGTGAGTGTGTGTGTGTGTCTGTGTCCGGGGCTGCCCCTGAATTAGATGAGGAGGGCGTCAAACTCCAGGGTAGCCCCGGGCGGCAAAAGCTCTAGCTACGCCTCTGGGTCTAAGGCATGGGCGTATTTAGGTTTATGCTGCCCTAGGCCACTCTGATTTGTGCGCCCCCCACGCCCCATTTGCAGCTCCTCCTTTCTTCTTTCCATTACTAAAATCATACGTTTATGTGGGTTTATGAACATATATGGGGTGCCAGACAGTGTCAAGTACACTCACAGACAGAAATATCACTGTATAAAGACATTTCTGTGTATATATACAAATATATTTCAACATACTGCTTTGCATCTTCAGGCAGACTGCTGCCCCCTGGAAATGTGCTGCCCTAGGCCTGGGCCTTATGGTGCTGGGCAAAAAACACGCTCCTGGTCTAAGACCAGCTGACATTTGATTTGCCAACACATTTGAGAGATAAGTAACTAATTCAAGGTTATTGAACAGAAATAGTCACTGAAATTACCCGTAGCCCTGTCCTGAACTTTATGTGGATCAACTTCATAACATGCATCCTAATAACATACCTTACTACAAGGTACCCTGGCACTATACCTTGTGACATCAGCCGTATACCTGGGCTGTGCACATGGCACTGATACACCCGGAGCATGACTTGACAATTAAATAAAGTATTTATTAAATAAACATTTTAACAACAAATGCTATATGCTTAAAACACCCAACTTTCAAACTCTGTTATCTAACAATTTATACATGTACTTTTCATGTATGCAATAACTGGAACTTTGCTGTGTCACTTTAAGACATAAAAATAAATTCAACAAGGTAACATCAATATGTTTTTGTTTAGTGACATATAAATGTCTTTTTTGTATCTAACAATTGGTAAAAGCAACAATGTTATTACACTAATGAAAAAAAGACATATGATATAGTACAGAAAATAAATAGTGTTCCCATTTAAGTGTCTAAAAATAAGTTTAAAAACATATTACCTGCTCTGAATTCCCAGAAATACAATTATTGCACTGTATTCTGGGAAAATGGGCAGGGACATGCAAATGAACCCAAAATGCATTTTCTCTGCATACATCGCTCAACAAATGCCAGGACCAGGTTGTCATGCCACAAAATGCTTACAGGCACCTACATTTCATCCACTGTACGTCTATGCATTTCAGTGTTATCTGGAAACCAGGGCAGTGTTGGCATTATATTCCCCGGGCATGAGTGACTGAGCCAGGGCAGTGTTGGGGTTACATTCCCCGGGCATAAGTGACTGAGCCTGGGCAGTGTTAGGGTTACATTCCCCGGGCATGAGTGACTGAGCCAGGGCAGTTGTTGGGGTTACATTCCCCGGGTATGAGTGACTGAGCCAGGGCAGTGTTGGGGTTACATTCCCCGGACATGAGTGACTGAGCCAGGGCAGTGTTGGTGTTACATTCCCCGGGCATGAGTGACTGTGCCAGTGCAGTGTTGGGGTTACATTCCCCGGGCATGAGTGACTGAGCCAGGGCAGTGTTGGGGTTACATTCCCCGGGCATGAGTGACTGAGCCAGTGCAGTGTTGGCATTACATTCCATGGGCATGAGGGACTGAGCCAGTGCAGTGTTGGCGTTACATTCCCCGGGCATGAGTGACTGAGCCAGGGCAGTGTTGGGGCTACATTCCCCAGGCATGAGTGACTGAGCCAGTGCAGTGTTGGCGTTACATTCCCCGGGCATGAGTGACTGAGCCAGTGCAGTGTTGGGGTTACATTCCCCGGGCATGAGTGACTGAGCCAGTGCAGTGTTGGGGTTACATTCCCCGGGCATGAGTGACTGAGCCAGTGCAGTGTTGGGGTTACATTCCCCGGGCATGAGTGACTGAGCCAGGGCAGTGTTGGGGTTACATTCCCCGGGCATGAGTGACTGAGCCAGTGCAGTGTTGGCATTACATTCCATGGGCATGAGGGACTGAGCCAGTGCAGTGTTGGCGTTACATTCCCCGGGCATGAGTGACTGAGCCAGGGCAGTGTTGGGGCTACATTCCCCAGGCATGAGTGACTGAGCCAGTGCAGTGTTGGCGTTACATTCCCCGGGCATGAGTGACTGAGCCAGTGCAGTGTTGGGGTTACATTCCCCGGGCATGAGTGACTGAGCCAGTGCAGTGTTGGGGTTACATTCCCCGGGCATGAGTGACTGAGCCAGTGCAGTGTTGGCGTTACATTCCCCGGGCATGAGTGACTGAGCCAGGGCAGTGTTGGGGCTACATTCCCCAGGCATGAGTGACTGAGCCAGGGCAGTGTTGGGGTTACATTCCCTGGGCATGAGTGACTGAGCCAGTGCAGTGTTGGGGTTACATTCCCCGGGCATAAGTGACTGAGCCAGTGCAGTGTTGGGGTTACATTCCCCGGGCAGGAGTGACTGAGCCAGTGCAGTGTTGGGGTTACATTCCATGGGCATGAGTGACTGAGCCAGGGCAGTGTTGGGGTTACATTCCCCGGGCATGAGTGACTGAGCCAGGCCAGCACCGCACCCTCCAACCGAACGTACCTGTGTGTAAGTGAGGAGTGAAAGCTGCTGCTGCTAGAACAGCCCTCAGTGACAAATATACTTAGCAGAGCATCCTATGTGCAGCTAATCTAGGTATCTTATATATGTAACTCTCAAGCAACCAGAAACTACATTTGTCCGGCACCTACCAATCCACATGGGTTAGAGATAACTAATCTACTTTATATATAGGTGTCCCGTCCTTAGCGTGTAAATCAATTGCGCAATGTCACAAACGCGCCGACACAAGTGCGCACCGACAACTGCGCACAAGACAACTGAGCACCTGACAATTGCGCGCCGTGGACTGAGCTAAGGTGAGTGTAAGGGTGTTAGGCTTAAGGGTTGTAGACTTAGGGGTTTTAGGGCTAGGCTTAGAGGTGTTAGGGGTCTAAGGGTTGGGGGTTAGGGGGTCTAAGGGTTAGGGTAAGCTTAGGGGTGTATGTGATGTATGTCAGTCTAAAAGGTGCCGCAAGACTGAGAGCAGCATAGGAGCCGTGGAGGTGGGTGAGGCCTGAGGGAGGCTCATATATATCACACCGAGCAGGAGACAGGCTGGACGGATAGGAGCCAAGATATACAGGGTGGCAGGGAGTATGTACAGTGCCTGAGGGGGAGGGAGTATAGTCACACTGCAGTACTTAAGGATACATTACCCAGGCGGGTACTCTGGCACAGTCTGTATGGTTGCCAGTATACTTACTGCAGTATTTATTCCTAAACTAACACTGCAGTAACTAGAGCAGGGGCCACACTGACACTGCAGTCTAAGGGTTAGGGGCTTAGGGTTAGAGGGGGTTGAGGGCGTTAGGGTACCTACATACTTCAAGCTTGCGCGCTTTTAACGGCGTGCATTTGCCAGCCACATTTCCACAGCAAGCAATTGTCGACGCACAACTGTAGTGCGCGCATAGGATGAGGTGCTGTATATGTATATATATATATATATATATATATATATACACCAGTGTTTATATACTGGATTATTCCTGTGTAGATAGCTGCCATATCCCCATTGTCCCTCATACGTTGCTATGATTGGTGTCACCTCTATACTTGGGTTACACCAATGGTGAAATCAAAGTGTGTAATTATAGCTGTGTGTGGGGACTTTGAGATTTCCCTTTACTGTTTCTTGTGTCTCAAAGGAGCAGCAGAGCTGTAGTGAAGACCATATGACAGCGCCATGCTATCATTAGCAGAAACATCCATAGTGCACAATCTAAAGGCGACACATGAAACATGCTGCCCTCTACTACTCATTACGATTCCAAGTCTGATGTGTTGGAAAGGGAAAGTGCAGGCTTAAACATGGCGTAAACCATTAATTTCCAGAAGGAGCCCTAGTAGGATATATTTACAGTACCTGTTTATCATGATTAAGTGAAAAGGCATGGATCTGCTCAACTATATATAAGCAAATATGTAAAGGAATATTGTTTAGGAAAAGTGTTAATCTTTCTGGCTTGTACTCAGTCTGCTGATTAGCATAAGTATATTTTTATATTATCTTTCTCTTAACATAAGTAATGAGCTGAGCTCCTCTTACTTATCAGTGGTGTTCAAACCCGAAATAACATTCACAGGCTGAGCATATACCATGTGCATCAGGGCATACGAAAGTGACCTGCCAGGATTATTTCATTCATCTCCCTCTTGCTCTTTATATATACACAAGTATATATATATATATATATATATATATATATATATATATATATATATACATATATATATATATTTTTTTTTTATTTTTATTTTTTTTGTTATTCGGTCCATGACCACATGGATACAGCACACTGTCTGTTTCTGGTTGTACTCACCCATTTGGTTTTCTTGGCAAAGATACTAGAGTGGGTTGTCAGTTCCTTCTCTGGTGGATCGCTATTTGTCTGACCTCTCTGCTATGACCTGCCCAACTTGGGTGATGCTCAGGGCTGGATTAACCATGAAGCAAAATAAGCACGTGCTTAGGGCATCAAGGGAAGGTGGGCACCAAAGACATTTTCCATTGCCATATCTACCATTTACTACAAATGGTGCAACTGAACCAGGTTCCACAAAAAGGGCCCCAACAATAAATGAAAAAATTACATATATATATATATATATATATATATATATATATATATATATACACAATAATAAACATAATAATAAAATAGTAATAATAGAGGTTATATACTTTGTAACATTTATTATTGTTTATATTTTTAATTACATATACACTGGACCCTTGGTACTCGTACTTAATTGGTTCCAGAAGGCACAACAAGTGGCGAAGAAAGTACCAAACTCCCATAAGGAATAAGGAATTGAAATTGGTTTTAACAAACGGGATGAGTACCAAGGAAGTGTTGAGTATTTTGTGCTCATCAAGACGCATCAAATACCGAAATTGATGAGTTTTGAGGTGGTCGAGTGCCGAGGGTCCACTGTATATGGAGGCACCAAAATCTTTTAAGTGCTTAGGGTCTCTAAAAGTCTTAATCTGGCCTTGGTGACACTACATGGTATAGCTCACAGCTTCTTTGAGGTACACAAGCCCCTTCACCAGGACCAGATCCAGAAGGGGAATATATATATATATATATCCATCACTCTCAATGAAAACTGTTTTAAAGCTCAGATATTGTTGGAATTTAATCTGCCACTTAAAGGGTTAACAGAAGGCATGAAAGCCCCTTAGATCTTGAGTATCTACATACATCTTGCTCTAGTCTGCAGGGGAGCAGCTCTGCAATACTTATAAGAATGTGTTGAGTTTCCACTGTACCCTTTTATGGTTAAAAGTATATGCAAGTGAGCTTGGTTATTAATGCATCTTATAGAGGAGAATTAGTAGTGTATGAAAAACCTTGTTTGCATGAAAAAATACCAAAAAAACATTTAAACAGTTACCCTGAAGTCTGCTGAATTTCTTGCACCCCCTTAAAATCCCAGGAATAATTAGCATACATAATACATTGTATTTTGTTGGCCTGGGATTGTGCTGCTTCTTTCCTTTAGATTTCTGTAATACCCAGCACAAGGTCTGTGTCCAGTCATTCACTGATTGTTTTACCTGCATCCCAGGTGATACTTCCCCCAGCCGCAGTGATTTGCCCTAGAGCCCCAGTGGATTGCCCCGTGACCTCCCCCAGCCCCAGTGAATTGCCCCATCACCTGCCCCAGCCCCAGTGAATTGCCCCATCTCCTGCCCCAGCCCCAGTTAATTGCCCTCCAGCCCAAGTGAATTGCCCTGTGACCTCCCACAGCCCCAGTGAATTGCCCCATCACCTCCCACAGCCCCACTGAATTCCCCCGTGATACACTCAGACACTCCCCCACATGCATACTCACACAGACTCACTCAAACAGACACACTCATTCACACAAACATACACACTTACTCACACAGACACTCACACTCAGACACTCCCACCCAGTCACTCACACAGACACTCTCTCACAAACATACACACTCACTCACAGTGACACTCACAGCGACACTCACACAGACACTCACACCGACACTCACACATACACTCACACTCAGACACTCAGACACTCACACAGTCACTCTCTCACTCACAGACACACTCACTTATACAGACATACACACTCACTCACATAGACACATACACACTCACTCACACAGAAACACACACACTCACTCACATAGACACACTCACTCACACAGACACACACAGTCACACAGACACACACACACTCACACAGACACTCACAGACACTCACACTCTCACACCGACACTCTCACAGACATACACACTCACTCACACAGATACACACACTCACACAGACACTCACACACACTAACACAGACACTCACTCACAGACACTCACACTGACACTCACACATACACTCACACTCAGACACTCACACAGTCACTCTCTCACTCACAGACACACTCACTCACACAGACATACACACTCACTCACATAGACACATACACACTCACTCACACAGACACACACACACACTCACTCACATAGACACACTCACACAGACACACACAGTCACACAGACACACACACACTCACACAGACACTCACAGACACTCACACTCTCACAACGACACTCTCACAGACATACACACTCACTCACACAGATACACACACTTACACAGACACTCACACACACTAACACAGACACTCACTCACAGACACACTCACACAGACATACACACTCACTTACACAGACTCATACACTCACTCACACAGATACACACACTCACGCAGACACTCACACACACTAACACAGACACACTCACACAGACATACACACTCACTTACACAGACTCATACACTCACTCACACAGACATACACACTCACACAGAAACACACACTCACTCACACAAAAATACACACTCACATGCGCGCGGTCCACCACCGTCTGCCCTTCTCCCTCCTCCCTCCATTGGTGGCTTCCGGAGCTGTTTTTGGAGATAATCGGAAGCAGCGGTGATGTCATGGCTGACGTCACCACTCTTTGCTGATTGGCTGAAAAGCCAATCAGCTCGCGCATGCGCAGGACGCATGGGTACAGTTTTACACAACTGTACCCTATAGTGCAGCTGCATTTCTGGGGGTGTCTACATCACCCCCAGCACAAACATCTTATTTTTGAAAGATCGTTTGATTTTTTTCATACAAACATTTTTGCTAGGTGGGTTATAATGCTCCTCTACAGGATGCATTCATAGCCCACATCACTTTACTATGCCTTTAAGTAGTTATTTTTTATATATTAAAGCTGTATAACTACACAATGATGTATATTCTCAAGCATAGTCTTAGCCCCATCCACCAACAGGGCTTTGTTTATGTTAGCTTTCATGTGGCTTGTTATCACATTTTAATGAACCACAAATAGATAAGAGGCCACTTGTCATTATTGACAGATTTCAGATTTTAATAAAGGCAGTTTAACTATTAGATGTATTGATTGCAAAGCAGATTTTGGACCATTTTGAGCAAACATTTATAACAGAAGACTGATTTCATCACTGGTATACCATAGATTATATCCACTAACCCATGTATAGCACTACGGAATATGTTGGCACATTACAAATGAACGATAATAACAATAATAATAATATATACATATTTACAGCAGTTCAAATAATGGTTTCATGTAAAGTCAATGGCAATAATAAGTACTGTATCAATATCAATTGAATTTTATTTAAAAAAAATAATAAAAATATTATTTTCTTATATTAAATATTGAAGCTTGTATGTTTACCTGTCAATCAGACATTCTGATCTATAGATTAGGCATGAGCTGTTATCATAAATCAAAAGTTCTTTTCAAATACAAGGGCAAAACCTACAGGACTTTCTAACAATTTAAAATAAAGTGCTATGTGCAATGAGATTGTGAACACAGTCTATTAGTCAAAGGTCCATCCAAAGCCCTTATTCTCCAAAATCTTAATCTGGTTCAGCAATATATCAGTCCCAGGTCTTTTGCTGCAATACTCTGTACTAGACCCAAGGACTGGAATATAGTGAAGAAGAGAGGAGAAAATAAAATCTGCTAGAGTAGTAAATACATTTTTTTTTCACACAGGGTAAAAAGCTACTTACAAAAGGAATTTCAAAAGCTCCGTTATATAATACGTCCAAGGAGACACCACACAAAGAGTGTATAAAATCCAACACGTTTCATATGAATAGGACTTCCTCAGGGATATTATTGCAGAGTATATGAAAGGAAGGGTATATATAAATCCCATATCCAAAACTCTTCCTCTTGGAAGTTAATGATCTATACATGTCAACTGGACAATTACCAACTAACCCAAATTAGTTATTTTAACCTTGTAAATACAACCAATAAAGAGTTAAAAAACAATCATAAATAAAACAGAATGAATAGCCACAATCACATTCACCCATCAGGTAACCATATATTGAATCCTAAATATAGCTATTAGTGATTAGTAAAACTAAAATTGTATTACTGATCCATAGCTTTCACTTTATGCCATATATTTTTCATATGACATGAGATCATAAATATAACTAAATAAAGCCAGCTATCTATATGTATTTCATTCTGCAAGTAGCAAAATATATGGTTATATCCCAACATACACACAATGTGTTAACCACATGAGCTGTTATCAGTGCGTTGATTGTTCATAATGAGCATGTGCAGAGCTAAAAGAGTAATTAGACTAATATCTTCCTCGGTTCTGCACATGCTCCTTATTCTCAGTGTCTTATCTCCATCTATAATGCATGAGTGTGATATTATTTTGTGATATTATTTTATTCACAGTTCTTCTGATACATACAGTTAATGTGTTGCATATAAACACAGACATCTATGGATGAGTTGACACTAACTCTCTAAGTTTGTCTTTTATTACTTAATTTGCATCTCAGCACCCTGAATTCCTATAGTGCTAAAGAAATAATGTTATACATACATATATATGATCTGCTATAGTAATTGATATGATTGATATAAAAAAGACAACACCTCCTAAGCCACAAAAGCCTATAGAAGTAGGTTAACAGATTTTTCGGTGCAAAAACATGGTTCCACCTAAGCAGCTGCCTACTCTGCTTTATGGTAAATCTGGTCCTGGTTATACCCCTCTGGAATTGTTCTAGTGAAGTGATTCTTCTACAGTACATATATAATAATTTAAGTCAAGTAATACACGTAAATTGATAAATATGTTTTTGTCCAGCAGTTTGTACCTTAAAATATTTAATATTTGAAGGGCAATAATGTTTGGATAATTTTGTAGTATAATAATGTTTTGTCGATGGATTGCTAAGACCAAGCATTTTTAATTGGAGACTGACAACTCAGACTTGGTTTAAAGCTGACCTGACTTTGTTGTTGTTTTTTTATTTGTGCAGTCAGATTCAACTCTTCGTAACCACATGGTCTTTCGCATACCAGTTCATGTTCATTGCTTCCATTACACTTCGACCTTCTTCCTTCCATCTTTCCTGGCATCACAGTCTTCTCTAATGAATCCTGTATTTTTATTATGTGGCCAGAGACTCTGAGCTTTAGATTTAGTATAAATCTGTTCAATGAGCAGTCTTGTTTTATTTCCTTGAGTAGGGATTGGTGTGATCTTCTTGCAGTCCAAGGGACTCTAAGCAGTTTCCTCCAACACCACAAGTCTAACGCGTCTATTATCCATCGATCATCCTTTATGGTCCAACTCTTACAGCTCTTTTCAATGAGCAGTCTGGTTTTATTTCCTCGAGTAGGGATTGGTGTGATCTTCTTGCAGTCCAAGGAACTCTAAGCAGTTTCCTCCAACACCACAAGTCTAACGCCTCTATTATCCATTGATCATCCTTTATGGCCCAGCTCTTACAGCTCCTTTCAATCAGCAGTCTGGTTTTATTTCCTTGAGTAGGGATTGTTGTGATCTTCTTGCAGTCCAAGGGACTCTAAGCAGTTTCCTCCAACACCACAAGTCAAAAGTGTCTATCTCCCGTCACTGATCCTTCTTTATGGTCCAGCTCTCACAGCCCTTTATTACTACTGGGAAGACCAGAGCTATGACTATACTAACAAACAATCTGGCATTGAGCAAAATTCATATTCAATTGATTCAGTTTCCCTACAGGGAGTTATGGGGATGGTTGACTAACTCTGTTGGTGAGTTGCATTTCAGGGTGGTTTTGCACCATTGAAAAGACATTGGAGATGGGATAAGATGGTGCAAACACTTAGACTTCAAACCAAATTAAACAGTTATATAGTTTCATACACTGTGTCTACTTATACCATCATCTTCATGTCTAGCTCAGTAACTAAGAATATAATGTGTTTATGGCAGACGTTCTGGGGCCTCCGACGTACTCATGTTTCTAATTCTCAATGTTCTGTAAACACACTGTCTGCATGAAATTAAAATTAATAAAGGAACAACAATATAAATGACTTCATTCAAAAGGGGTCATTAGAGGGACACACATCAGCATTTGAATTATGTAGAAATGTAATAAACTTTTTTGTCATGTTTTAGTTTGACAAATTGGCTTCAAAAAACCTAATTGTCCAGCTAGTGTCTAATGTGGGCTTGCCTCCACCCACAGGGCTTTGTTTATGATCGCTTTCACATTAGTAATCAAATGTTATTAAACCAATGGGAGACAGATTAGAGGACAGAGAGACTTGTGGAGAATCCATTGCTCATAAACTTCTTGTAATTAACCACAAGAAGATAAGAGGCCACTTTAACAATCATTGTTAAAAGATTTCAAATTTTAATGAGTTAATGAGGAGGCAACAGTTTGTTGTTTAACTGTATTATTTGTATTTTTACTTTGTAAAGCTGATTTTGGACCACTTTGAGCAAACATTTATAATAGAAGTTCCATATATTAAATAAAATGTATGACTATGTACAGCAATTTAAATAATGGGTTCATTTAATTTTAAAGGCTGCGATAAGTACTGTATTCATTGCATTTTATTTAGAAAAATAATACAAAATATTTTCTTATAGTAAATTTATGTTGAATTTTGTATCTGTATCGGTCAAACAGCCTTTCTGATCCGTCTACCAGCATGAGCTGTTATCAGTGCATTGGTTGCTTATAATGAACATGTGCAGAGCTAAGAGAGTAATATGATGAATGACTCCCTGGATTCTGCACATGCTCATTCTTCTCAATGTAATATGGCTTTAGACTGAAAACAACAAAGACATATCCCAGGAAATAAAAAGCAATTCTGAATAATTATTGCATTGCTAATAGGGCAGGCTTGATGAGTGGATCAGAAAGGCTGACGGACAGATATTAACAAAAATGTCAATAACAATTCAAAATACTATTTTTAATTAAAATTCAATTTAACATAAAATTATGTTAGCTATAATTTTAAATGACATCTTATTTGGAAACTCTGCTACATCCCTTTTATGTGTATAGCTTGGATCACAGAATGGAGATCTGCCAGAAATGTTCAAATATAGTAAGAAACTTAATAAAGTTCAGTATGGGAGGCGAGATGTAAGAAAAAGTGGTTATGATTTGAAGTTTTAGGATAGAAAGTAAAGGAATAATTAGAAACAGTACTGCTATAATTAAGTGGTGGTATAGAAGTGTGACTTATGTTCAGCAGAAATAGATGTGACAAATACATATACGCAAAACACTCCTTTATATATACAGTGTGTCAAAATGTTTTGTTGTTTAGTCGTTCAGTCATTTCTGACTCTCCTTGACCCTATAGACCTGAGCTCCATCAAGTTCATGATCATTGCTTCAATTTCCTTTTCTATCCATCTCCTCCCCTGCCGTCCCCTTCTTTGTGTGCCATAAATCTTTCCCAACATCAGAGTCTTCTCTAGGGAATCCTGTCTTCTCATGATATAGACAAAATATTTGAGCTTCAGCCTCATGATCAAACCTTCTAGTGAACAGTTTGGTTTCATTTCCTGTATTATTGATTGATTGGATCTTCTTGCAGTCCAAGGAGCTCTAAGCAGTTTCCTTCAACTCCACTGTTGAAAGGCGCCAATTCTATGGCGCTCAGTCTTCTTTACGGTCCAGCTTACATCCTTATGTTACTACTGGAAATACCATAGTGCTAACTATACTGACCTTTGTTGATAGTTTAATATCTTTACTTTTTAATAGCGTATCCAGACTTGCCATAGCTTTGTGTTAGGTATACTTAAAGATAGAAATGTCACTGCATATACAGATTTCTGTCCATAATTACACAATGCTCTATTAATACAATTTAACATGATCATGGCACCATCCTATAAAAAAAACATTCAGCACAAGGGTAAGACAGTGCTCAGCAGAAACCAGATTAAATGCGGGTGTTATGGAGTATAGCAAATACCAACAATTTTTTTTATTGATTTCAACTGTTTTATCATGTGATGCATGGACACAATATGTGGCTGTGAGACACAGGGGACACAACTCAGAATAGGGCAGTTTATTACAACCCACCAGTGTCAATACATGTCCAAGGGATATATTTGCACTTTGTGAATTCTGTGTTTTTTATTTGGCGAAGGTCCATAGGGACAAGAGGATTACATTATCCCATACCTGCTGGCTTTATTTTATATAAATATTTCATGACATTGGGCACTAAGGAGGAATTTAGACTTGAAGTATCTGGAGAAGTTTAGAGCTTTATCCAAACAAGGAGTCCTGGCACGTTGGATTCAGTATCTGGCTCTTTCTTTCTATCAAAACCTGTTAGATGTGCAAAGTAAATGTAAATATGACAGGCCATTTAATGGTTTTAGGCATGGATGAATCTAGGTTTTATGCTGCCCTCAGCCCATTCAGACTTATCTAAATGCATCCACGCCCCACACCATCGTTTTTACTCCTCCAATTCCCTTGCTATATCCCAATGTCTTGTCAATAGCCATAAATTATCCATACCTTAAATAATGTTAATACAGTGCCTTGCAAAAGTATTCACCCCCCTTGACTTTTTACCTATTTTGTTACATTATAGCCTTAAGTTCAATGTTTTGTTAATCTGAATTTTATGTGATGGTTCAGAACACAATAGTCTAAGTTGGTTAAGTGAAATGAGAAAAATATATACAGAAATAGAAAACAGAAAATTGGCATGTGCGTATGTATTCACCCCCTTTATTATGAATCCCATAAAAAAGCTCTGGTGCAACCAATTACCTTCAGAAGTCACATAATTAGTGAAATGATGTCCACTTGTGTGCAATCTAAGTGTCACATGATCTGTCATTACATATACACACCTTTTTTGAAAGGCCCCAGATGCTGCAACACCTAAGCAAGCGGCACCACTAACCAAACACTGCCATGAAGACCAAGGAACTCTCCAAACAAGTAAAGGACAATGTTGTTGAGAAGGACAAGTCAGAGTAAGGTTATAAAAAAAATTCAAATTTTAGTGATCCCCAGGAGCACCATCAAATCTATCATAACCAAATGGAAAGAACATGGCACAACAGCAAACCTGCCAAGAGACGGCCGCCCACCGAAAATAACGGACCTGGCAAGGAGAGCATTAATCAGAGAGGCAGCACAGAGACCTAAGGTAACCCTGGAGGAGCTGCAGAGTTCCACAGCATAGACTGGAGTATCTGTACATAGGACGGCAATAAGCCGTACGCTCCATAGAGTTGGGATTTATGGCAGAGTGGCCAGAAGAAAGCCATTACTTTCAGCAAAAAACTAAATGGCACGTTTTGAGTTTGTGAAAAGGCATGTGGGAGACTCCCAAAATGTATGGAGGAAGGTGCTCTGGTCTGATGAGACTAAAATTGAACTTTTCAGCCATCAAAGAAAACGCTATGTCTGGCGCAAACCCAACACATCACATCACCCAAAGAACACCATCCCCACAGTGAAACATGATGGTGGCAGCATCATGCTGTGGGACGTTTATCAGCAGCCGGGACTAGAAAACTGGTCAGAGTTGAGGGAAAGATGGATGGTGCTAAATACAGGGATATTCTGAGCAAAACCTGTCCCACTCTGTGCGTGATTTGAGGCTAGGACGGGGGTTCACCTTCCAGCAGGACAATGACCCCAAACACACTGCTAAAGCAACACTTGAGTGGTTTAAGGGGAAACATGTAAATGTGTTGGAATGGCCTAGTCACAGCCCAGACCTCAATCCAATAGAAAATCTGTGGTGAGACTTAAAGATTGCTGTTCACAAGCGCAAACCATCCAACTTGAAGGAGCTGGAGAAGTTTTGCAAGGAGGAATGGGCAAAAATCCCAGTGGTGAGATGTGGCAAGCTCATAGAGACTTATCCAAAGCGACTTGGAGCTGTGATTGCTGCAAAAGGTGGCTCTACAAAGTATTGACTTTAGGGGGGTGAATAGTTATGCACAATGACTTTTTCTGTTATATTTGTTGTTTGCTTCACAATAAAAAAAAATAAAACATCTTCAAAGTTGTGGGCATGTTCTGTAAATTAAATGATGCAAATCCTCAAACAATCCATGTTAATTCCAGGTTGTGAGGCAACAAAACACGAAAAATGGCAAAGGGGGTGAAAACTTTTGCAAGGCACTGTAGAAACATGAGCATGAAAAACATCATAGTTATATGGGAATGATAAACAGCACCTCCCTCAGTGCATCCCATTCCATAATTTTCCAGTAATATATATTACCAGCGACTTCACCGCTAATTGCAGGCCTCGGCAAACCCGCAACTTGCAGGCCTCGCAATGAGCTCATTCGGCGCTCATTGCGAGCCTCTCCCCCTCTACTTTACTTGCCGCTCATTGCAGGCCAGCATGCGCTGTGTGTAAGCCCGTTACTTTGCCCCCTCTCCCTCCCCTGTGTCTCTTTCTATCCACTCCCTCCCCAGTGTCTCTTTCCCCCCTCTCCCTCCCCTGTCTCTTTGCCCCCTCTCCCTGATCACAACTGGACAGTACAATGTGGCTCACAGGCTCTAATTATAGACCAGTCAGTCTCACTTCTGTAGTGGGAAAGCTTTTAGAAGGGTTAATAATGTAAGAGACTATACGTTTTATTCTCACCGCCATAAGTCTTATTCTAGAATATACTACTTTTTGGTTAACTCGGAAACCTTGGCAGTTACAGACTCTACCAAGATTAATATAATTAAATGGTCATATCATGTTAGAACTCCAGATTAAGGATCATTTTACTCAAAAGAAGTATTCTAGAAATAGAATGGATATTTCATTATTTAATAATTCAGATAAACAAATATTATTACGGGAAGAAATAGAAAACTTTTTCCAAGTTAATGAGAATTCAGTTCCTGAGCCCTCAACAATTTGGAATGCCCATAAAGCATATATAAGAGGAATGTTACTCTCATGGGGTGCACATAGAAGGAAACAGAGTGGTCTATCACTCCGAGACTTATATGCACAATTAGCAATCCTTGAAAGACAAAATAAATTATCCCCTTCAGCTGATAAGAGTATAGAGATTAGAAAAGTAAAAAACTGAATAAATAAAATTGTCCAAAAAAATATTGATAACAGCCTGTGGAAACTTCAACAGAGAAAATATTTTTGGGATAATAAAGTTGGGAAACAATTAGCTGGGAAATTAAAAAATAATAAACCAATAAATAGAATCGAAGGGTTAATAAGGGATAATATACAAGAATATATCTATTCAAACAGGATTATAAGTAGGAGTCAACATGAATTTATGAGGTCATGTCAAACAAATCTAATTAGTTTCTATGAGGAGGTTAGTAGGAACCTAGATCAAGGCAACTCAGTGGATGTAGTCATTTTGGATTTTGCAATGGCTTTTGATACAGTGCCACATGGGAGACTATTGTGCAAACAAAGGGATACAGGAATTGCAGTAAATATCTGCTCATGGATTGAGAGCTGGCTAAAAGGGTTGTGGTAAATGGAACATACTCAGATTGGACTAATATGGTAAGTGGGGTTCCTCAGGGCTCAGTATTAGGTCCTCTTATTTTTAACATATTTATTAATGGCTTAGAGGTGGGACTGGATGGGACTTTTTGCTGATGACACAAAGTTGTGCAAGGTAATTAAGTCAGATAATGATGTACTTTCCCTCCAAAGGGATTTACATAAATTAGAAGAATGGGCATCTAAATGGCAGATGATATTTAATACGAATAAATGTGAAGTTATGCATCTAAGAAGGAAAAATAGCCATGCAATTTATAACCTTAATAAGGCAAATATAGTGGTATCAGGATTGAAAGGGATTTGGGAGTAGTTGTGGACAGCCACTTAGGTAACAGCGCTCAATGCCAAGCAGCATCTGCAAATGCAAGTAAAATATTAGCATGTATTAAGAAAGGTATAGAAGCAAGGGTAGAAAATATAATTCTGTCACTATGCAAACCCCTAGTACGCCCTCATTTGGGATATGGAGGACAATTTTGGGCACCACTTCATAAAAAGGACATTTTAGAGCTGGAAAAGGTACAGAGAAGGGCAACAAAACTAATAACGGGGAATGGTGGGGGGAGATCAAACAAGCCTCTCTTGTCCAAGAGGGTGGGCTAGACTGGGGGATGTTTTCTTTTTTTTAATTGTTAAATATCCATGTAAGAGGAATAAACTGAGTGTCTGATGCACTAACTAAAGGTGTGGATTACTTCTTGTACCAGGTGCTATCCTAATTATATATACATCATTTGTATACACTATCACTGTTTTGTTCAGATCAATGGCTATCTTAAAGGGACTCTGTCACCTTAAATAAAGTTGTTTTTTAGGTTATCCTTAAAAAGTATGAAAAACTGGCTATATTGTGTTATCCATTTTTTTTTAAATCCATGGAATTTCTATGTTGTTGTTGTATCTATAAGCAAAATAGCTGTCCACGCATATTAATCGGCTGCTACACATTAACATACAGGAGTACAATGTATAGCTAGTTTTTTTATGTCATTTAAAATTAAATCAACTTTCTGTTGAGATGACAGAGTTTCTTTGAGGATCAGTTTGAAGAATAAAATCAATGTAGCTTTTAAAATGTACATTACAGTTTTAATAAGATTGATATGCTACTCTCTAGATGTCCAGCGGTGAGGATATGCCCAGTAGCCTGTCATGATAGGAGTACTTATCTGTCTGGATTGCAGATAAAAAGACTTCTATTAGGATAGGTTCCTGGGTAGATAAAAAGACTGCTGCAGGAAAGTCTAGACTGGTCAGACTGGGCAGATTCTCCCCACCTACTCTATGTCTAATAGGGGGTGGTGAGAAGCTGCTCTGCTAGTCCCTGAACATTACAGTTAAAATATAAGTATTAAAAGCTACATTGAATTTATTTCCCTCAAATTCTGTTTTTATTGCTAATCAGGTACTATAGAAACAAATTAAACCATTGTTTGACAACTAGAACACACTTTTTGTGGTTTATTACTAATATTAGACTCATATATACACATTGCATGGTATGGGATGCCACAGCTCTAATGAATATTTCCTAAGTTCACTCTCAAGTAGTTCTGTAATGGAAGTCACTCACTCTAAGACTGTGCCACAAGGAGGACAGGACTAAATGCTCCCTCTGGACACTGTCCATTTTTTATCCTTCTTGAATGACAGTATTATACGTTGCCAATTCTGTCCCAAAGTACTGTGGCTCATGGAGCCAAAATATGCAAGGGATACACCTGTGATTGGCTATGAAGGCAACATGGGATCCAGACTGTAAAGGAGATTTGTCAGTGGATGAGGAAAATATATGTCCCTAATCCTTTTGGTTCAGCTTTAAATTGATATAATACTGCACACCCAGTACTACAAAGGCCGTGTCTTCATGAGCTGCAGTGTGTTTTATTTTATGCAGTAAAATAGAGCTTGTAAGCACTTTTTAATAAATTAAAGTACATAAAAGTAAATAGATACACAGGGATATTATATACCTAGTAGCATCCAGGAACCTTCTATATCCCTTTGCCCGATGATCTTTTTTTTTCTTTTATTATTTGGTTCCTTTTGTAAAAATAATAAATATTTCAGTGTTAGATTTTATATCTACTCATATCACATATATAGTTGTGAGCCAGGACTTATGAAACAAAAATACGAGACGCGTTACGACCCATTATGACCTCGCAAAAAACGCCCGAAACCCGTGCACATGAAAACATGAAAAACACAACAAATACATAAAAAGCTTACCTACAGCAGGGGGAGGGGGGTGCACCCAGGACCTTAAAAACTGAAGTTACACCTCAATTTAACTCGAAATAAAAGAGTTTAGACACCAGAAAATCCCCTAAGCGAGAGAAAAAATGGCCGCTGAAAAAAACGAAAACGAGGCTACAGCTCTCTAAAGACGCAAAACACCACCAAACACCTACGGATTTTCCCGAAAAAGACGTACGAGATCCGAAAACAAGGCTGCAACCCGCACGACCCGAAAAACACTAGAAACACAATAAATACACACAACATACACATAAAAAGCTTACCCACAGCAAGGGGGGGCACCCAGGACCTCTGCTAGTCAAGTTACACCTCGATTTAAGTCCAAATTTCGAAGTTTAGACACCCGAAAATCACCTAAGCGAGAGAAAAAATGTCCGCCGAACAAAACGAAAACAAGGCTAAAGGACCCTAAACACGCAAAACACCACGAAACACCTACGGATTTTTCGAAAAAGTCGGACGAGGTCCAAGAACAAGGACGCAAAATCAGCTACAGCCGCGTAACACACATTAGGCGCCATTTTAGAACAATAACGTATACAATCCGGAAGTACACAGCTACCCTAACGGATTTGCCTCGCGCACGCACACTATTACACTACACACTGCACACATTCATGACGCTTACACAGCAGCTCCACAGCACTGATGATGCAGCAACATGAAAACAGATTGCCAGCTCTTCAACACAATGCTGCATATATTACTTCACAATAGGTAAAGTATATCGATGTATTATTTTATTAATTATTCATTGCCATACCAAAAAAAACACCAACGCTGCTCATAGCACACAAACAACCAAGAGCCTCGCAATGAGCGCCGAAGGATCATAAAACACCAACAAAATTATTTCAACAAAGGGGACAAAGGGGACATTAACACATTTTTCAGTTGCCTAATAATATTACAACAAAATAATGACATTTTGAAGCCAGAACTGATATCACAATTATTTTAATGTTGGAGTTTAAAAAATGCTTTGAATTCACCTGATACAGATATGTCCCTGTATCTTCCCTGTAGTATATATGTAGTATATACCCATTCTGCAACAACCAGTTCACAATGTAAAAAGCTCCAAGGATTTCTGTGGTTATTGCAAATCTTAAAGTGATCACTCAGACGCTGTGTATCTACGAAGCCTTGATCCAAGGCAATAATATGAGTCTTGGAGTCTCAGGGGACTGGGCTCAAATAGGTGCAATTTAGTATAAATCCCAGATCTAAAGTGTCCACCAGTGTCCATACATGTCAGGGGGAGGGATGTGCAGTTTGTTAATCCTGATTCTTAATTTGCCAAAAGTCTCTAAGGACCAGAGGATAAATGACCTCATACTTAATGGACATAATAGATATAAATATTTGATGCCATGTCCTTAAAGGATCACTGTGATCAATTTTTTTTCTATATTATCTTCTGAATTACAAAATGTGATATTGTGCAAAATGTTATCAGATAGCAATTATGCTTTATTATTATTATTATTATTATTATTATTATTATTATTATTAATAATATTATCCTTTATTTGTAATGTGCCAACATAGGACCCTATACACTTGCCCAGATTGTAAAGTTACACACATTTAAAATCACTATTCAAATTGCCACATATACTATTAGCTACTCGCAATCTGATTACGAGTTCCCCGCCCACAATCACTACGGGCCAGCCAAAGATTTAAAACTGGCATTAGAACTCCATTGGTTTTAGCACAGCTTGAATATTGCGAATTAAAGTTAAACAAAATTGATATTCTATTAGACCCGTAGCGCTAGATCGCAAATAAAGTCTGACCTGCAACTAGAAAAAGTATCGCCTTTCTGTCAAAAATATTACGAGTACTAACTAGTACTTTTTCAAACACTTATTATATCTGTAACAGCAATTAAACACACAATACTGTACTTGAAGGCAATACATTAGAATTAATTGCACAACAGTCTCAAACTGTGCAATTAAAATATGTTTTAACTGTTATTTCTGTGTAATATTGATCCCGGGACTCAAGGGGTTAATACATATCATGAAACCCACATGGACTAGAACAGATGACCTAATGCATTTTATAGAGTGCTAGATTGCGAGCCAGATCAACAAATATTACTTGTTGGCTAACTTTAAAAAAATTGTTGTCAATAAGAAATACATGTAGAAAATCATATCACCCCTATGGTGATCTTAACACCTTTCTATAAAGTAATTATCTGCCATCCTCATCTAATAAATGAAGGTTCCTCGTTTACTGACAGTAGCAGAGGGCCCATGCCCTGTTGTGGGCCCTGGTGGTTTGCACCTATTGCACCAGCAGTAGTTCAACCTTATCATTGCTTTTCCTGTTCTGTACTTGCTTCTTAACACTAGTAGATTCTGTTATTAATATGATTTTCTGTAAAAAGTGTTTTATTCTAATGGTTTACATACCTGCTAATGTTGTTAGTTTGTTGCATATTTCAGAAATATGTGAAGTTTTTCCTAAGCTCCAGTGTTTTTTTAACCATATGGCTGTTATAGACCTGCATGTATTTAATTATTTGGCGATGTTAACAAAACAGTTTTTGTATTTTATTTTAATACAAACATTTAATTTATGTCTTCTTGTTTGATCATATTGTATTATATTTATCAAAAAAGGGTAAAATGTAGGATTATAGAAACAGCAAAAGTCCCAGTTATGGCAGAAGCAAACACTTTTGCTATAAATAATGATGCTGCAAAACTGACCATTGATGTTGTTATTTTCCTTTATCTCTGTTGATTAAGGAGCTCTCACGGTGGGGGTAGATTTAACATTTATAAGTGTCTGTGATTATGCATACAGCTGGGCATGCTCTTCAGGGTATCAACTCCCACCTATAAATAAACAAGAAAGTTGGAATAATTTTTATTCCCACCTAAAGGATACCTGTGATGCTTAGTGAACCTGGGATAATAGCTCTCTACAATAAAGAATAACTGCATATAATAGTCATTTATAGTGAGGGGGTTTACTTTGTGAAAACACTTGCCACATTTACAGATTTAGATCCCTCCCTATTCTATTAGAAGCCTTTAAGTGCCTCTAAAGTGTTAATTTGACTGTGGGTGTTTTTTTCTCTAAATGTTTAGATGTATTCTATTAACTCTAGCTCGCAATTTACCTCCTTATGCCTAAACTCATTAAACCTGCTTTTGTAATCCTGATTTCAGGGGGCGTGATCATGTAATCTGACAATATTAATAAAAGCCCATAATTTACTTCTTAGACACAGCCAATAGTAAAGGAGACCGTCATCATGGCGTCAGTAAAACATGGAGGTTACACGTAATCTGCAATCTGAGACTACGAATTATATAGTGCCAATAAGTAATATTTGCTCACAATCTAGCACTCTATAAAATGCATTAGATCATCTGTTTTAGTCCATGTGGGTTTCAAGATATGTATTAACCCCTAGAGTCCCGCCATCAATATTACTCAGAAATAACATTTTAAAATAATATTTTTTAATTGCATATTTGCAGGTTTGAGACTGTTGTGCAATACAGTCTAATGTCTTTCCATGCCTTCCCATGCTTTTATAGTACAGTAGTGTGTGTTTAATTGCTGTTACAGCTCTAATGTGTTTTTGAAAAAGCCCTTGTGAGTCCTATTTAGTACTCGTAATATATTTGACATAAACTTGTTACTTTTTCAGTTGCAGGTCAGAGTTTATTTGCGATCTAGCGATACGGGTCTGATAGAATATCGAGTTTGTGTAAGTTTAATTAGTTATAGCGCATAAAATTGAGCTGTGCTAAAACCAATGGAGATGTAAGCCTGAAGTTGTGTGTCTTTGGCTGGCCCGTAATGATTGTGGGCGTATAAATCCTAATCGGATTGCGAGTAGCTAATAGAATATGTGGCAATATTAAAAATGAGTTTAAGTGTGTATACATTTACGAATTGGGCAATAGAATAGGGCCCTTAGTTCTTCAAAATTAAATATTGTAAATATGAGATTACAAGGGTCTTGAAGACTTCCAGTCTCCAAAGGTTGGATCATTAGAATGAAGGTTAAATATTTTGACCATATCATGAGAAGACAGGATTGCCTAGAGAAGACTCTGATGCTGGGAAAGATTGAAAGTACAAGAAGACGGGGACACCAGAGGGGCAGTGACTGAGAGATGTACATGTCATGCTGCAGTCCATAGGGTGACAGAGCGTCGGACATGATTGAACAACTAAACAACAACAAATCTAGTTCTCAATAAATGTGTGTTTATAATTGCAACAATAAAGCCATCTGTAGGTAAAATGGTTTAAAAAGTATTGTTATCCTGCCTGAGGTGCTGGTTCTGTCTCCACCTGCCTCCTGTAGCATAACCAATATTGTTTGTTTGGAGGCCATTTGATCTATCTGCTTTTTAATTATCCACTAGTTGTAACTTTGACCCTCTTTCATCTGGTTCATTAACCATTGTTTTGATAATCAGGCAACAAGAATGGAAAATAATATCACGAATAATATCAGATGGGTACATGGTCACAGGGTTACAGGGAGATAAATCACAACTACTGAATAAGTAAGCAGCTTCCAGATGATGTTGTTGGCTTCCAGACAAACAATGTAAGTTATGGAGACAACCCAGCACACCTGTCCATTAACAGTTATTTTAAATGTATTTATTAATAGATGGCTCAATACACATTTTTTGAACTAAACAATAATGAAATAGATACTTATTGTCCTTTATCTGGCTCTTACACTGGACTTTTTACCCTTTTTGATAAATATAATTAGACTGACATTGTAACTTTGTTGTACTTTTCTCAGTATTTGTGTTTAGTATTTTCTCTTTTTGTACTATAAAACATTTTATGTAACAGGCACTTACCCTAACTCATGAGTCACAAAACCTGCTATTTTTAATACAGCTAAAATTCCACAGTTCCCATAGAAACGTAATTTATATAAACATAATATTCTTTCTGCATTTTTTACTATAAGCAGAAAAAGCACTGCTGTGAAGCAGATGGTATGAGTTAAATTGCTTGTGATAACGTTTCATAGCTTAACAAAGATTTTTTTTTAAATGACTTATAGTAAATAGGAAGAAATGCAAAGATGTAACAAGGTCACGCGTTTCGCTAAACTTTCCAGATTTACTTTGTATAAACACAAGAAAATAGATGTTTGTGAATTTATTTTGATGAATAAGAACAAAGAGGGGAATTTCTGTACATAAACCCATTTCATAGTTTTCTTTACACATCTAGTAATATAAATATAAGAAGTTTCCCAAGCATCCATTCAGCAGAGTCTTGCTCATAATCATATAATGTAGTTCAAGTAAAGGCTGGGCACCAAGAGCAGTGGTGGCAACTCAGTCCTATGAGGGCCGCCAACCAGTGACAGAGCTATTACTGGTCCAAGTATTATTATTATTATTATCTTTATTTATATCGCGCCAACATATTCCGTAGCGCTGTACAGGGGTTGAGTACATGGAAAATAACAAACGTAACACCTTGTAAAGAATGGAGGGCGCTGTTTTTGAGCATAAAATCAAAAGTACATAGAGCTTGTTTCCAAGGCACTGACACAAGATTGAAAACTCAAAAACGTACAATCTAAGGTTTTAGGTGTGATACAAGAGGGTGACAAATGCAAGATGGCGGTGTGAAAGCAATTTGTTCAGTCAAGTGGAGGGGTCTGTGTGTTGTACTGTAGATTGTGGGTGTACGTGTTATTAAGCTGTGGAGTGTGCAGTTGTACATGTTAAGGCTGAAGGTGATAAGATTTTTTAACCAGGTGTGTTTTTAGTAATTTTTTTAAGGTTTTGAGGCAGGAAGATAATTTAATGGAGCGGGGCAAGGAGTTCCAAATAGCAGGGGCAGCACAAAAAAAGTCTTGAAGACGGGAGTAAGAGGAGATGATGAGAGAGGAGAAAAGAAGAAGGTCGTTAGCAGAGTGAAGGGGGCGGTTGGGAGAGTATTTTGAAACAAGAGCAGAGATATAAGGGGGGCACTGTTGTTGAGGACTTTATATGTTAGGGTCATGATTTTAAATTTGGTTCAGGAAGCTATGGGAAGCCAGTGGAGTGATTGACAGAGAGGAGCTGCAGACACTGAGCGTTTGGTATTGAAGCTGGGTCAGAAGAGGGCTTCTTGAGAATGGGTGTAATTGTGGTGTGTTTTAAAGAGGACAGAAGCTTGCCAGTGTTTAGGTAAGGTTGAATAGATGTGTGAGACCTGGGATAAGTGTGGTGGATAGGGGACGGATTAGCTGTGATGGAATAGGATCATGAGAACATGTTGTAAGGTGAAAGGTTGATAGTAAAGTAAAGTTACAGGGTCAAAGGAGTCCATAGTGGAGGAGAGTTTGGGGAAGGGCTGGGTTTTGTCGGTTTGTGGAGAGGATGGTGGGATAGGGCCAAGCTGGGAGGAGAGCTCATTTCGGATGATTTGAATTTTATTTTTAAAATGGCATCAGCAGTGAGAGAGGAAGGGGCAGGAGGTGGGGGTGGGCAAAGAAGGTTGTTGAATGTAGCAAATAAACGTTTAGGGTTGGAGGACAGGTTTGATATTAGTGATGAGAAGTAGTGTTGTTTGGCAAGATTGGGGGCAGAGAAGTAGGTTCAAAGCACCAAGGTACGCTACAGGAGAGGGGGAAGTGCACAGCAAACGCCAGGATTCGGGGATATCCCTGCTGCGTACAGGCAAGACTATCACTTTTTCAGCCATCCTGGTTGACTCACCTGTGCACAGAAAGGAATTCCTCAAGGCCTGTGTGTGGCTTTCTAGGACAGAACTTGCCTACCTCTGGCCTAGTGTAGAGGCATCTCATACACTATAAGGGGAGAGTATCAAATATTTATCTTTATAGAAAAATTATCTTATTATCTTTGGGGTAATCAGGCAATTTACATATATTTTGCGGCTTTTGTTGACCCCCAGACATATCAGTCTTATAGATAGGGGACTCCCAAATTATTTTGCACCAGAGCTCTCCAATCAATCTCATCCACAGCTACCAACAGTCCAGGATTTCAGTATCAATCGGCTTGTGAATTCAGGATCTCTGTGATTGAGTTACACAATTTTACTGATTTTCATTGATCCACCCAGAGAGATACTGTGCGAGGTCCTTGTAGCACTGAGTTGCACATCCCTGATCTACAGACTTTGGGCCTCATTCAAATGCTATTTGGCAAATTGAAGTTTTTATTTAGTGAACTTCTATCCAAAAGCACTAACTAACAACTTCTGTAAAAAAATATGCTCTGTGCATATAGAGTACTATTCAATTGGCTAAATCGCATTTAAATGAGGCCCTTTGTATTTTTTTTATTTAAATTTTTGTGAAGATGAGTGGAAACAAAAACAGACATTTTGTCTATTTTTAAGTGTAACTATATTTAAATATATCAGTACAGTGGTTCTTTAAGAAAACATCTCCCAACAATCCATCTTTTGAATACCTTCCCCCATTCTTCTTAGTAACCACACAGCCCATCGTGTCCTATGACAAACTATTGCCTTTCATTGGTCTTTGCCTACCACAATGGTAATGCTAGCTAATATTGTGTAGCCAATGCTAGTAAATGTACCCAGGGTGTCTATATTCAATATCACATGGAATGTTGTATCAAGTCACTTTATAGACCAGTGGTCCCTAAACTTTTATTCCTAAGGACTACTTTAAATTTGCTGAGAGTCCGATGGACAGCTTGAAATCTGAGGGAAAGCTTTTGCAGATTTTGCTAAATTTTGTTTTTCAATTGGAATACATTGTGTTAAGACAACCCTTACCTCAAGATCAGCAAACAGGCCATGATTTCGGTCAACCACTGTGTGAACAAAGGGGAAGTAACTAGTATTCAACAGGCAGTGTAGTCCCAAATTGCATCACCTGTGTATTCACAGTGTTGGACCTAAGTCATGGTCTGTCTCCTGGGAGAGGTTTGGGAACCACTGGCTTAAAGTGTTTAATGTATGCTTATAAGCAATAAATGTTATATTTAGGGAATACTGCACTGCCTTTGACATAGCAGACCATTTATTTCTCTTTGCAAACCCTCCACTCACTAGGCCTCTGTGTCACTGTCCTCTCCTGGTTTAAGACATGACCTTCTAACCCCTCCTTCAGTGTCTCCTACTATTATCAAAGGTTGTTTGAGTACCTCAAGGGTCTGTCCTGGGTCCCTTGGGTTTCTCGATTTTCACTTCTCTTGGCAAACGACTTTTGGGTTTAGGACCATCTTTATGCTGACGATACCTAAATCTACCCCTCCTCTCCATACCTATTTTCCTGATTACTAACCAGTAGCAAGACTTTTCTTTCAAACACATCCTCATAGATGACCTCCCACTATCTAAAAATGTATAGCTCCAAATTAGAATTATTCCTCCACTGTCTTCCACCCTTAAACAAGAAATGTTCCTTTCTGTCAACAACTCCACAATCAGCCCAACATCTCAAGTCTGTTGTCTTGGTGTCACACTTAAATCAGATCTCTTCTTCATCCCCTATGTCATCACTCGCCAAATCCTGCCATCTCCACCTTCGGAATATCTCCAAAATCCATCTATTCCCTATGCAAAACACTTGACTACGGCAACTCCATTTTAATTGGCCTTTAATTAAACTGCCTATCACCACTTCAGTCATCATCTGCGTCTTCTGCCAATCCCTGCACTGAATCCTTAGCCTATCTGGGATATCATTTAAAACTCCAGCCCTATTTTATAAAGAAACCCCTTAACTGTACTGCAGCTCCTTATATCTCAAATCTTACCTCCAAATACACTCCAACTCACCCTCTCCATTCCATGATCTGCATCTCCTATTCTCACAGTAAATGCATAGTATGAGCAGCTTAGCTCCCTTTTTAATCAAATATATGGGGAATTTCTTACACCACCAACGGGAAAATACAAAGTAATATTTGCCATATATTATCATGTAAATGCCTGTTATTAATTTAAATTAAAAGTTATTTATATTTCATCCACTTTCATACTATTGTTATGATATGAATAATAGCAGCACACTAAGTTCAATTGAAGTCAGAGAGCTAAGAGGTCACACTACCCTGAAGCCATTCAGGGATGGACCTAGTCAGTACTTGGATGGGAGACCAACTAGGAATACCAGGAGCTGTATGCAGTGGCCCACTGGAGGAGGAACTAAGTGGTTAGGTGTTTTCGGATTAGAATTAGAGGGTTAGGGGGTTAGGGTTAGGAAATTACTTTTAGGGGGTGTGGGTTAGGCTAAGAGGCTTAGGAGGTTAGGGTTAGGGTCGACAAAGGGTGTAGGGGGTTAGGGGCTTAGGGTTAGGAGGTTAGGTTAAGGGTTCGGGCCGGTAAGTGGTTTGGGGGTTAGGGCCGGCAAGGTGTGTAGGGGGTTAGGGTTAGGATTAGGGGGTTAGGTTTAGGGCCAGTAACTGGTACAAAGGGTTAGGGATAGGGCCGGCAAGAGGTGTAAGGGGTTAGGGGCTTAGGGTTAGGGAGTACATCAGGATGCGGGATGCGAGCGCGCCCAGCACCAGGAAGCATATATTTTTAGTTGCTCAGTCTATGCAAGAAATTAAAACCATATCATCCCCGAGACTATTGTACAACCTGGGGGATGTATTAAGTATCCTTTGTCACTGAAATGAGATGCAAAGCGATGTGTTCACAATTTTTCTGTGTAGGAAATAGTGTATAGTAAATATAGGGATGCACATCTCAGCCAATTGAGATGCCTAGAAGTTCCACTGACTGTTTAGTTTGACAGCCAATGAGAGAACATTAGTTTTTTTTGCAAACATTAAATGCATGGGAGGGTTTGAAGGAAATGATTGACAGGCTTCAGGTCTATATAAAGAGTTTAACTTTTACAGCCTTTGCTTAAAGGACCACTGCAAGTAAAACTAGCAATATTAGCAGCTGTGTAAGTCATGGGCATAAAAGTGTTTGAGGAAAATCAGAACTATTGATTTCATTGGCCCCCATTCAATTGCAAGCCCGTAGTTACCTTCATACAGGCCGCGCCTCTGCGGGTTAGAAACTTGTTACAGTTCCGGCTGTATCCAATTGACTCAAGCCCACCTAAAACAGTAAACCATGAACCCGTACATAGCAATTCAGGGCATGATCATGATCAATTAAGCAAGCCCATAAGTTACAATTTAGACAGAGTCAATAGTGAATGAGACCGTCATCATGACATCAGTAAAACATGGAGTTTAAACTATAATTATTAAGTGTTTAGTCTAATTGGACTCGCAATCCAGATATGTAGAAATCAATAAATAAATCAGTCAATAAATAAACTGGTCTAGTCCATGTGGGTGGTCGGATATGTATTAACTCCTTGATTCCTGGGATCAATATAACATTGAAATAAAAGGTAAAAAAATCAAATGTATTGCAGATTTGCGAGCTTGAGACTGTTGTGCAATTAAATCTAATGTCTTTCATTACTTCCCCCATATTTTAAAGTACAGTAGCATCGCGAAGCAAGGCAAGCTCATTGCAAGGCTCGTGATGACCAACGGGAGCGGGAGAGGCTCGCATTGAGCGCTATAGGCACTCAGCGTGGGGCTTGCGATGAGTGCCGAAGGTGATAAGAGCAAAGCAGGAAAGTTGAAGTACACAGGGGAGAGTTTTGTGATGAGCGCCAAAGGTGCACAGAGGAGCAAAAGACTCACATTGTGTGGCAAACAGCATTGCCAGCCTTACAATTTTATTCCTGTCATTTTTGACGGGCAAGTTCCTAGTCTTAATATAAATATTAATATAATTATTCACCATAATAAACTCAAAAGCAGTTATGACATGTTTATTACTGTTAAATCTTGTGTGATTCTTATTTTAATAAAAAACCCTGAGTTATAAATATTCTCACAATGAATACCATTAGTATTTTACATTCCTCAGAAGCTTAATCTATAATATTATTGTATTGTTTTAACGAATCATATTTCTGTTAATTGTAACAAAAACATAAATATATAAAAATGTAAGTTGTTAAATATTTCTATAAGCACTTAGTGTATTCATTTGTAAATAATATATTGTTTGAGTCTTTACTTCTATTTAGCACATTAAGGATGAGCACTATTCAAAAGAATTGCCTTTTCTCTCTCTTCACATATAATTGCTTAAAATGCCCATGAAATTCCCTCCCTGCTGTAATAGCTCACAATGATGGGCAATGATGCAATATCACTGGGGATCACAGTTCATTATTATACATTACAGCACACCCTGATCTCCCCCAATGTCCATGTGTATATATATATATTGTTTATGACAGTAATGTGGGAAATTTACCAAGCATCTTAAGTGCATCTCACTTGCATCTCTTGATTTACCATAAACAATTTCCTGTGGGGAAAAGCTGTTGAGAAGATGTTTTGTAAATCCCCCCTCCCCATAGCTGTTCATATTATTCTCATGCCACTAAGGACAAACAAATATGAATTTTAGTGAAACACCTTCTCAAGATCTAGCTTTGGAAGGAAAAATTAAATAATTGTAATTGTATTAATTTGGTTAAAGAACCACTTAATTCACTACAATTGGGTCACATCACTGTCAAGCTATCCTAAAGGCATGTTGAAATACTTTGAGTTTTTGAAATACGTGAATTTTTCACTGAGAAATCAAATCAAATCAAATCTGTGTTTACATATGTAACAGGCTGTCCATGAACCACTTCATTACTTAAACCAATCAGATTGCAGGGGTGCCCCCCCCCCCCCCCCATTCAAGTCAATGGTAAGGTTTTTGTCAGACTGCTTATATTTCCATTTTCAAGGGAAAAAGTTCTATTTTTTTCTTACAGCTGAAAATTCAAGTTTCTCCTTTCTTACCTCTCTGGAATGTGAGCAGTGTGGGGGGGGGGGGGGGGGGGGGGGGGGGGGTTAGTGATCTGTACATGGTGCTCCATGCAGCTCTGTGTAGTGATCAAAACCAAACATCTATCTGTGCAGGCATACAATGCTGGACGCACAGAAAATAGGAAAGCTATGGGTTAACTGGTGAGTGCAACCTGAGTCCAGAGGAAAGCTGCTATTAATCACAGCCTTCCCCATAGAGAATCACACACTGCACTCAGCAATCTGCTAATTACTTATGCAACAGCCAGTGGGCAGAATAGACTGTATGTAAACAAAGATTTAAATCTTTAGGTTTTTTAGCTGTTGTTAGTGTAATAAAAAAAAATAGATCATTTTAATTGCTCTTTCACACCATGAAGAGCAATTACAGTGAGGTCAGTTACTAATTAGATTTGTCATTTTCTAAAACATGACTAAATAGATAATTCTAACTGACTTAAAATTAGCACAATTCCAATTGACAAAATATGTTTATTTGTGTATTTAGTATTTTCTATATTTTTTCTCACTTTATAAAATAATTGATTAAGGACAATAAATGGGCCAGAAATAGGACTGAAAAATGATTATAGTAGAACTCTCCAGCTAAGGACACAAAATGCTTCATGTCACTGGAAAACGGACACTTAATAGTTGTGTATTGATTTTGGGGTGTAATGAATCGTGCGAGCTTTGACAACTTATCTTGTGTGGCAACTGAAAAAAATGCTATTAAGGTGAGTTCAGGCATCTATCCTCCTAATTCCCTATAACAAGTAATTGTGACAATTTCTCTTCATGGCAAATTAATTCCAAAGCTTGATCACATGCTCTTTGTGAAATATATTTATTTGCGCCTCTGACTATTAATTCTGTTTCCAGGCTCTATAAACAAGACAAATGAGTTAGATGAAATTGTGATCCTTAGTAGTAATTCTTAAATCAACAATATTATTGCATTCTTGGGGTTACTATGGTATTTTAAAGAAAAAATGTTAGACGTTGCACTTGAAATAATCTGTTGTTGGTTTCGGGGCTGCTGTACTTCATATTAAATCAGTATATTTTTCACATAGATTATTTCATGGATTATGAATGCATCTAATAGAGGAGAATCAGTAGTGTATCAAAACATTTTTCTGAAAAAACATCCCCAAATGAACATTAATAAACTTACCCTAAAGTTTGCAAAATGTCTTAAGTTGGTTTTGAGAAGGAACATCCTAGAAAATCCAAGATAAATTAGAATAACATTCCTAATTAGTTGTGGCCAATCAGAGGCAGCTACAACAATGTATCACTCTGAGACAGCACAGTTTGGGAGGCAGCCATTATACTGACAGCCGATTGACTTGGACACAACTCCGCACAGCTCATTGGCTATGACTCTGCCTACATAGTTGCCTTGGCGGTGGAGCTCACACAAGACATTTCAAATGTACTTTGAATTAAAAATATACAGAATTCCGTAATAAAATGATTTAATTTTTATGAGACGTGGCCAATCAGACAGAGACTCACAGGATATCCCACAAACTATCATATGTCTGTACTGTCCAAACAACAGGAGCCAATTGTTTTAAGTATGTAATAATCCTTAATAAAATTCATATTAAATTATTTTAAAATATAATTTTCAATTTTAAGCTTTCATTCAAAGATAAGTATTAGTCACAATGTTGATCCTCGTACTTATAAGTTTATAAGTTTATATATTATAGTTTTATATTATACTGTACGTCTGATTTTAAATTTAAATACAGGGCCCTCCATTCTTTTGTAATTTACTAAAACTGTTTTGATTTGTACTAAACCCATGTATAGCTCTATAGAATTTGTTGGCGCATTTCAAATAAAGGATAATACTATTAATAATAGTGTAGAGGAAGGGTCTGCTTGGAAGTCAGGTCTAGATACATTTTAAGAACAATTTGATTTGATAGAGGCTAGCTTGGGTCTTGCTAACCATTCATAGGTTAAATCACATTAACAGCCTTATTAAATTGTGATTTGGCCAATTGAATAGGGCTCTATATAAGCACAAAGCATATTTGTTTACAGAAGTTTTTAGTTGGTGAACTTCTATCCAAAAGCCAGGTCTTCACTAACTAAAAACTTCTGTAAAAAAAATATGCTGTGTGCTTATATAAAGCCCTTTAGAATTGTCTGAATCGCAATTTAATAAGGCTGATAGTCAGCAAATCTGCAGCTAATGGATTGCATTGTGTTTATATAATCTTGTGCCTGAAAATGTAGCACTTAGCTAGTTAGGGTTGCTTTTTTTCAGCTGCTGCTGGACCCTATATAGTCAGAGAGCAGAGCAGTTGAAATGTGATCTTTTAGTAAGTTTAACATTGAATTTTGATTTAGATTTTTTTTAAATCATTTATTTATTTATTAATAATTAATATCTAATTTTGTTACGATAATACAGTGGTCCTTTAAATGATAAGGTAATATACACAGATTGCAGTACTTTTATTAACTATAATTAATTGCATTGTGGTATGCACAATTAAAAAGAGCTAATAATCTTATTTCAAGCTTGTCCTGAAATGCAGTGTATTTTTTAAATAAGAGGCAACAATGCTCCCCTTACATGCTCCTTTGGGTGTAAAGGGGAGCAATGTTGTCCCTTTACAGGTATATATAAGTTTTCCTGGGTTTCAAATGTTTGGTAAGAAACAGGCAGTATTTATCAGAAAAATATGTGTTATATAGATAAGTTCAGTGTACTTACAACGTGACAGGCAGGAGAGTAGAATCCAGCTTTACACACCTACAGGGAGTCTACATAACCAAGTATGCAGAGGAGAGGCAGCCAGGTACGGAGTTTGATCTTTCAGATAGATACCACAGGAAGTACTATTGCAGGGTGGAAACACATGGTTGGGTCGGGTCTGAGCTTGCCACTTAATCAGAGCACAATGAGAGAGAGACTACATATCCCAAGCTGCTTTGCAACAAAGGAACCCCATAGTATGATACACATGTATCAGCTAACCTCTGCTTTCTCCTGATTGGCCAAAACAAATTATAAATGTTATGAAAATTTTAGCTTGGATATGCAGGGGTGTAAACTCTGAAAATCAACTGCTTGCAAACTTAAGAGATTTAGCAAACATCAGAGTGAGTTTGTAAATGTTTATTTTGGTATTTTTTCACGCACTACTGATTCTCCTCTATCAGATGCATTCATAATCCAAAAAACCTAGATATGCCTAACTGATCACTGCAGTTCAAGAAAAAAAAACTTGTTTGTCAAGAATAAACCAAACTAATAATATTAGCTGTTTGTTTTTTTTAAACTGAAGTTTTGAAGACTCTTTTTTTATGTAAAGGAATACATTTTCTGTTTGTTACATCACATCCTGAGAGCTGGATGATAGGGGGGTGTGTTTGTAGTTATCAGTTGAGAGAGGAGGGACTAAGTCGAGGTCCAGAGCTTTGGTTAAGTAAAAACGAGCTATATGAGTTTTTCCCTGCTCAGTTATGAACTTAGTCACTTTCATATATATATTTTTTTTATTTCTGCACTGGTCCTTTAAGCGTAAGTATTCCAAAATAAATAGCCTTCCCACAAAATCTAAAGCACAAGTTAGGTACCATCTCCACCCTGATGAGATCCATTTAGATTGAAACAGCTGTCTATGGGTAGGTTTCCAGTTTTGAAATCTGTGTTATAATGGCATATGCCGAAAAGAATCTATGTATAAAATGGTATTGATTATAGAGTGTAAATGCATTGCATGACCCCACCCAGTTTCCCAGAGTACATTGCAACAACAGGAAATACCTTTTTTTTAACTTATTTTAGATGTCTAAATGTAAACACAAATGTACTATTTATTAACCAAAATATATATAAAGAAGCAAGCGACAGAGAGGTTCTGTGTGGCAAAAATAATGGCCAATTGTTTAGGTGACTTACATTTATGGTTTTTATAGCAAAATCTGACTTAGAACAACACCAAAGATTTAGAGAAGATCATGTTACAGCTTGAGTTCAAAGCAGTTTTAGCTTGCTTTATTTTTCTGTGTCATCTGTAACCTAAACAACTGTTCAAGTCCTATAATGTAGCAATAAATATAACCGGATGACAGATGCAAACAATATATACATGGTCCATTCACATTATTATGACCACCCACCAATATCCTGAATAGCCTCTGTGGGCATCAATGACAGTAGCTAGACGACATGATAGTGAGCCAGTAGGATACTGGAAGGTTGGCATGGGTATCTTGAGCCATGCAGACTGCAGTGTATCCTGACAGATACTGAGGAGTGTGTGGTGGAGGATCCATACGGCGAGCAGGGTGATTGAGGTGGTACCATGAAGGTTTGAAGTGAATTTGGTGGCCATGGGAGTACTTGGAAGTCTTTTTCGTGCTCCTCCAACCACTCCCAGACAATTCTGGCCGTATGACATGTTGCATTGTCCTGCTGGAAGATCCCATCCACTCCAGGGAAGACAGTCAACATGTATGGTTGTAATTGATCTGCAAGGATGGATAGATAACCCAGTCGGGTGAGAGTGCCTTCCAGAGGTATGAGAGGACCCAGGCAATGGCAAGAAAACATTCCCCAGACCATAACACTGCCGCCACTAGCTTGTGTTCTTTTAACAATGGTTGCAAAGTGTTTGTTCTCGGGGGTTTCGTGCCTGACACGCCAACGTCTGTCCATTTGAAGGAGCAGAAAATGCGACTCATTAGAGAAGGCAACCCTTTGCCAATTAGAAAAGGTCTAATTACGGTACTGTTGTGTAAAATTAAGTTGTTTCTGATGATGAACCCACATTAGCATGGGTGCAGTGTCCAGCCTTCTTTTTTGTCCATTTGAAACATAGTCTAAATCGTATTCTAGAGGAGCATCTAACACTGCCACATATAATCATTTGTATACAAAATCATTGATATAATGAATTAAAGTTACCTTAAAAGACCACTGTATGAAAGTTAATTTTAAAGCGGTCATGTTGCCAGCATGCCAAATAGTGAGAATTGAGAATACTATTAAAAACAATTAAACTTACTTATCTTTAAAACACATTTTATTTTTATCCTATTTGACTCCATCTGTAGTGTAGTGTGGCTCTGATCAAGCACTACATTTCTCCTTTGCTGCTGAGTCACTCTAGGAGGCTTTTATGTAAATTATAGGGAGGGGATGTGTAACAACCCAGGGCCAGGGGATCACGTGCACCCCAACATCTCCTTCTTTCAGCTTACAGGACACCCCTGGATTGTGAGATTTTGTGTTATCCCTTTAGTTAGGATAGTATGTAATACAAAACATAGGCCACACGTTTGGTTAGTGTACAGCCAGAGACTAACTTTATTCTTCTTTCTGACACTTTTTAAAATTAAACAATAAAGCCCACATCCCGCCCCCCCTCATCATCACCATCCCTGGATGAGGAGTCTAGTTTCTCACTGTGACCTCTCCACCCTGTTACTAGGGATATCAACCACCCTCCCTGATTTCCAGATACACCAGGGCTTGGGGGTTACCGTATATACTCAAGTATAAGCCAAGTTTTTCAGCCCTTTTTTTAGGCTAAAAAGGGCCCCCTTGGCTTATACTTGAGTCCCCCCACCCCCCGTGTCTCTCTAACCCCCCCTTGTGTCTCTCTACCCCCCCGTGTCTCTCTAACCCCAGCGTGTCTCTTTCCCTCCCCCCTCCTCATCCTCTACCCCCCCTCTCCCCTCACTTACCTGCTCCGGCCTCCGCTCCTTCCGGGTCTTGATGTGGCGAGCATGTGACGTCACATGCGCACCACATCATTAGCATATAGCGGGTGCAGGATGAGGAGGGGGCTGAGGAGGGGGGCTGAGGATGAGGAGGGGGGTTGAGGAGGGAGGTTGAGGATGAGGGGGGTTGTGGTTGGGGATGGGGGGGTTGAGGATGGGGGGGTTGAGGTTGAGGAGGGAGGGTGAGGATGGGGGGTTGAGGTTGAGGAGGGGGTTGAGGAGGAGGAGGGAGGTTGAGGATGAGGAGGGAGGTTGAGGATGAGGAGGGAGGTTGAAGATGAGAAGAGGGGATGAGGTTGAGAAGGGAGGTTGAGGAGGGGGTTGAGGATGAGGAGGGGGGTTGAGGTTGAGGAGGGGGTTGAGGATGGGGGTTTGAAGAGGAGGGGGTTGAGGAGGGAGGTTGAGGATGAGGAGGGATGATGAGGAGGGAGGATGATGATGAGGAGTGGGGTTGAGGAGGGAGGTTGAGAATGAGGGGGGGGGAAGAGACACAGGGAAGGGAGAGGGGGGAAGAGACACAGGGAAGGGAGATGGGGGAAGAGACACCGGGAAGGGAGAGGGGAGAAGAGACACAGGAGAGAGAGGGGGACACAGAAGGCACAAAAGGGACACAGGGGGCAGCACATTTCCCACCCTCGACATATACTCGAGTCACTCATTTTACCCAGTATTTTGTGGTAAAATAGGTGCCTCGGCTGAGATTGAGGAGGGGGGGAAGAGTCACAGGGAAGGGAGACGGGAGAAGGGAGAGGGGAGAAGAGACACGGGAGAGAGAGGGGGACACAGAAGGCACAAAAGGGACACAGGGGGCAGCACATTTCCCACCCTCGGCTTATACTCGAGTCACTCATTTTACCCAGTATTTTGTGGTAAAATAGGTGCCTCGGCTTATACTCGGGTCGGCTTATACTCGAGTGTATACGGTATCTTGTTTGGTCAATTCAAACTTTGTGCCTGTACTTTGATCACACATGCGAGACTAGGGAGGGGTAGAATAACATCTGTGAATTCCATTCCTGGACCAAATACACCAGAATATGATATAGTATAAACCATTTCTGCCACATATAAGCAATAAATGGTGACTGTCACATCACATAGTAACCCCTACATTTATTATGGTTGCCAACATTACATTACACATAATAACAACATGTCGCAGTCCTTAAAACAAGTCTCATATCCATTGTAATAGCTTGTTATTAGCAACCCTGTTAGGGACCCAAATAACAGAGTTGCTTGTGGGGTTCAGGGGAGTTTCAACCTGGCCCCAGAAATCAGTCATGTGTTAGTTCAGACTGTTCCTCCAGGCTCTGTGCACAGCCATGCACCCCAATAACTAGCATAGAATCCTCTTAGAATGACTAAGCAGCAAAGGGGGGGGGGGGTGTAGTGCTTGATCAGAGCTGCAAATTCAATGAAAGCACATTAATTAATAAATAATATATATTTTTAAATAAGTATTTCTTTTATTATATGCTCAATTTCTAATGCATATTTCCATGTTTCTGTTGCGGAAGCTGTGTTGTTCTCTGTGTTCATAGTCCCTCCCACCTGTAGAAGCTATTAAACAGAAACAGATTTGGTGGCTGTCACTTACATACAATAAATTGTGTTCTTTAAAGGACCACTGTGCAATGAAAAAAACATTTATGTTTTAAAAGTTTAAGAATGATTGAGAGCATAATTAGGTAGGGGAAATGTCTTCCAGCTAGTTCTTAATTAGAAAAAAGTAAATAAATGTTGATGCCTCTGCTGGACCCTGGAAGCATCCATGATACGTTGTTGAAGGTTCTATGTGTAAGAGGGGTGTTCCTTTCTATAGAACTGGGGCTTGCAATTGTCGTTGTGATCTGCCTGCTTCTTAACATGTGCATGGGAAGTGAGTAGGTGTCACATTTTTAAATATTTAAAGGCGTTTGGAAGTTTCCCTGTTTTTAATATTTAAATAAACAACATTATTCACTTTTAGTAAAACTTGTTCTATCCTAACTAAAGGGATAACACAAAACATTGATTGTTTAAAATAAATTACCTAAGTATGTGTTTGCATATCTAAACATAATTTTATTAACAAGTGCTTAGAAAGCCTTGTATTTACTCACTCAAACTTTCCAAATAGTGCCTGCAAAGGTCTGCACCCTGCAACTCATGCATTTAGTGTCTCTACTGATACTTGATGTACTAGCCAAAAAAAACAGCAATTTTTTGAAAGACATTTTTTTCACTTAAATAATTCTTCCACTTACTAAGACTTCAATAAGTAAAATAACTCTAATATTGTGAATATTTTATCAGGAGTTATTTAATTAAGCTCTTGATTTTCTACATACTCGAAGATTAGGGGATAGATTTGTAGTATAAATATTATAATATTGTTACTTATAGGGAGTGCTGTTGATGGATGTGGTATTGTGCCTCACTATACTAAAGTGTTAACCTTCAGTTAATTCCATTTGTTGTAATGTAATAATCTGCGGCTAAAAATAGCTTCAGCCTTGAAAGCACGTATGTAAATGGGAGCTAAGTACATAATTATGTATGCACAGGAGGAAACAATGTCTAGATGGTCATTACATGGTATTATAATGAGCAAATATTGTCTCCTTAGGAATTCAAGTAGTGTTCAGTAAGGTCATGTGTTACGCTCTCTCCTGGAGAATACCAGAGTGTTTTGTCTGCCTGTATATAGCACTCTTGCTCCTAATAAAGTGTTACGCTCTCTTCTTGACATAATGCAAATAGGAATTTAATTAAAATCATTCTCTAGTTCTCTAAAATACATACTAATGAACAGATTATATAATATACAATTAAATAAACAGAATAAAAACAATGAACCCTATTCTATTAGCTGCTCTCAAATGCCTCGAACCCATACTTTTGGGTGTTTGTTTCTCTAAATAATTAGATGTATTCTATTGACTCCAGCTCACAATCTACATCTTACAGCCTCCACACATAAACCCTGCCTTTTTAAGTCGGATTTCAGGGGCCGTGATCATATGATCTGACAATATTTAAGTAAGCCCATAATTTACTTCTTAGACACAGCCAATAGTAAATGAGACTGCCATCATGACGACAGTAAAACATGGAATTTAGGCATAACCTGCAAACAGAGGCTACAAATTAATTAGAGCCAATAAGTAATATTTGCCGATCAGGCTCACAAACTCGCACTCTATAAAATACATTAGATCATCTGTTTTAGTCCATGTGGGTTTCATGATATATATTAATCCATTGGTTTGAGTCTGTTGTGTAATTAACTCTAATATCTTTCCATGCCTTCTCATGCTTTTTAAGTACAGTATTTTGTGTTTAATTGCTGCTACAGCTCTAATAAGTGTTTGAAAAGCCCTTGTGAGTCCTATTTAGTACTATTTTTTTTTAAATATTTTTGACAGAAACTACATACTTTTTTAGGTCGGGGTTAGATTTTATTTGCGAGCTAGAACTACGTGTTTAATAGAATATCGATTTTGTATAGCTTTATTATATAGAGCTTATAATATTTGAGCTGTGCCAAAACCAATGGAGTTCTAGGGCTGGTTTTGCGCCTTTGGCTGGCCTGTAGTGATTGTGGGCAGGGAACTCGTAATTAGATTGTGAGTAGCTAAAAGAATATGTGGCAATTTTCAGAGTTTGTATAAATATATAAATTGGGAAATAAATATATGTAACTTACATATCCTGGTCGTGGTGGTGGTGGGGGGGGGGGGGTTGTTAAGCCCACCCCCTCACCCAAAAAGTAAACTTGGCCCCTGCACTGGGTGAGTTCCACCTGACAACTCGCCACTCAAACTTTCCAAATAGTCCCTGCAAAGGTCTGCACCGTGCAACTCATACATTTAATGTCTCTATTGGTACTTGATGGTACTGCCACGCCGTCTAGCTACTGTCCATGCTGCACACAGTGGTCATTCATGATGTTAGTTGGTGTGCATATAATATTTATATATTTATTGAAGGATAGTTATCATATGAAGCCATTTATTACATAGTTCTTTGGCTCCTTCTTAAATCATAATGATAACAGAAATCACCCAAATGGCCCTGATCAAAAGTTTGCATGTCCTTAGTTCTTAATACTTTGTATTGCCCCATTCAGCACCAATAAAAAAGTGTCCAGTATTTTGTAATAGTTGTCTATGAGGCCCCTAATTCTTGCAGGAGGTATAACTGGCCATTCATCTTGGCAAAATGTCTCCAGGTCATGCATAGTCTTTGGTCGTCTTGCATGAACTGCACATTTGAGATCTCCCCAGAGTGGCTCGATCATATTAAGGTCAGGAGACTGTGATGGCCACTCCACAATCTTCACCTTTTTTTGCTGTAACCACTGGAGGGTCAACTTGGCCTTGTGCTTAGGGTCATTGTCATACTGGGGTCCAAGAGCGTCCCATGAGCAGCCGTCATGCAGAAGAAAGCAAATTGCCTGCCAGTATTTTCTGATAACATGCTGCATTTATCTTGCCATCAATTCTCACAAGATTCCCCATGCCTTTAGAGCTCATACGCCCCCAAAACATCAGTGAGCCACCACCTTGCTTCACAGTGGGGATGGTATTCTTTTCACTATAGGCCTTGTTGATCCCTCTCCAAACATAGCGCTTATGGTTGTGACCATAAAGCTCTGTTTCAGTCTGGTCACTGCAAATTACAGTGTGCCAGCAGCTGTGAGGCGTGTCAAGGTGTTGTCGGGGCATATTGTAACCAGGCTGTTTTGCGCAGTAAAGGCTTCTTTCTGGCAACTCAACCATGCAGCTTATTTTTGTTTAAGTATAGTAGTATTGTGCTCCTTGAAACAACCACACCGTCTTTGTTTGTAGGAGCCTGTATTTCTCCTTTATTGGTCTACCTGACCTTGGCTTGGTATTAAGAGATCCCCCAATTTTCCACTTTTTAATAAGTGATTGAACAGTACTGACTGGCATTTTCCAGTCTCTGGATTACTTTTTATATCCTTTTCCATCTTTATGACGTTTCATTACCTTGTTACACAGATCTTTTGACAGTTCTTTTCTGCTCCCCATGGCTCAGTATCTAGCCTGTGCAGTGGATCCATGTGATAGCTAACAACCTCATTGACTATTTATATACAGACACTTATTGCAATTTAAAAAAAGCCACAGGTGTGGGAAATTAACCTTTAATTGCCATTTTACCCTGTGTGTGTCACCTTGTGTGTCTGTAACAAGGCCAAACATTCAAGGGTATGGAAACTTTTGATCAGGGCTATTTGGGTGATTTCTGTTATCATTATGATTTAAAAAGGGGCCAAACAACTATGTGATAATAAATGGCTTCATATGATCGCTATCCTTCAATGAAAGACATTTGTTTTCCATGATCAGTCATATTTTCAAAATGAATGCAGAAATTTCACAATTTCTGCCAGTGTGTATTTATATATATATATATATATATATATATATATATATATATACACACACACATATATATATATATATATATATATATATATATATATATATATATATATATATATATATATAAAAGGAAACAAGTAGGACAGGTTAGATTTGCATTTAGTGTGCATCTACTACTCTACACCTCAGTCTTCAAGAGCTACCTGGCAACCATAAAAAAAACTCTATATATCGTACGAGGTCCAAGAATAAGGACGCAAAATCACACACACATGAAAACATTAAAAACACAATAAAGACATACAACAAACACATAAAAAGCTTACCCACAGCAAGGGGGGGAACCTAGGACCTCGGAAAGTGAAGTTACACCTCAATTTAAGTCAAAATACAAGAGTTTAAACACCCAAAAATCCCCAAAGCGAGAGAAAAAATGGCAGCCGAAAAAAACTAAAACAAGGCTACAGGACCCTAAAGACGTAAAACACCACCAAACACATACAAATTTTCAAAAAAAAAGGAACGAGGTCCAAGAACAAGGACACAAAATCAGCCACAGCCGCGTACCACACACATTAGGTGCAATTTTACAACACTAACTTACAAAATGCGGAAGTAGACAGCTACCCTAACGGATTTTCCTCGCGCACGCCGACTATTTACACTACACACTGCACACATTGCTGACACAGCAGTGAAAACACACATTGTATGCTGCGGCAACATCAAAACAGATTGTCAGCTCTTCAGCACAATGCAACCTGCATATATTACTTCAAAATAGGTAAAGTATATTTCTTTATTATTGTATTAATTATTTCATTACCATACCAAAAAAAGACCGCCAATGCTGCTCATAGCACACAAACAGCCACCGGCGCTCATTGCGAGCCACGCGATGAGCGCCAAAGGATCTGGGAACACCAACAAAATTAATGTCGCAAACAAACACCATTACCTGCCTTACAATCTTATTGCCGTCATTTTTTATGTATAATAGATTACAGCTGAGAATTTATATTAGGACTGGTTTGCTTTATTTCTTCTGCATTATCTTCAATCAAAATCACACAAAAACAAAGTCTTCTGGAGAAATAACAGACAAAACATCTTTAAATTCATTTGCTGTTAGGAATTAATGCTTAGGTATTGCTACCCCTAAAAAAGTTCAAGTTGTAAGTCTATTATCAGTAATGTCTAGTTTTTTTTTTTTAATAAGACAATTGTATGTCTTGTAAATTATTTTATTTATTGATCTCCTGGCTGTTCTAAGGTCATAAAGTCCAATTGCACAGTCAATGTAAACCTTATCATTGCTGCAAAATAAACTCTAAAGAACCATTAATTCAATATTGCTTCAATGTAGCGATGTGTACATTTGACAATAATCAATTCAGTACAGCAACAATGTAGCAATGGTTACACTTAAAAGAATCAATAATTCAATACAGCAACAATGTGACAATGTTTACTCTCGAAATAATCAATAATGCAATAAAGCTACAAGGTAACCGTGAAGTAATTATAAAGTAAACACATTACTGATGGAAATAATTGCTCGTTGTCAATAATGTTGTACAAAGATAAAGATACAAATAGATAATAATTCCACTAATAAAAAAGCTACTCTTTTCAATTATAAATCCGATGCATGTTCTGCAAGGACCAAAAATCAAAAGCCCCCGGCAAATTGCAATAAAACTCTTATTGTTGTAACTAAAAATGTAAGTTCATTTCTTTAGGTTCTGCAGAAATTTTAATCTCAGCGAGAAAATGGTGTGAAATGTATTATTGCAATAAAGACCTGATGAAATCTTCCTGTCCCATAAATCCTACCTAATGTTACTGCATGGGCTGTTAAACAACTTCCCACTCTTTTTAAAATTATATTATTGATAGTTTATTATTATTTTTTTTAAGAAAAAAAAATCTGAATTTGAATACTAAATGTGTTCATGTGTTTTATTGTTTGACTCATCTTAGTGACGAATGGTTTGTGAATGATTCATGATAATTATTTTGTCTACCAGTGTACATGCCATTGACATATATGACAACAGTGCCCTCCTCCCATAATGCATCAAGTTCCCTTTATATTCAGTTTGGGCCTATAAAGGGCCAAGTCGTTAAGAAATCTTCACACAAACTTGAAAATGACAGAGCCAACTTATCCCAATGGTGCATTTAGTGTTTATGTTGCCCTAGTCCAGGGTTAGGCAAGTTCGGTCCTGGAGAGCCACACACAGGATTTCCTTACAGTGCACAGGTGAAGAAGTTATTGCCTCTGTACAGTAGGGATATCCTCAAATCCTGGCCTGACCTGTCCACTTCCACAGCCACATCAGCTAATACTCTTCCTTTTCCTTGCTATTTTCAATGTTAAACTTATCATTTATTTATGGGGTCAAGCCGGATAAGAGGAATCTTTAAGCACCTCAAGCTCTTGCCTTTGCTGGCATATATTTAGGTGTAATAGGTCCAGAGCTGCCGCCTAATTTAGCACCTCAAGTAAGCAGGAAGATTACACAAAAATACAAAAAATCAATATAAGTAACCAGATTGGCAACTTGTGCTTATGTCATGTCCCTTCCTTCATCATTACAGCACAATTAAAGTGCACTCCTATATTAGGATAATATCAAAATAATCATGCTCCCTTCTAGATGCCTGAGATGCCTGAATGAAAGGTTGCTCTGGTACACACACTGAGACTTTTATTTAAAGGCCTATCTAAGTTTCCTGGATTATGAATGCATCTGATAGAGGAGAATAAGTAGTGTATGCAAACATTTTTTGTATGAAAAATATCAAAATAAGCATTTACAAACTCACCCTGATGTTTGCTAAATCCCTTCAGTTTACAAGCTGCAGCTTTTGTTAGTTTACACCCCAGAAAATCCCTGCTAAGATTAGCATGCAATTCATAATTTGTTTTGACCAATCAAGAGAAAGCAGAGTTTAGCTGAAACATTTCTATCAAATGCTGGGGCTCCTGTGTTGCAAAGCAGCCTGGGATATGTAGTCTCTCTCCTTGTGCTCTGATTCAGCTGTGAGCTCAGACCTCACCCAACCATGCGGTTTTATCCCCGCTCAACCATGTGATTCCATCCTAAAAAGGTCAAACTCTTTCCTGTGTGTACTTGGCTATGTAAGCTTCCTATGGGTGTGCAAAGCCGGATTTTTAGTTTCCTGCATTTTTTCTTTTTAAGTACATTGAACTTATCTATATTACACATATTTTTCTGATAATCAGTGCCTGTTTCTTACCAAACATTTGAAACCCAGGAAACGTATATATACCTTTCACAAACCACTGTCTTGGCTCTTTCTCCTTAATGCGTGCCTCCTTAGGCCACGGCTAGGGAGCCTGTGTATATTAAGTGTAACAACTCTCTTTGAGCGATATACAAATAGAGATCATATCTCAAATGGAGACAGCATTGCTTATGTGACTGAATATGTCTCACACCATTTAAAATTATGTCTCATCTGATTTTATAAATGTCTGATCTCTGTAATATCAGTTGATTGAGAGCGTTTACAGTATATTAAACACATTTTTGTTTGCTTTAGTACACTGATTGTTTGAAATAATAGGTGCTTTTTGTTGAATCCATGGACAGAAAAAAAGCATCACAGATCCCATTCCTTACAATTTCTAAGTTACCATTTTATGTCATTCCAGTTAGATCAGTAAGACCCCACACAAGACGCTTGTACGTGATGTATTGTTATACAGGAAAAGCCAGATCTAACAAAACAGACTGTAAGTAAAAGATCTGACAGGTCACTGAATAAATAGCAGAGGGGAACAAAATGTGTAATATAAACCTATCCTAAGTCAGCATAACTATATGTTTGGACTATGGGATTGGAATTTGCTTGTTAAAGGGCCACTGAACTCATTGTAAGTGCTCTTCATAGTGTAAAAGAGCAAAAAAAAATATGTTAAAGTGATTTTTTTTAAATTACACAAATAACAGCTTAAAAATATTATGTTTTAAATCGCTGTTTACATAGGGCCTCATTCGATTGCGATTTGGCCAATTGAATAGGGATCTATATAAACACATAGCATATTATTTTACATAAGTTTTTAGTTAGTGAAGACCTTGCTTTTGGATAGAAGTTCACTAACTAAAAACTTCTGTAAAAAATATGCTATGTGCTTATAAAGAGCCCTATTCAATTGGCCAAATCGCAATTGAATAAGACCCATAGACCCTCATTCAATTGCAATTTGGCCAATTGAATAGGGCCCTAAATAAGCACATAACATATATTTTTTTTTAAAGTTTTAGTTAGCAAGTATCTATCCAAAAGAAAGGTTTTCACTAACTAAAAACTGCTTTAATAAAAATATGCTATGTGCTTCTTTAGGACCCTATTTAATTGACCACATTGCAATTGAATGAGGCCCATAGAGTCTATCCTGCCCATGAGTGATTAGCAGATTGCCAAGTGCAGAGGAAGGCTATGATTGAGGCTATGATTGATAGGCACAGCATCCCCGTGGACTCAGGTTACACCGCACTGACCAGTCAACCTATAGCTGCCCTGTTTTAGGTGAGTCCAGTATTCCATGTCTGCACAGATAGATTTGTTAACGGTTATATTTATTTTTTTGTTTGTTTTGATCACTGCACAGAGCTGCATGGAGCACAAAGCACTACTCCCCCCTCCCCTGTATTGTTTGCATTGCTGAAATTCCAGAGAGACAGGAATAAGCAACCCTTTCTGTCTGTAACAAAAAAAATGTTCACTTTAAACTAGAAATATAAGCAGTCTGGCAAAAACATTACCATTGATTTGAAGGGGACACACATACCTGCAACCTGAATGTAGCAGATGTGGAGCAGTATGTGGGCAGTCTTTAACACATATGAACAAAGATTGTATTTTATTTTATTTCCTAGTGTAAAAATGCACATATTTCGAAAGAATGCAAAATCTATTCCAACATACTTTTAGGAGCTCTTTCCAGTGATATGGTCCAAATAGTGCTGAATTAAGTGGTCCTATGGGCAAGGCAATGGCAGAATACAATGTGTTTAGTGTAAACAAATGCAATATATGTCTTCATTGCTAACTTATATTCAATAGGGTTTTAGTACAGTAAAGACAATATGAACAGGGGATGGATAAAGTAATGGAAACAGTTAAAAAAAATAATTATTAATTAATTAAGGATCTAGTTCACCCCTTTTTGCCTTTAGAATAGTTGAATTCTTGGAATAATCATAAATATTGTGGGTCGTACTCATTCATTGGCTTTCTTTAAATGTAATCCAGTCCGGATATAGAAGTATAGGAGTTAGTGTAAAGATTGACTCATCAGGCCATATTACTTTGGAAAGGGGTCCGGGGTTTGTGTTTCTTACAGTAGGTTAAGCATATATATGTGTTGGCCTTGGACACAAGCAGTTTCCAGATGGCAGCTGACACGACCCACCATGTACCAGTCAGGCTGTGTGGAGTATTCATAATACTGGTGGTGCCATGATCAGTGTATTCAGTGTACTATGGAGGGGAGGTGGTTATTTTACTATAAAATAACACTGGGTCTATTGTATTTGTAGGTAACAGCTTGCTATATTTTAGCTTTTAGACACAGAAATATTTGGGAAGTTAATCTTATGAGGATATTTAGCTCTTTGACTCATGGGTTAACTTGTGACAATGGATTCCTATCACATTATTCCAGCCATTTAATTTTGTTTGTGCTTTTGGTGGTATAACTTGCTCCGGCCCTTGGATGTGGAAATCAAGCATGTAGCTATGACCCTTATGTATAGCCATTTATGGAAGACTCATGGGCTTGGGTCCAATGGGCAAATAGTAGCAATGGGAAGGTGTCAATTGGTTCAACTCAATTGGCAAACAAAACTCGTCAAGGAATTATGTGCTCATGGTTGTTATAAAGCGGTTATGTTCAATTTGTATTGAGTTTATTAAATGTTATTATAATAATTTTGCTTTGGCCTATTTTACCATAGTAAGTGGGATGTGTGTTATTTACTACATGATGAGAATACAGGCATAAAGGGTGAGGTTAAAATGGAGGGTTGGGGTTCCTACGGGGTCCTATGGTTGAGTGTCAGACTTTACAGAAGCCTACCGTATTTGCTGGCGTATAAGGCGACTGGGCTTATAAGACGACCCCCCAACATTGGCACTCAAAATATAGAGTCTGCAACGCAACCGCAGCGCCTCCGGCCCGCCCCTGCAACGCAACCGCAGCGCCTCCAGCCCGCCCCTGCACCTCCCTGTGACCCGCACGACTGCAGCGCCTCCGGCCCGCCCCTGCATTTCCCTGTGACCGGCACGAGCTCTGTGTAGACAAAGTGCACCCGACGTATAAGACGACCCCCCCACTTGGAGGCATGTTTTTCAGGGCAAAAAAGTCATCGTATACGCCGGCAAATACTGTATATATAATTATAGAAGGTACATGTGACAATTGGCGATACATTTTATAATTTACCTATATAATTTACCTGGTTACATCTATATTTTATCCACTAAAAGAATTATTGAAATGTGTGCAACATTAGCTGCCATATAAGCCATGCACATAAAGCTACTTCTAGAGAAAATCTTTATTTGTGTAGATAAACTGTCTGTGTCTCTATTTCTTATAGGTTAGTGTCTGATGGCATTTTCTTATCTACTTAAGACTGGATGGCGGTGTGGGAGGTTGTTAAAAAATTGAATATTTTGGTATTTTACACCTACCCACTTCCTCTATACATGCGCAAAAGCCCACAGCTTGCAAGTATAACTGCAAGTCCTGCTCAACTTTTATATTTTAAAAAAGCACTGAAAGAATATGAAGACTATGTACAAATAAATAGTTTTACTAAAAGAGTATTGATAAATAGATTTTTTTATGCAATAACAAAAGAGCAATTTAGAAAGCGAAAACTTAATGTGATAGAGGAGAATCAGTAGCGTATGAAAACATTCATAATTGTTTTGGCCAATCACAGGCAGCTATAACATTGTTTTTAATGTCTGAGAAGTCAGTCTGTGCAGCAAAGTGTCATGGGATGCGTAGACTTTTTTCCCCTTTACAAGAAAGCAAGGAGGAGCTCAGACATTGCTTTGTTGGTTTCTGCATTGTGCTGCTGTTGGCTTGAAGGTTAGTATAGGGTTAAAAATGTACCTGAATGCATTGTTTCTATTCGCTGGTACCAGGTGCCTATGTAAGCAACTCTGTGGGTGTGGAAACCATTCTTTTTAAGTAATGATTAGAAAAGTTAAAAACAGGGAAAACAGGGGCATTAGTAGGAAGAGCATAACCAGCTGGATTAAAATGAGGATAATGACAGAAGCATTAAAACTTATAAACCATGGTTGTGTTTCTAATATCAGGTTGAGCTTGACCCAAGCTGAAAGTGTTACTGGTTAGACCCTGTAACCTGCTGTTAGGTTTCCATGTTATGCCAGTTGGCTGGAGCTGCCAGCAAATCCCAACATCCCCAGGATCCAGGAGAATAAAATACCTAAATAAGAGGGCTGTAACACGTGGGAAATGATCCTTAGGGATCACAGAATAAAGCCTGAAACATGTCTCCTGACCAACCACAAATGTACAGTGAAACATCAATAAAACATTCTCATATCCACTCAATTAAAACAAACCAGTTAGGAGACTCATGGAAAGCTCATTTTGGCACAAGTTAGTGGAGCTTTACTGCAATCCCTAGGAAGTCCCCTGCTTGGCTCGTGCCTTAAAATCCATTGGACATGTAGGCACTCTCCCAAACCCCCACAGCATACAGGAAACAATAGATCCTTCAAGTCTCATAATATTATTCTCAACATAATATACTACATAATATACAGATTACCTCATACCGAAAACACTTAGAAATTCCTACAACTAACTGACGATTGGGAGGCAGAGGATCTTACCTTTGTCACAATTTTTTTTTGTCATTTTAAATGCATCATAAGCATAGACAATGCAGGGATGCCAGGCCCTTTTAATGCCAGTTCTGTTATTATTGTTGCCCGTCCTGTGATCATTTCCCAATCTGACTTGCAATCATTAAATCACAGAGCACTGATCATTAGCTGCTCGCAGATCCCTCTGGCAATGAATTTTACATATGATTTATTCTTACGTCTGTTACATTTGCTGTCCTTCAGACTTTATGTGCCAAGTCATTTGCAGTAATTAATTTGTTAAAATGGATTAGCTATGCTAAATAGTTCTGCCTAATTGAATTAGTTAGTGCTTTACCCATTCGGCTGTCTGCGCATTACCACTATAGGGTATTAGTAATGCACCCACAAACACATCTTGCTTTATATAAGGTGTCAGACAGTCATGTTTTCTATTAAGCTCAATGTTCTCCCATTGTAAATAGGCCTATGGCTAGATGTACTACAAGTGTTGAGAAATCTTAGAGAACATCTCGTCTATTAGTATTTACTAAGATTCTGTTATTCAGATGAACCTTGGCATATGCTGTGATTGGTTAATAGGTCTTCACCTAAACCCTCCACTTTCATAGATATCCCCTGTTGTTTTCTCGAGCACAACTTAATATAAATATTTGAGTTAATTGGCCACAACATATGCAATAACAGTTTATATATATATATATATATATATATATATATATATATATATATATATATATATATAAAAACAATTCTATATATAGATAGTTGGCCTAATAGCAAACACAGACCTGCCAATATATCACAGCAAAGAACCACTGAAATCTCATATTTATAGTGTTCCCTTAAGACCATGACTCGATATTAAAGGTGTATGAAAGTGAGGTGGGTTATGAATGCATCCTGTAGAATGCATCATAACCCACCTAGCAAAAAAAATTTGCATGAAAAAATGCCAAAAATTTTAGCAGATAAGAATTTTTTTTGCGGGGGTGATGTAGACACCCCTAGCACCTGAGATTTGCATATTGGATATCTCATTTTTAATGAGATATCCAATATGCAGCACATGTGCATGCTGATTGGCTAAAGGAAAGGAGAGTGTCTGACATCATGTGACTTCCCACAGTAGGGCAGACTACAGGTGCTAACTGAGCATGTCTGCACAATCCCCAGGCCAAAAAGAAACGTTGTATAAGTTATGCTAATTATCCTTGAGAATTTCTGGGGGTGTCAACATTGAGAGAAAACTCTTTGCAAATGCAAGAAATTCAGCAAATTTCAGGCTAACGGTTTAACTGTTTATTTTGGAATATTTTCATGCAAACAATTTTTTCAGACACTCTAAATTCTCCTTTATCAGATGCATTAATAACCCAGCTCAGTTTCATCTACCTTTAAGTAAAATGTTTAAATAAATACTGCTTTGAATTTGTAACTATTGTGGGATCTATCCTGTTATGGTGTTGGGACAGGTCTGCCGATGCATTGCGGCCTCCAACCCCTAGATGGCATTGCCGATATTTTGCAGCGCTGCCGATATGTGAGAGAAGTTCTAAGCTTATAATGTTAGCCTAACCCTTGAACTAACCCTAACCCTCACCCTAACCCCAACCCCAACCCTAACCCTAACAGTTTAAGCCTTGACTCTATTATATGGCACCGGAATATTGGCAGCACCATCTAGCTGATGCTCACCGCCACTGCTGCTGCCTTGTGCTGCGCTACCATAAGAGGATAGGATCCTATTGTAATTAGCATTAGTTCAAGGGTTAGGCTAACATTATAAGCTTAGAACTTCTCTCACATATCAGCAGCGCTGCAAAAAAATCGACAGCACCATCTAGCGGTTGTCCCGCAACAGGATAGGTCCATAAGTGGTATATTTTTATTTGCTTTTAAGATATATGGCCATAAAATAACCTAATTTAGGGTGTTGCTGGCCCTTTAATGGCTTCATGTCAGTGACTCTTTTAGCTTTTTTTTTATTAATAGTTACTATTAATAAAAATAATAAAGTTACTTAATTAATTTTCTCCTCCTTTGTTTAATTGTCAGGTTACAGGCTCACTTGGTTTGCTTCTAAAAAGTCCCCAGTAACAAATTCTTAGTTGTTTAGGCTACTTAGTGCTTTTTGAAGCCATTAGTGATCATTTTAACTATTTTAAGACATTGTGGAAATTTGCTAAGTCCGGGCCTATCACTTCCTATGTCAGTCGTGTAGAAATCATCCTGATAAGTGGACAATTTCCTAAATACAAGGTTACGTACTGACATCCAGCTGCTGTTAGACTTTTATATTTCTAGCAGGCCATGATTACAGGATCTTCCTGTCTGGGCACAGGCAGAAATGACCAAGAGGCTATTTTATCCAACTGGGGTAAAAAAGAATAACTGTGGTGGCATCTTATAGTTGACATGCCTTGGATTAATTAATTTATTATAGGCTTCTAAATAAAACCCAAAACCTAAAATACCAAATAAGTCAAAAAATAAATGGCAATTTCCTGTTATCTGCCTGCCACGCTGATGCGCATTCCTAAGCTGCGCCACCGCTGTACACTTTATTCTTACGGTTAGGGTTTAGGGTTATGGTTTAAGGTTAGGGTAGTGGCAGATAAGAGGTTCTACATAAGAATGTGCAGTGGCATAATTCTTAAATGTAAGTTTATTATGGGAACAGGGATGTACATGTCCAATGGTACCACTAAAATTCATTTAACTAGACCAGGAGTTAGTTATGAGCAGGTGAGTGCTTATTATTATTGAAGGTATTTAGATACAGATATAGGAGAGTAGGGGTCTTGACAGGGACATGGACGGTCCATGGGTGTTACTAGGTGTATCTATTTACATTTATGTTCTTTATTTTAGTAAGACGTGATTATAAGCTCTGTTTATTCTTACCTAAATCATACAATTTGTACCTGTTTGGGTCTGCCATCTGTAGCTCGTGCAGCTCATGAAAACACACTGAAGTGCAGTGTTTCATATTAGCCTGTCAGTGACCTCTCTCAAGTAGCATGTTACAGTATGTTGCCACTGATTGGCTATATGAGACAGTGCTATAGAAGTACATTGTCTTCATGAGCTGCAGAGGGGAGAAGCCAGAAAGGAACTATTTGTAAGATTCTAGGCAGAAAAATACAAATAATCTAGTCCCTGTACAGGTCTGCCCACTGCAGCGTATGCACAAACTTGGTAGGGCTGGATGTGCAGAGTAGTGTCCTAGCCTATCAGGGACTTTGTCTCTGCAGCATGTTGCTGAGAGATATCACTGATTAGCTAGTCTGAGACACAGCACACCCAATACTACAGAATATGTGTCTGCTACAGAGGGCAGACCCATACAGGGACTATTTGTTTGAGTTTAGGCAGACTTTGCTTCAAAAGAGGGGTGTATGACAGACAGGGTTCCCTGGTGGTCCAGTGGTTAGGATTCAGTGCTTTCACTGCTGTGACCTGGGTTCGACTCCAGTACGGGAACCAAGAGGTCACACCACCATGAAGCCATGCAGGGTTGGGCTTGGTCAGTATAAGGATGGGAAACCACCTAGGAATACCAGGAGCTGTATGCTGTGGCCCACTGGAGAAAGAACTGGCAACCCACTCCAGTATCTCTGCTATGAAAACCACGTGGATCAGCATGACCATGGACATAAAGATGTGCCTGGTGTGTTACTGTCCATGAGGTCACAGAGAGTCAGAAACAACTGAACAACACAACAAAAAAAATGACAGACAAAGGGACAGGGGGATTCTCCCTGAAAAGCAGGACTATCACTCCAAACAATGGAGCTTTGTTAGAAAAACTATTAGATTATACCCGTTCATTTCCTATCTAATATCAGTGTCCTCTGTTCCAGGTACATTTGTGTCGGCATTTACGGTGCTGTGCGGCGCCAGGACAGACCTCCCAGATCGGCACATGTGCTGCGTCTTCTGGCTCAATATTGCCGCAGCGCTCATCCAAATCCTCACAGCCATTGTGATGGTGGGGTGGATCATGAGTATATTTTGGGGAATGGACATGGTGATCATGGCAAGTAAGTATGTACTATGGTACTTAAAGGGACGACTTCACCCCAAAATCAAGTTGCTATTGTTAAAGGGCGTGAAAAACTGGCTTTATGTTGTGTTATCCATTTTTTCGAATGTAAATAAATCTTGGGAAAATCTATGTTGTTGTATTTATATGCAAATGAGTGGCTAGTGCATATTAATTAGCTCCTTTGATGTGCTAATTAGGACTACAGTCTGGTTGTCTATCTGTGGTGGCCAAAATAAAGGTGTCCAATGTTATCAGGCAGTTAGACCCCTCTTTCACCCTCATCAACCACTTTGAGCCACATATTAGCATACAGAGCCACACATTAGCATACGGAGCCGCAAGATCAGATCCGGATAGGTCAGTGTCCATTTGGTGTGATGGCAACTGATGCTATGGAAGTGTTGTATCCTACGTATGTAATACACTTTTGGGCTACAGTTTATTGTATGGATGCTGAGAATTGTTTATTGTCAATTAAGAATCAACCAGAATATAAATACAAACTTATACCAAAAAGCCTTGGGAGCCGGTTCTTAAAGGCATATCCAAGTTTCATGAATTAATACATTTCTGCACTCTATTGGCAAAAAGCATCCCTGATATATGCAGCACATCTCATAAGACATTTTATTTTTATTAATATCTAAGAATCCCTCTAATGATTATGTTGACAGCCCAGAGGGGGTCTACACAGGCCTCTGATCCCCACCCAATCAGCATGCATCATTTGGGGATCAATTTACCCATTATTTACCTGCTGTTTTTTCCTCACCAATAGGAGAGCACTAATGTCAGCCCCCTGCTGGGATATGACTCCCTTCTGCTTCCTGTCTGTGTTGTGCTTCTGCCATAGCACCTAAAATAGTGCCACACTATATATCCCAGGCTTCTTTGCAGCACAAACAGGAACCCCAGAGTTTAAATTAAATGTTTCAGCTAACCTGATTGGCCGAATCAAATTATGTAATGAATGCTACTTTAGCCTGGGTTTGGAGGGGTGTTAAAACCTAGTTTTCAAGTGTCAGAAATTACAAGACATTTTGCTAACTTCAAGGTGAGTGTTTATTTTGGTATTTTTTCATGCAAAAAACATGTTTTCATACACTATTAATTCTCCTCTATCAGATGCATTTGTAATCCAGGAAACCATTACTTGAACCCGTAATGTAGCTCGTAAAGGTTACAGATATTGAATTGGCTACATTTAGCTGCTTGCATTCCAATTGCGAGTTACTTGCCTAAAATCACTGCATGCCGGCCAAAGACATAACTCAGCCCAATCTCCTCCATTGATTTTTCAAGCCTGCAAAAGTTAACAGTGCTAAAGACACAACATCGATATTCAGTTACAAATGTTCAAGTAGCTCACAGGTGAAATATGACCAAAAAATATTATGAGTACTATATAGGACTCGCAAAGGAGCTAGACACTAGTTCTGACAACTGCAGCAGCTGTTAAACACACTCTACTGTACTTTAATATACTGGGAACGCAATGAAAGAAATAAGAATGGATTGCACAACAGCCTACAGCTCGCAAATCTGCAATAAAAAATAATTATTTTTAACTTTTATTTCCGCGTTATATCGATCCTGGAAATCAAGGGGTTAATACATATCATGGAACCCGCATGGACTAGAACAGTAGTATTAATTACCTTTATTGATTTCTACATTGCTGGATTGCGAGTCCGATCACAAGTTTTACTACTAAATACAGATTAATTATAGTAACTCCATGTCTTACTGACATCATGATGACGGTCTCATTTACTATTGGCTTTGTCTAAGAAATAAGTTACGGGCTTGCTTAAATATTGTCAGATCATATGATCACGCCCCCTGAAATCCTACTTACGAGTGCATGGTTTCCATGTGGAGGCTGTGAGAGGGTAGTTGCGAATGAGTTTAAATGTTTAGAAAAATTTAACCCGCAGCCAAAATGTCAGGTACAGGTAATTACGGGCTTGCAATTGAATAGCATCTGTGTAAGTCATGGGCAGAAAGCATTTTTGGGAAAATCTGAATTTTGTTTATAAGTAAAGGAATCCATTTTGTGTTTGTTACATCACTTCCTCAGAGCTGGTTCATGAGGTTGTGCAATCACTTGAGAATGGGGCGGGGAAGGCAAGGACAGAGATAAGATAAGATAAGATCAAAATAGACACAACACCCTTTCCTCCCACTAGCCCAGAAGCAGACACCTTGCATCATTCACTGCAACAATAGAAATAACCACCCTTCTCATGCACACACATATTACACCCATCTATCATGGATCCCTCCAGGGTCCTACAGAGGCGTGCTCAACATTTACAAACAAATATTTTATTTTTCATTGTGTGGCGCTCCTTTAATTCAGACGTGGTCTACGTTGTCTTCTTAAGTCTGTTACATAGTTTCTCACTCTGAATTTTTAGTTATTTTTTTACAAAAATGTAAAGCTCCCTTCCCAAACAGAAAGCCCTCGAGCAGCCCAGTAAGCTGCGTTCCCCGGTGACTCCCTGAGCTTCCTACATATTTTCTTTAAGTCCCAGTTGCATCCTTACTCCGAGAGCATCTCATTTAACTCTTTGCATATGTATCTTATCTATCTAATATATATAATTACTATACACAGGATATTGCCCAAATTTTCAAACCAATCACATTAAATATAACTCATTTTACAGCACATACAATATCCTGAGCGCTGCTGTTAATTGCCATGCAAGCGGCGTTAACGAGGAGATGGCAGCTATGCATTTTTTTGGGGGGTGTATTTCCATTATTTTACAAGAGAACTTGAAGACACTGCTGGGAGATGTATTTATTACTCACTGTTCCTGCAGCTTCTTAGATGTTCAGAAACATCCCGTCTTTCACATCAGTAGCGCACTCGCCGGCTGCTATTTAGTTCCAGACAGGGTGCCAGGAGAAAAGGGAAGGATTAAGTAAACATTACGGGCTAATTTTACACTGTTTTATCTTCTGAGTTGTCATGGTGATAAATATAAGAAAAAGAAAAAAAGCCCAAGATTAACTCTTTTATCCGCACAAATTATTCAAAAACGTTGGTTTCTGTGTGTGCTAAAGAGCTACTGAAAATGAAAATGGTCGGAGCATTAAATCCGGCATTCACTGCTATTATTACTATACATTTTTTAAATATATGGGCTAAAAACATAATGATAAATGTGCCTTTTTCTTTTTCTGGTCTTAAATAGTTGTCACATTTCCACTTAAAAACATATAAATACGTGGTGTGACAAGCTAAAGGTCTAATGGGTTTGTGCCCTTTGTTTCCAGCAATTTTGATGGAGGAGACAATTACAAGCGGCTTTATTGCTTTACCAATGTTTTATATAGATCCCTTACTAACAAACCTGACCTAACTCTCATCAGAGCACTAACTACACTGTTATATAGATCCCTTACTAACAAACCTGGCCTAACTCTCATCAGAGCATTGATTACACTGTTATATAGATCCCTTACTAACAAACCTGACCTAACTCTCATCAGAGCACTAACACACTGTTATATAGATCCCTTACTACCAAGCCTGGCCTAACTCTCATCAGAGCACTAACTACACTGTTATATAGATCCCTTACTATCAAACCTGGTCTAGATCTCATCGGAGCGCTAACTACACTGTTATATAGATCCCTTACTACCAAACCTGGTCTAAATCTCATCGGAGCACTAACTACACTGTTATATAGATCCCTTACTACCAAACCTGGCCTAACTCTCAACAGAGCACTAACTACACTGTTATATAGATCCCTTACTATCAAACCTGGTCTAGATCTCATCGGAGCGCTAACTACACTGTTATATAGATCCCTTACTACCAAACCTGGTCTAGATCTCATCGGAGCGCTAACTACACTGTTATATAGATCCCTTACTTACAAACCTGGCCTAGCTCTCATTAGAGCACTAATTACACTGTTATATAGATCCCTTACTACCAAACCTGGTCTAGATCTCATCGGAGCGCTAACTACACTGTTATATAGATCCCTTACTTACAAACCTGGCCTAGCTCTCATCAGAGCACTAACTACAGTGTTATATATATCCCTTACTAACAAACCCGGCCTAAATCTCATCGGAGCACTAACTACACTGTTATATAGATCCCTTACTAGCAAACCCGGCCTAAATCTCATCGGAGCACTAACTACACTGTTATATAGATCCCTTACTTACAAACCCAGCCTAAATCTCATCGGAGCCCTAACTACACTGTTATATAGATCCCTTACTAACAAACCTGGTCTTAATCTCATCGGAGCGCTAACTACACTGTTATATAGATCCCTTACTACCAAACCTGGTCTAAATCTCATCGGAGCACTAACTACACTGTTATATAGATCCCTTACTTACAAACCCAGCCTAAATCTCATCGGAGCCCTAACTACACTGTTATATAGATCCCTTACTAACAAACCTGGTCTTAATCTCATCGGAGCGCTAACTACACTGTTATATAGATCCCTTACTACCAAACCTGGTCTAAATCTCATCGGAGCACTAACTACACTGTTATATAGATCCCTTACTAACAAACCCGGCCGAAATCTCATCGGAGCACTAACTACACTGTTATATAGATCCCTTACTAACAAACCTGGCTTAACTCTCATCAGAGCACTAACTACACTGTTATATAGATCCCTTACTAACAAACCTGGCTTAACTCTCATCAGAGCACTAACTACACTGTTATATAGATCCCTTACTACCAAACCCGGCCTAACTCTCATCGGAGCACTAATTACACTGTTATATAGATCCCTTACTACCAAACCTGGTCTAGATCTCATCGGAGCGCTAATTACCCTGTTATATAGATCCCTTACTAACAAACCTGGCTTAACTCTCATCAGAGCACTAACTACACTGTTATATAGATCCCTTACTACCAAACCCGGCCTAACTCTCATCGGAGCACTAATTACCCTGTTATATAGATCCCTTACTAACAAACCTGGCCTAGCTCTCATTAGAGCACTAACTACACTGTTATATAGATCCCTTACTAATAAACCCGGCCTAAATCTCATCGGAGCACTAACTACACTGTTATATAGATCCCTTACTAACAAACCCGGACGAAGTCTCATCTGAGCACTAACTACACTGTTATATAGATCCCTTACTAACAAACCTGGTCTAGATCTCATCGGAGCGCTAACTACACTGTTATATAGATCCCTTACTAACAAACCTGGCCTAGCTCTCATCGGAGCACTAACTACACTGTTATATATATCCCTTACTAACAAACCTGGCCTAGCTCTCATTAGAGCACTAATTACACTGTTATATAGATCCCTTACTAACAAACCTGGCCTAGCTCTCATCAGAGCACTAACTACATTGTTATATAGATCCCTTACTACCAAACCCGGCCTAAATCTCATCGGAGCGCTAACTACACTGTTATATAGATCCCTTACTAACAAACCCGGCCTAAATCTCATCGGAGCGCTAAATACACTATTATATAGATCCCTTACTAACAAACCCGGCCTAAATCTCATCGGAGCACTAACTACACTGTTATATAGATCCCTTCCTTACAAACCCGGCCTAAATCTCATTGGAGCACTAACTACACTGTTATATAGATCCCTTACTAACAAACCTGGCCCAACTCTCATCAGAGCACTAACTACACTTTTATATAGATCCCTTACTAACAAACCTGGCCTAGCTCTCATCAGAGCACTAACTACACTTTTATATAGATCCCTTACTAACAAACCTGGCCTAGCTCTCATTAGAGCACTAATTACACTGTTATATAGATCCCTTACTACCAAACCTGGCCTAAATCTAATCGGAGCGCTAACTACACTGTTATATAGATCCCTTACTAACAAACCCGGCCTAGCTCTCATCGGAGCACTAATTACACTGTTATATATATCCCTTACTAACAAACCTTGCCTAACTCTCATTAGAGCACTAACTACACTGTTATATAGATCCCTTACTAACAAACCCGGCCTAAATCTCATTGGAGCGCTAACTACACTATTATATAGATCCCTTACTAACAAACCCGGCCTAAATCTCATCGGAGCACTAACTACACTGTTATATAGATCCCTTCCTTACAAACCCGGCCTAAATCTCATCGGAGCGCTAACTACACTATTATATAGATCCCTTACTAACAAACCTGGCTTAACTCTCATCAGAGCACTAACTACACTGTTATATAGATCCCTTACTAACAAACCTGGCCTAGCTCTCATCGGAGCACTAATTACACTGTTATATATATCCCTTACTAACAAACCTTGCCTAACTCTCATTAGAGCACTAACTACACTGTTATATAGATCCCTTACTAACAAACCCGGCCTAAATCTCATCGGAGCGCTAACTACACTATTATATAGATCCCTTACTAACAAACCCGGCCTAAATCTCATCGGAGCACTAACTACACTGTTATATAGATCCCTTCCTTACAAACCCGGCCTAAATCTCATCGGAGCACTAACTACACTGTTATATAGATCCCTTACTAACAAACCTGGCCTAACTCTTATCAGAGCACTAACTACACTGTTATATAGATCCCTTACTACCAAACCTGGTCTAAATCTCATCGGAGCACTAACTACACTTTTATATAGATCCCTTACTAACAAACCTGGCCTAAATCTCATCAGAGCACTAACTACACTGTTATATAGATCCCTTACTACCAAACCTGGTCTAAGTCTCATCAGAGCACTAACTACACTTTTATATAGATCCCTTACTAACAAACCAGGCCTAGCTCTCATTAGAGCACTAATTACACTGTTATATAGATCCCTTACTAACAAACCTGGCCTAGCTCTCATCAGAGCACTAACTACATTGTTATATAGATCCCTTACTACCAAACCTGGCCTAAATCTAATCGGAGCACTAACTACACTGTTATATAGATCCCTTACTAACAAACCTGGCTTAACTCTCATCAGAGCACTAACTACACTGTTATATAGATCCCTTACTAACAAACCTGGCCTAGCTCTCATCGGAGCACTAACTACACTGTTATATAGATCCCTTACTAACAAACCCGGCCTAAATCTCATCGGAGCACTAACTACACTGTTATATAGATCTCTTACTACCAAACCTGGCCTAACTCTCATTAGAGCATGCTATCCACATCTGGGGCAATCAATTGCTGCATGAGTTTACTCTTTGGCTCACAAAAACCCTTTATATAACCTTGCCACAATGGATAATGACTACCCTAAAAAGCACATGCTTCATAAATCTTTATCCCCCTATACAATGTATTTACAGCATGACAATGACACATTTTACTACAAGACTGCCCCAACATTTGCTACAACCTGCCCAAATTTGACTACAAGGCTGCCCCAAATTTTTGAAGTCTGCCCCAAATTTGACTACAAGGCTGCCCCAAATTATACTACCAAACTGCTCCAAATTTTACTACAAACTTCTCCAAATTTGACTACAAGGCTGCCCCAAATTTTTGAAGTCTGCCCCAAATTTGACTACAAGGCTGCCCCAAATTTCACTACAAGGCTGCCCCAAATTTTACTACAATCCTGCCCCAAATTTTACTAAAATCCTGTCCCAAATTTTACTACATGACTGCCTCAAATTTAGCTATAAGGATGCCTCTAATTTTGCTACAAGGATGCCCCACATTTTCCTACATGACTGCCCCAAATTTGACTACAAATATTACTACAACTCTGCTCCAAATTTGACTACAAGGCTTCCCCAAATTTTACTACAATCCTGCCCCAAACCTTACTATAAGGCTGACCCAAATTTTACTACAAGGCTGCCTCAAATTTTACTACAACTCTGCTCCAAATTTGACTACAAGGCTGCCCCAAATTTGACTACAAGGCTTCCCCAAATTTTACTACAATCCTGCCCTAAATTTTACTACAATACTGCCACAAATTTTACTACAAGGCTTTCTCAAATTTTACTACGATCCTGCCCAAAATTTTACTACAATGCTGCCCTAAATTTTACTACAAGGCTGCCCTAAATTTTACTACCAGGCCTCCCCAAATTTTACTATGATCCTGCCCCAAATTTGACTACAAGGCCTCCCCAAATTTTACTACAATCCTGCCCAAAAGTTTACTACAAGGCTGCCCTAAATTTTACTACAAGACTAACCTAAATTTTACTACAAGGCCTCCCAAAATTTTACTACAATCCTATCCCAAATTTTACTACAAGGCTTTCCCAAATGTTACTATGATCCTGGCCCAAATTTTACTACAAGGCTCCCCAAACTTTTACTATGATCCTGGCCCAAAGTTTACTACAAGGCTTCCTCAAATTTTGCTACAATCCTGCCCAACATTTTACTACAATCCTGCCCAAAATTTTACTACAAGGCTGCACCAAATATTAGTACAAAACTGCCCGTAATTTTACTACAAGACCTCCCCAAATATTACTACAATCCTGCCCCAAATTTTACTACAAGTATGCCCCAAATTTTACTACAAAGCTTCCCCAAATTTTACTACAATCCTGCCCCAAATTTTACTACAAGGCTGCACCAAATTTTACTACAAAACTGCCAACAATTTTACTACAATCCTGCCCCAAACCTTACTACAAGGCTTCCCCAAATTTTGCTACAAGGCTGCCCCAAATTATACTACCACACTGCTCCAAATTTGACTACAAGGCTTCCCCAAATTTTACTACAATCCTGCCCCAACTTTTACTACAGTACAAGGCTTTCCCAAATTTTACTAGTCCCGCCCCAAATTTTACTACAAGGCTTCCCCAAATTTTACTACAATCCTGCCCCAAATTTACTATGACCCTGCCCCAAATTTTACTACAAGGATGCCCCAAATTTTCCTACATGACTGCCACAAATTTAACTCCAAATTTGACTACACTGCTGCCTCAAATTTTACTACAACGCTGCCCCAAAATTTTACTACAATCCTGCCCCAAATCTTATTACAAGGCTGCCCCAAATTTGACTACAAGACTGTGACAAATTTTACTACAAGGCCTACCCAAATTTTACTACAAAACTGCCCCCAATTTTACTACAAGTATGCCCCAAATTTTACTACGAAGCTTCCACAAACTTTACTACAATCCTGCCCCAAATTTTACTACAAGGCTGCACTAAATTTTACTACAAAACTGCCCGCAATTTTACTAAAAGGCTGCCCCAAATTTTACTACAATCCTGCCCCAAACCTTACTACAAGACTTCCCCAAATTTTACTACAAGGCTGCCCCAAATTATACTACCAAACTGCTCCAAATTTTACTACAAACTTCTCCAAATTTGACTACAAGGCTGCCCCAAATTTTTGAAGTCTGCCCCAAATTTGACTACAAGGCTGCCCCAAATTTCACTACAAGGCTGCCCCAAATTTTACTACAATCCTGCCCCAAATTTTACTAAAATCCTGTCCCAAATTTTACTACATGACTGCCTCAAATTTAGCTATAAGGATGCCTCTAATTTTGCTACAAGGATGCCCCACATTTTCCTACATGACTGCCCCAAATTTGACTACAAATATTACTACAACTCTGCTCCAAATTTGACTACAAGGCTTCCCCAAATTTTACTACAATCCTGCCCCAAACCTTACTATAAGGCTGACCCAAATTTTACTACAAGGCTGCCTCAAATTTTACTACAACGCTGCTCCAAATTTGACTACAAGGCTGCCCCAAATTTGACTACAAGGCTTCCCCAAATTTTACTACAATCCTGCCCTAAATTTTACTACAATACTGCCACAAATTTTACTACAAGGCTTTCTCAAATTTTACTACGATCCTGCCCAAAATTTTACTACAATGCTGCCCTAAATTTTACTACAAGGCTGCCCTAAATTTTACTACCAGGCCTCCCCAAATTTTACTACGATCCTGCCCCAAATTTGACTACAAGGCCTCCCCAAATTTTACTACAATCCTGCCCAAAAGTTTACTACAAGGCTGCCCTAAATTTTACTACAAGACTAACCTAAATTTTACTACAAGGCCTCCCAAAATTTTACTACAATCCTATCCCAAATTTTACTACAAGGCTTTCCCAAATGTTACTATGATCCTGGCCCAAATTTTACTACAAGGCTCCCCAAACTTTTACTATGATCCTGGCCCAAAGTTTACTACAAGGCTTCCTCAAATTTTGCTACAATCCTGCCCAACATTTTACTACAATCCTGCCCCAAATTTTACTACAAGGCTGCACCAAATATTAGTACAAAACTGCCCGTAATTTTACTACAAGACCTCCCCAAATATTACTACAATCCTGCCCCAAATTTTACTACAAGTATGCCCCAAATTTTACTACAAAGCTTCCCCAAATTTTACTACAATCCTGCCCCAAATTTTACTACAAGGCTGCACCAAATTTTACTACAAAACTGCCAACAATTTTACTACAATCCTGCCCCAAACCTTACTACAAGGCTTCCCCAAATTTTGCTACAAGGCTGCCCCAAATTATACTACCACACTGCTCCAAATTTGACTACAAGGCTTCCCCAAATTTTACTACAATCCTGCCCCAACTTTTACTACAGTACAAGGCTTTCCCAAATTTTACTAGTCCCGCCACAAATTTTACTACAAGGCTTCCCCAAATTTTACTACAATCCTGCCCCAAATTTACTATGACCCTGCCCCAAATTTTACTACAAGGATGCCCCAAATTTTCCTACATGACTGCCACAAATTTAACTCCAAATTTGACTACACTGCTGCCTCAAATTTTACTACAACGCTGCCCCAAAATTTTACTACAATCCTGCCCCAAATCTTATTACAAGGCTGCCCCAAATTTGACTACAAGACTGTGACAAATTTTACTACAAGGCCTACCCAAATTTTACTACAAAACTGCCCCCAATTTTACTACAAGTATGCCCCAAATTTTACTACGAAGCTTCCACAAACTTTACTACAATCCTGCCCCAAATTTTACTACAAGGCTGCACTAAATTTTACTACAAAACTGCCCGCAATTTTACTAAAAGGCTGCCCCAAATTTTACTACAATCCTGCCCCAAACCTTACTACAAGACTTCCCCAAATTTTACTACAAGGCTGCCCCAAATTATACTACCAAACTGCTCCAAATTTTACTACAAACTTCTCCAAATTTTACTACAAGGCTTCCCCAAATTTTACTACACTCCTGCCCAAAATTTTACTACAAGGCCTCCTTAAATTTTACTACAATCCTGCCCCAAATTTTACTACAGTACAAGGCTTTCCCAAATTTTACTAGTCCTGCCCCAAATTTTACTACATGGCTTCCCCAAATTTTACTACAATCCTGCCCCAAATTTACTACGATCATGCCCCAAATTTTACTACAAGGATGCCCCAAATTTGCCAAAAAGTTGGCTAAATCACAATGGTCAAAGAGACCTTTGAATGTTGAAGGCTGTTAAAAGCTTATTCCACCCATGGAGATTTCAATATGTCCCCTTTAAGTTTCATTTTAATTTAAAAAAAAAGTATACAGCTCCTAGTACTGACTATGCCCAACCCTGCATGTATTCAGGGTGGTGTGACCTCTTGGTCACAGCAGTGAAAGCTTTGAATCCTAACCACTGGACCACCAGGGAACTCAGAATGTAAGTACTACTGTCTAATAGGAGTGCAATAGGAATACAACAGGAAACAGGAATTGAATACGAAGGTAAGGAGGAAGTGGATATAGCAGTAAACAGGAAGTGGATATTGCCATAAACAGGACTTGCATACAGTAAACAGGAAGTCAGGTCTCTATTCATGCCATGCTATACATTAATATATTTGATATTTAAATTGACAGTTCCCTGGTCTGATTATAAAGCATAAAAACACAACATAGAAAAAAAACCTCAAATAAGCAATAAAGCTTTTAAAGAGACTCATGGGTGTAGTGTTTTTTTCAGGATGAAAGCCCACCCACTGCTCAAAAAACAAAACTGGTCATGAGTTTGTACAAAAAATAGTTAAGTTGCTATAATTTTTTTCATTATTGAATGAAATTAGTCTTTTTTTCTTTCTATGCTGATTTTTAACATTAATCAGAAGATAAATAACTTAAAGGGACAGTTAATTCTGCATAACTTGGAGCACACCACTGTAAAGTTCTCCTAAAAACATGTTGAAATACTTGTTGATGTTGTTAATCATGTCACAGTCAGGAGTGTGTTTGTAAACAGACCTAAGACCTTAAATTTTTAGCTGTTATTAGTGTAATTAAAAAACCAATAGATCATTTTAACATAGAATATTGTGCTCTTTCGCACCATGAACCACACTTATAGTGAGCCCTTTAAAATTCCTATTCTGTTGCGGATAAATTAATTTGTTTCAGTTATCAGGCTACAGCCAAAAACACTGGGCTTTTTTTTCGGACTTAAAGGGACATTGAACATTGTCCTGGGAGGTATGTCCTTGTCAGTCATGAGATTCAGCCAATGACATAACATACTGCTTACTTTTTTAACAAATCATGCAAAAAAATGTTTAATAAGATGTAAAATATCCACTTTTAAACGCTAAGAACATTTTTTAGTTTACATTTTTTTCATTGACTTAAAACATTAATAATAGGATGGATCAAAATTATAAACATTTATTGTTAATCATTTTTATATATTTGTGTGAGCTTTTATACATATACAAGATCCCATTATTACACAGTAAGTAACCGAAGCAATTGAACTGATAATTGGAAAAGGTGTACCAGAGCCAAGCGCCTTTGTATATCTCACTTGCACAGATATAAACACAAGTAGAGTATGACAACCCAAAGAAGGTATGGTATGTATACGCAATACTGTTTAACTTCAGAGCTGTTAATAGCAAAGTGTGAAAGTGCTTTATAGCTCAGCTCTTTTTCCATATATATCATCAGTACTCGGTAACAACTTTCACCGCCAGTTATCTCCACCATCTAAGGTCCAGACCCATGAATATGAGCAGACTACTACTCACCCTTTAGTTTTTATAACTGTAGAAGTCTTTACGTTACAACTCCAAGAAGAAATCAAAGAGCATGATGGTAAGTTATAAGGAGCTCCTCCAACAGTCACTGTCGTTTGGAAAAACGTCTCATGTTTGTGAAGTATGTAATAATCTAACAAAATTGGTAGCTATGTAAGCTATAAACATATATACCATATTTAGGAGACTCAGCTTGTGTCTTTTATGGGTGCTTCAATCTTGGACTTCTAGTTGGTCTGTAGCGTGAGGGTAGGGTTGTCCTACTGAGGTTTAACCTTCTACTTAGTTCTATGGTCTATGGGTCAGTTATGTGCACTTCCATCTTGTACTGCTAGTTGGTCTGTAGCTTGAAGGTAGGATTATCCAACTGAGGTTTACTCTTCTACTTAGTTCTATGGTCTATGGTTCAGTTATGTGTGCTTCCACCTTGGACTGCTAGTTGCTCTGTAGCTTGGGGGGATTGTTATCCTCCTGAGTTTCACTTACTTAGTTCTATTTCCATGTGGCTTATTAAAGGCATATCTAAGTTTCCTGGATTATGAATGCATCTGATAGAGGAGAATCAGTAGTGTATGTAAAAAAAAAATTTGCATGAAAATAAATAAAATATACATTGACACACAAAAAATAAATCATTTGTTTTGGCTATCACAGGCAGGTATACATTTTAATATAATGTAACAAGCAATTATGGCAGTTTGTGCAGGAAGGAATCATGGGACGTGTAGTTTCCCTGTAGACAGAAGTAGGAGGAGTCAGACACTGATCTGTAGATTTCTGCATTGAGCTGCTGCTGGCTTGAAGGTTAGTAAAATGTCTACTGCTATTAAAGCAAAATTGAATACAATACTTACAACATTTAATTAAGTATTTATTTATGTTTACCTTTCCAAGAACAATTTGCATGTTAACAAGCCAAGTTCTTCATTAGAGCATATTACAAATTGAACATTTCAGTGGTCTTTTAACCTACAGACCACCCCATCAGGTAAAATTCCCACCAGACAATCACTCCAATTTAATAGGATGGGGATTGATGCTTTAATGGACATTTTAATAACTGTTTTAAGATTCTCCTATCCCTTTTTTAAGATTTTTTTTTAATCAAATCAAAATGCTATTAGAAAATAATATTGTCCAGCTAGGATTCATTGGGTTACTTTTGTCACATTCTGTCAGGAAAACTCAGGATAAAATGAAATAGCATATTCAATATGAGGAGAAAATGGTTTATTTCCTATGTAAGTTTGCTCAATAAATATCACATTACAATTAATGAAAAAGTTATCTACACTGATGTTTTTTCCTGTTTTTGGAAAGTTTCTAGGGTCGACAGTAACAGTTATTGGACAGTCTTAAATAATTTTCTAGCAAAATGAGATTTCAACCTTCTTTGCCCATTATTATGAGCAATTAAAGAGATATAATAATATTTTGTTTTTTAATAGGCTCAAAATGGTTGATCCTAATTTTTCCATAGTGGGTAAGGCAATTAAAATACTGATGTTACTTAAGAATATACTAGAGAAGAGAGAGAATTAAAAAAATATCTAAAATTAACTGAATCCGTTCAAACAAAAATGATATCTTTTTGGTCTCCACCATCTGGAACGGAAATATTTACCTCAAGGTGAATACGAGTCTCTTTGTAAACCATCAAGATAGAGGAATATTGTAAGGCTTTCACAATATTTAGTAAACTTGCAGTACATGATACACTTATTGGTTTTCCATTATTGTATTCTGAACTTTTTTTCTGCTCATTATTAGTTGTTTCCTTTTGAAAGTGGTGAAATCTATAAAAGACCAATAATAATAATAAAATCTGTAAAATACCAATAAATCATAAATTTTAAAAAAACATTTAATATATATGTGTGACTTATGTGTTAGTCAGACAGATTACATTTCTTAGAAAGAACCATGCATTATATGTGACCCACTGCTCAGATGAACCGGTGGTCCCAGGCCGCATCAACTATATTTAGTTATTGACATTTCCTTTTTTGTTTAGTTTTTTATAGAATTGCTTTTGCAATATCATAATTACTCCCTCTAACTTATTCCAACCTAAGAATTTGTGGGTACTAGGATTGGAAGATGTCAGTGGGCATCCGTGCGCTCAGGATCGACTGCGTACTTATCCTTTGGCAAATTACTCCTAGTATACAATCACCCGTTGTAATACAAAAGGATGCAGTGAGTTCTCGGGCACTGTAAGCTCTGCCGCTCTCCTATGTTAACATCGTTCATTCAGTGTCCATATGAATATCATACAACAAAAAAGGGAGAGGTAGGAGAAAGCGCCCCACTATAGTAGATCATTTGCCGGATCAACCTCAAGTACAAACATTATATTACAATGGACTCTCAAAAAATAGAAGAAATACATTTAAAATATGGTTTACCCCAAAATAATTGGTTTGAATACAACATAGTCACACAAAATTTGAATAGTCGTAAACATCATCAATTACTTAATCATGAACTCTCCCAGTTTGAACAGGTCTGCTATGGGTACCACAGCAAACATTTAATCTCCAAATGTCCTCAAATTATTAGATCAAAGAAAGAACAGGGTAAATCATTTAGGATGAAACAATGGGAAAAAGATATTAACCTGTCATGGCCAGGAGCTGAATGGAATCAGGCCTTTTAATTGACCGAAATGTTTGTTAAAATGCTTCTAAGATGGCACTATGTTCCCACTATGGTATCTAAGATGACTCCGAATAATGAATTGGATAAACGTGGGAGAGAATGTGGTGCAGTTGGCACCTTTAAACATATATGGTGGGACTGTCATGTAATACAACAATTTTGGAGAAAATGCTTTAAGCATCTAGCCTGCAATTTGAACAAATGCATTCAACTTTCCATAGAAATGGCTTTGTTTCATATTTCCCCCCACTATGAATTTAAAGTAAATATCATATCTTATCCATTTTTTATGGCAGCTAAAAGATTAATAGCCTTCAATTGGAAGCAAGATAACATACCCTCTTGGCACAATCTACTTGAGGAAGTTAGTACAATTCGAACTCTTGAAAGGGAGTATTTAGAAACTCAACAGCTCCCCATGGATGCAGTAAAATAGTTACTCTGGGACAGATTGAATAACTAAAAACATTATACCATAACAAGAGAATCGTCACTTCCTTCCTTCCTACCGTGTGTACCTTGTCTTTTTTTTTTATTTGTTCCTTTTTCTTTTTGTCTTTGCATATGTTTTATAGTTATTGTGTACTATTGAAAATAACTGTTATATTTGCCCTATGTTGGGGCTATTATACCCTGTATTGTATACTTTTTTACTTTTCTAAAAAAAAACAATGGACTCTTACCCGGAATTACCTCAATGAAACATGAGGTATAATATCACACTGGCACTATCCCAGGTACTTCTCACTCTCGTTTCTTGGCCCACATCCGCTTGGACCTAAGATTTGCATGTCGACCAGACCCTTGTACAGTTAACAATTATATCAGCCGAAGGGATGTGTGCCAATTGTAGTGTCCTTTACAAAAACACAAAGAAACAAATAAATTAACACTAAACAAAATATATATAGAAAAAGTTAGACATACTCCCATTTAAAGAAGTGCTATAGAAAGTATAGTCCTGGAAACACAACTTCTTAAAGAAGGCACTTTGTTTGCTTGTTTGTTTGCCTGATTTTAAACTCAATAAGGCCTTCCATTCTTTTGTAATTTGTTAAGTTTGTCTTTGACTTGTATTTACCATGTTTAGCGCTACAGAATATGTTGGCACTTTACAAATAAAGGTTAATAATAATAATAATAATAATAATAATAATAATAAAAGGACCACCATAATGCCCCAACAGCAGGAGATAGATTTAAATTAGGCATCGCTTATTAATACATTTCATATTCAATTTCAAAGAATAATATTAAACAATATCAAACTTATATTCAAAGATTAAACTGTCTGCTATGTCAAATTAGTTATTAATAATAAAAATCTCAGATAATCTAAATAAAATATAACGAAAAACCACATGCAAGTCAATATATTATGAAACCGATTATTAATGTGATAGCAAGCTGTTCCTAATACAAAATACATTAATTATATTTAAACACCAAAATATTAGGATACAAATGTATGACTAAACAAGAGATAATAATTTTGAGAAAGGGAATAGTATATTTTAACTTAGAAAGTTAAAGGACTTATAGGCAAATCATATAAAATGAACACTAAAAATTGGCTATAATATTGAATTAAAGATAATCTCCTATAGTTAAATTAGAATAGTAAAACGGAGAAGTAAATACAGACTGAGAGTTAATATAGAATAGTTTAAATGGATTATATAGAAAATAGTGAATTGTTTTGCTATAATCATTAAAGCTTGAATTAAGCATGGTTTTACTATATTCATTAAACATTGAACTAAGTGCTTACAGTGTAAGCATCCAAATGGTTCCACATCTGTTTCATTTCCTAGAAATGTAACCTCCTTTTTGTCTAATTTGGTAGCATCTGTTCATTTTATAGTGTCCTTGGAATTTTGATTATGTCACTCATCAATGTGTTTAAATTCATTCTATTTTTTCCTATCAAGTTTTTAGGTTTACTTTTGTTTGTCCCACATACTGCAGACCACAACCCCCATGCATTAGGAAGATCTACTTAATTTTAAAATTTACATAGTAGAAATTTGGAAAAATTACTAGTAACTTTCTTCATGTAAGAAATCTTATTTCACTGTGTTTATATTTCATATGAAACAATGTAGTTTGGCTACTGTCAATAAATAGCAATGGTAGTCACTGAGCCCGCCCAACCATAAAAACAAATTAGGCAGATGTTAGGGCTTGAAAATAATTGTTAGTTTTACAACCTACTTAGTGGGTGTTGGGTACTCATAACACGTACCAAAGTTGAAGATCGGCTAGGGTGCCAAAGAACAATTGGAAAAGCCATGTTGCCATTATTAATCATAGCTTTTCTAGCAGTGTCAATTTAAAATTAGATTATTTACTAAATTAACCTTCATACTGAGAATACCTAATTTTTTGGTCCATTATAAGACAGTAATTATTGCCCAATATATTTCCTAAGTTCATACCAGGTTAGATGGTTAATGTCTATTCTATTCTGTTATTTTCTTTTCTATTCTAATATATTCTATTATATTTTATATTAATATAGTGGATACACATTAACTTAGAATAATTTTTGTATGCACCAATAATAATTCATACAATCTATGATCACTAAAAATGTCTTATGTTTTCGTAAATGTTTGTGTCTATATTGAAGTTTTCAATAAAAGTGCTAGATGCAAAATTAAGCATCTATAAAGGCTAGTCATGCTCCTTTTATTAATCTTTATTATGCCTTTTAATGTGTAATCTGTGACCATTAACTTGTTTGTACCTTGAAGTATTTATTTAGAACTTGGAGATTTGATTCCAAGACTTTGAAAGCCAATTAAATTATGTTTATTTTTGATGTATTAGCACTTGAATGTAATTGTTGATAATATAAATCTTTTAGGATTAACACTAATTAACATTCTTAAACCTTTCCCATGGCAGTAATTATGTCTGTAAGTACAATTAGAAATAACTTTTTCTCAATAGTTTTAGTAAAACTTAATTAAAAATAAATATTATAGTACATTTCTTAACTATAGCCACAAAAAATGTGTGAGGCTATATATTGTGTGGGTGTATATTTGTGTGTTTGAATGTTTGTTACATATAACAGCAGGCACATGCTATACTGAGATATAGAATAGAAAACTGAGCATGGCCTCCAGATCCTACTGCGCTTGCTAACATCCAATATACTCAGTTTAATATATAAAACATGGACTAGCGCTCTCCACATTCCCTAATTAATCCATATTCATTCACATACAAAAAAGCCACAAACGTGAATTCATTATATAGATGCAAATAAACAGCCACGCCTTAAAGTCTCAAAATGAATGTTGCTCCTACTCTTTCAATCTTGGAGCTCCTCTAGGCATCTATTAGGAGCAAATGTTGGATGTTCTGCATCTTGGTCAAAGGACAGATAAATACCCTGTCTTCTTATGGTCTCTACCCTTGGTAGCATGTAAACATCAAACAGCTTTGGAGAAAAATAGGGGAGTATGCACCTGAAGGACAAAAAATATCTCCTTTCTTGGTTATGATAGCTTGATATATTTTGAGATGGTCTACTTGTTTTACCTAGTTTTTAAGTGGAAAAAATAAATGTTGAGGTCTCTGCTGAACCCTGGTGGAAGTTGTTTGTGTGAGAGAGTGTTTACATTTTTAGAGAGATAATGTTGAATTTCCTGAAGCAAGGTGTCTGCTTCTTGGCCAATTATCCAATTATCGTAACAAAGGTTTTGTGTTCCCTCCTTCCCCACCCCTCTCTCCAAAAACACGCACCCTCGTGATTCATCTCTAAGGAAGTGATGTACCAAACCAAAATGGATTCCAAAGTCTTCAAACAATCTGAATGTATTATGTCCATGGTTTACACAGCTGCTAATATTTTGCACTTTAAAATCTTCATTAGGGCATATATATGAGTTCAATGTCCCTAATACTAATTATGAGAATAATATCTTTAATTATAAAGGAATATTTTCTTTTTCAAATAAGGGTACTCATAATTAGTAATCACTTGAATAATAAAATCTACCAGCAGGGGACTAATTTAAGGGTCAAATAAATACCCTTATCTCTCATCCCTTACCTACATTTAATTGCTTTCTCTTTCAAATATGATAGTTTTATAATATTTGGGACCAAGCTACGCCATAACAAAAGCCATCATGTTTTATTATATCTGATTTTTTTGTGTGTAAAGACTTATAGATGCTTGTTTTTCCAAGGAGATATAAATGGTGCATCCAAAGTATGGCTCATCCAAAAGACTATAGAATAAATGTGCATAACATTTAATATAATGTTTGTATGGTATTGCTCAATTCCCTATGGTTAGCATAACTGCAATGAAAAAATGTGTGTAAATTATTTCATGAATTAGAATTGATATGTTTGTTAGGGTGTTGCTTGGAGCATATAGATACTTATAGATACATATAGATAGAATATATACTCCACTGGCTTCCCATAGCCTCCAGAATAAAGTTTAAAATTATGAGCCTTATATATAAAGCCCTCAGCAACAGTGCACCCCCTTATATCTAGGTTCTTGTCTAAAAATACTCCCCCACCAGGACTCTTCGCTCTTCGAATGGCCTTCTTCTTTCCTCGTCACTTATCACCTCCTATCACTCCCACCTTCAGGACTTTTCTCGTGCTGCCCCTACTCTTGGGAACTCCTTGCCTTACTCCACTAGACTATCCTCCTGCCTCAAAACCTTCAAAAACTCACTAAAAGTGCATCTGTTTAACAAAGCTTATCACCTCCAGCCTTAATATGCACAACTGTACACTCTACAGCATTATATCAATCACACCCACAATCTACGGTGCAACACACAGACACCTCCACTTGCTTGAGCCTTTTGCCTTACACACCGCCATCTTGCTTCTATCACCCTCCTCTATCACACCCTAACCATTTGGATTGTAAGTGTGCAAGTTTTCAGGTACTTTAGCGTAAGCACTATATATGTTTGTTAATATTGTTTTCCCTTTAACTTAATCCCTGTATAGTGCTACGCAATATGTTGAAATAATAATAATAATAATAATAATAATAATAATATTGATGTAGAGCTACCCCACTTAGTTAATGGGTCCTTTCTATTTGTTTTCTTCTCTTTCATGTTCATTTGTGGTTATCCTACAATACAGTCTCACAAGGTAAGTGTTAACCTTGTAATATCACAAGTTATGCATGTGGCGTAATTGAAGCACACTCAGTTCCATAATGGTAGAGAGTTACTAATGGGGACATTAATGGGACACTGGCAACTATAAACTTAATTAATAATTTGCTTGTTAACACAGCTATATGTTCTATTTGAAAAAAGTAAAACACTTTCCAATGAATTTATGTAAAATTCTGCTTCCCAATCTATGGTATTTTCTTGGTGATTTGAAACATGTGTAATAATAATATTCATTAATTCTACTTCCCATTATTTGAAATATGTTTAATTCTATTTATTTGGAATGTATGTGTAACTGTATTTCCCATGATTTAGAATTAGTGTGATATTTTACAGTTTATAGGTGGAATGAGAAAAATTAAGTAAGCCTTCGAAACACTATGATTCTTTCATCAGAGTCCAATGAAAGTGCCATAGTGTTCTGAAAGGTCAATTTATTTTTCTTATCTAGTAACTATTAAAGGGATCATCTTTATATAATTTTGGTTATTTTTTTTTCTTATTCCAAAAGTACCCATTATCTATTCTACTGGCTTACATGCTACCACCTTCTCTCTGCCTATAATAACATTAATACATGTTTTTTTGCAGGTTATAAAGAGCAAGGGATACCCCAACAGCTGTAATCACAATCATCGAAGGATTTCAAGACAATTCATCACTGTATTAATGACAGTTTATCCATGACACTGTTTACAGGACAAAATGAGTAGATGTATATCTGTTGACCATGGATGGATATTTGCTGAGGAATTGTCAATGAAACCAGCAAAGATGCCACTTTGATCCATTTAGACTTTTTCTTCCTGGTACAAAATTGAAATTCTTCCAGCTTGTATGGACTTTTTTTCTTCTAAAAATGTTGTAATCCTGGGATGGTGAGTATTGAAGACTTCCAGGTCCCTCAGATTAATTAAAGAATCAAAGAACATTCGAATAAGAGAAAGATATCCTCCATCCTATGTATTTGTGGTCTACCACTTTATATGTTCCTGTTTACTTGTGTATAAACTAACTATAAAAAAACATTATTTATCTTATATACATAACACTTGTAGTTGGATTTTAATGGAAATTATTTTTTAAGGTGCAAATTAATGAAATAGTGGAAAAGAAACCTTTTTAAATGTCTCAGTATCTGCTGCTCTAGAACCTGGAGTAGAATAGTTTTTTTTAGGAGTAATCTAGAATACTGGCCTATCTAAATTGGATAAATACTACTCAAAATGTTATGTAGAGTTGGTGTCAATTGTCTTCACCACATTCCTACAGCTTGGAAGTCACATGCCGCAGTATCTACACAATCTTCTATAGATGTATGTTTGTGTTGTCTGGTTTGAGCAATCAAAATGTGCAGTAAACTGAGGTTCCTTCTGCTTAGGAACTTGGGGATGTTCCATAGGCGGAAATGTGTATCCCAATGAAAAATTACAAAATCCAAGATCTAAAACATGATTTTCAGCAGGCTCTGGTGAAATACAGTGTGTTTTATTACATCTGATTTATGTTTTTTGTAGTTTTAAAGATATTATACCAAACTGATTGTGCTTTATTAATCACATGTACAATTTTACCTGATAATACCATTGGTTAATGGTGTGGCCCAGTGGTAGTCAACCTTTTAATACCTACCATCCACTTTTGATGGTAATATTTCCTTACCGCTCACCGGTGTCACAGTAACCCAGTTTATAAAATGTCTGGTTACATAAATCATATGACCCTAATTATGTATCACCCTGTACTTACGCGATAGTGATCCAGTCCTTGCTGCTGTCCCTAGGCTCACTCACCAGCTCTCCAACCAGTCGGGTCTCCGGCGTCTGACTTCACTCCCACCATGAAAGCTTGAACTGCCCCTAGAGGGCAATAGGGACCAGGTTGACTACCACTGGTGTAGCGAGTCTACTGATAACATCACAAGGACATGTGTAAGTCACCCAGCCCCCATAATAAATTCAGAAGTGCAAAATGGTTCAAGAAATATTATGGCTATCGATAGTGATCAAAAATGAATATATTCCCTCTGAAATACACTTGTACAGTTTTGAAACAAATATCAGCATTGTATGTATATCAGGTGGGGTACGTGATTGTTATTTACATTTATGTAAAAAAACAAACTCAGTTGTTTAAAAAGTTTATTACTCCATTGAGGATTGTAAAGTAGTCCTGTAGTTTGTTACCTCTTTAGATCTGTAAATATCAGTACTAAATTGTTATACGTGATCCTTCCACTAAAGTATTTTTAGTTTTTGATTGTTACATTTACATTTTTGTAGAAAAAAACATATTTTGTTACAACTAAATTAACTTACAATAAATTCAATTTATAGTACACTATAAAAATTTAAATGTTAATTTCCATCATCTTAAAATTCATGAAACACTTTGTGTTGTTTATTTTAAAAAAAGGTTTCTAATAATCCTTATTCATAGTATCAATGTGTATGATCCAATTTTATATTTTTGTATTTACTTGTTAAATGATGACTTGTCTGATATTAAATTGGGATATATTGTGGTATTCAGTAGAGCCTACTTTCTCTAACATGAAACATAGGTTCTAAATAATAAATTAATTGGACAGATCTCTCTATACTAATGAGAAACCTTAGTGAATATAGTACATTGAGTATTTTCAAAAAGCTCTAGGCTATTACATAAAAATTTTAAACGCATAATTTTCTTGATATTCTAAATCCAATTATTGCACAGAAAAAAAGGTTATTAATGTATTTGTTACCAGCGGTATTTTAATCAGGTGATTTATTTTCATGTATTGGAATTTTTATTAATGTATCAATTATCAGAGATGATTTCTATCCTGTATTTTTTATCCTGTATTAGAATTTTTTTTTTTTGAAGATGAGCTTAATTTTATAGCTGTTCATTTATGTACTAACATTTAAATGTTTTCAGGATTCTTGTAGAGATTGTTTTTGAGCAAACAATATGTTGATTTTTTTTAAAGCAAAAAATTTATAATTTATAATTTTTTAGAAAAACTACATAAAATATATATTCAGCCTTTAAGGAAGTCTTATACTTCCTTAAAGTGGTACTTGGCCACAATAGCGGGACTGGATGTCTCGGCTAAATCTGACCCTGAATATAACCTTTAAGAGTACACTGGAGGCTAGTGGGGAAAATTAACAAACAGGAGAATCATTACTTTATACAAGGAAAATTGGAATAAATATGTCAATTGTTCCAATTTTAAGATTTTCCCTAGGTCTCATTTTAGAATGATTAGTGTAAGTGTAAGGTACCTGTATTAAAAACTATTCACCTTAATACTTGACTAGCATATTCATAATATTAAAATTTTGTAGTATTGTTATTTTCGACTGGAGAAGTTAACAGCCTTATTAAATTGCGATTCGCACAATTGAATAGGCCTCTATTTAAGCACAGAGCATATTTTTTTTACAGAAGTTTTTAGTTTGTGAAGACCTTGCTGTTGGAAAGAAGGTCACTAACTAAAAACTTCTGTAAAAAAAATATGCTATGTGCTTAATTAGAGCCCTATTCAGTTGGCCCAATCGCAATTTAATAAGGCTGATATATGTCTAATTAGTTATTTACCTTTTCAGTAACTCATTATGAGGGCTAATTGAAGTTGCTGCAGGCTGGGTTACAGAATAATACTTATCCCCACATATTTATAACTTCAATAGAAAACTTTAAGGGACATGGAAGTTTCCCTGTTTTTAATATTAAAATAAACTACCTAAGTGTGTGTTTGCATCTAAACATCATTTTATAAAAAAGTGCTTAAAAGTTCTGTTTTTATTCACTGAAACCATCCAAACAGTACCTACAAAGCTCCAACCCCAGGATCTCATGTTTTTATTGGTGCTAGGTGCACTAGCCAATCACAGAATGTCTCTCAGCAGCATTTAAAAAACATAAAGACATATTTAGTGAGGATAAAAATGTGAAAAGTAAATGTTCATAATTTGCGAGTATTATTTTATTTTAAATGTATATTATTTTTTTAAGGAAAAAAAACAAGATATATTGCCTATAAATTAAGGCATTTGTTCCTTCTTAGAGTAAATTCTTACATTTTTGTTCCTGGAACCAGATGGTCACTTGAGAGGCTCATTCCATAGATGTTAAATTATGAGACATTTCCCATGAACTCTGGATTAGGCAAATGACTTTTTATATGTTGGTTAAATGTCACATGTGGCTAAAATTGGATTGTGAATCAGATATCACAGGGACAGAAGTTTATCCTCAAGTATGTTTCTAGACTGCAGTGCCTTATTGCCATAGTATCAAATAAGTGGACGGACTCATATGATTGCTAGGAAAATTAGGAGCAGATATTACCAGTTCTCTATTTTAATTTCTACATCGGGAATATATTTTACTGTATTATATTTATTTTAATCAAGACTTTATTTTTACAAGGTGATAATTGGACTTTTCACCTATAACGAAGAAAACAAGCTAGCCAAATATAACAAAGTCATATAAGGGCACATAGAAAGAAATATATGTATACTTGTGTTTATGAGAAGTTTATATAATCAGTAACATTATTTAAAAGATAATAAAATGTAAGGCATGAATGATTTACTAGTTTATTGACTTCCAACTGCATGGCTTCACAAAGGCTTTGAGTTTTCTTGTTTTGAAGTGAGTAGATGTGTTTGCCCATTTAATCAGTATTCATTATTTGATCACATTAATTATTCATTAAGTGACCCCGTTTGCCCTCAATATAACTGTAACAATATAATGATATTTATTTACTTTTATTTCTACCTTATTTCCTGTCTAGGAATTTGATATTTTTCATTTCAAGGTCCAGGTTAGTAAGGGAAACTCCAGCTGTAATTCTCAAAGAAAAATGGCAGCCACCTGGTTAGGAACTTATTCATGGATAAAAGTTTCTTTGTAGCGTTACCTAGCTGTATTGTTACTGCTGTAATGTAGGTGGATGTGGTCAAAACAGGAATATTGATTAAATAAGTGAATTAATGTATTAATTTAAGTTTTTTTTACGATAAGGAAACCTGAGATATGTTATATGGGCTCTGTGTAGTATATTATAGTACAGGGCTATATTGCAATCTGTGCTCCCCTTCATTTAAGAAGGTGTATAGATATCAGACATCATTATTCTTGTTTTATGGTACAAAGCCATGAAGTTGATATATATAGTTTCCAGGAGTGCTCTGAAACATTCCAGAAACATAAGGTAATGCTACATTTTATATTTATCTTTCCAGAAGTTTTAGATTAAATGACATATCCTACAGTCTATAGGTCTTTCCCATCTAACATGTTATAATAGAGCCTTAGAATATGTTACTAGCCCTTACAGTTATTGCCCATGTATTGATACATTGCTATAGCAGTCTATATACCATCATTGGGAATTTGCCACTAGGGGGAACTCTTGAGTCACTTTTCAAGATGGCTGAGAGCAGGTTGTATTTTCCATCCTTGGAAAATGAGACTCTAACTCATGAGGGCATCTGAATTGTATAAGATACTATAAGCAAAAGCTTCTGAAAAGTAGATTGTGTTGGTGTCCCAGTATAACCTGTAGTTATGGGAGCATCGCTCCATGCCAAGATGTGACATCGTCCCAAAATCTGTCTGGATCAGAATCTGGAATGTACATTGTTCAAAGCAGGAACTTATAAATATGTTAAATAAAGGTGGGATGTCGCAATTAAAACAAGGATTATTTTTTAAAGAGCATTAACAATGAGTAATGTTTCCTAAATTTAAAAAATACATAGTTTATTTTATTTATATAACTTGTTTCTGTGATGGCTGTAAATGATACAACCCTGTGTTACCATACAGCGAGATAGTCCTCTGACACATCACACTTAAATATTTGCATAGATAACTAATTTACTAATTGCCGGTTTGTTGTTCCCTTTAAAAATAGCCAATATGTTTTATGCTACAGGTCCACTTTAAAGGGTCTCTGTCACCCCAGTTGTATTTAAAAGCTATTTTTAAAGAGCCTGAAGAACTAGCTATACATTGTACTAGCACTTTGAGTACCTTCTCTATATAAATGTATTATTATTATTAATTTTATTATTATTATTATTATTATTATTATTATTATCCAACTTTACATAATATTTCCTGTATTGTTATTTTGTCCATTTTAGTAAGGGCACATTTATCAGGTAAGCTGTGAGCCTTAGCGCAGAGCGGATCACTATTTGAAAGTTTCTTTTTCACATTGTTTACAAGACAATTTTTCATTCATGAGATATTCAGCATTGTTTGTGCTGCGTTATTATGCAAAAACAATTAGCTGCTTTGATTTGCTAAGTAGTATTCAACATGCCTCAATGTTACCCAGCATTAGATTCCCTCCCCTACCCTTATTAAGTACTCTGAGGTTCAAATTAGCAGACTGAGCCACACAGTTGCATAAATGAGCCACACATACAATGCTGAATATCTCATGAATGTATAGAAAAATTAAGAGGAAACCAATTTGTTGTTGGGTGACAGTGTCCCTTTGGTCTCTAATAGACGTATGTAGTCGTATATATGTTAAATTGTTGCCGTCCCAGGTCTTATTGTGTACTGTACATATACACAGATAAAAGTAAAAACTGCCAATTGTACATTTTGTTGTAAATAATTTTATTGTAAAGTCACTTGTATTCAAGGACTCAAAGCATGAGATTTGTGTTTTTTTAATGTTTGTAAACTAAAACATGAATGTTTGAATACTTTTTTCTTCTCTTTTTGTATTTAATAAAATGTTTTATGTGATATTTACAATAGAAGTTCCGACAAAGAGAGTGATTCTTTTGGATAGGAACCATGCGGATGGGAGGAATGATTTGGGTTATGCCATTGGCTCAAGTCACAACCCCCTATCAATGCACTGGCCATGACTAGTCTTAGAGTCACAAAGAATATACATTTTCTATCATGGATTTAAATGGCCATTTACCTCACTGTAAGTGCTCTTCATGGTGTGAAAGAGCGCAAGATTGTAAGTTAAAATTATCTTTTTTGTAATTACACTAATAATAGTTAAACATCTCATGTTTTAAATCCCTGTTTACATACAATCTATTCTGCCCAATGGCTGTTGCATGAGTAATAACAGATTGCCAAATGCGGCGCTCCCTGTATGAGGCTCTATGGGGAAGGCTGTGATTGATATCACAGCATCCCCTGTATCCAGGTTACACTGCACTGACTAGTTAACCCATAGCTGTCCTGTTTTAGGTGAGTCAGCAATCCAGGCCTCCACAGATAGATTTGTTAAAGGTTTTTTTTTATTTTTATTGATCACTGCACAAAGCTGTATGGAGCGCAGAGCACTAACCCCCTGCATTGGTCTGTATTGCTCAAATTCCAGAGAGGCAAGAGAGCAGAAACCTGAATATTCTGCCCACAAGAAAAAAATAGAACCTGTTCCCTTCAAACTGGAAATATAAGCAGTCTGACAACCTGATTAATTGTAGTAATTCAGCAGCCAATGGGTAGTATTTTACAAAAGTAAACACCAATCTTATTTCATTTGATTCCTCAGTGAAAAAATGCAGGTATTAAAAAATATTTCAACATGCTTTTAGGAAATAATTACAGTGATGTGGTCCAAATTCTGCGGAATTAAGTCACCCTTTAAAAATAACCTAATTCATTCATTTTGTTTAAACTTGCTTGAAACATGCAATAAATATATGTGTCAAGCTTACAGCTGTACGCAGATCCCATTAGCTGACAGGTTCAACTCTAAAATAGGAACAGACATTGGTTCAGCACTGGGACCTTTGTTTAACATTTATAATCTATAATCCTTTAAAATATGCAACAAACAACATCATATTAGCAGCTATATAAGCCAAAAGTACTTTTAGGGAAAATGTCAAGTTTAGCTGCCTTTGTCATGGTGGCTCCATTGCGGATAGCTAGGGTTATATTACTTGATCTTCTATTCAATCCTATTGTTAAGTGGCTATTCATAGTGGCAATAGAACTACATGTAAACCTAGCCTGAAGCAAATTTTCCTCAAATGAATATCAGGCATCTAAACATATTAGGAACCAAATATAGGTTGTATTTATTTATTTAAAACTTTTGGGATTTCTTTTTTTTTCACATTATTAATTCACGTTCTTTTTAATCAACTTGAAAGTGTTAAATATGCCTGTGTACAACATTTGAATATTTTATAGATAACCCTCCAGGAATCTAGAATTCTAATCATTATATTTATTAGCAAGAAATTTGAGCCAACTAATAGTCTTAATTGATACTAATATATTGAAGTTAATTAAAATGCTTTTGATTAAAATTATTATTATGCTACAGTTAAATAAAAATGAATGATATTTGTTCTCGATTACCTGATCTACATATTCATGTTCTCTAAGCACAGGAATTAAATGGCACTTTCTTAAATAACATTGTAATTTATAGTAATATAGTTAAAGGTAATATAAAAAAAAAAAATAGGAATATATTTGCTTTAAAACAATATGCAATTTTGTTTTAAAAAAGCATACTTGTGAAAGTGCAGTTTTGCAGCACATACCAGAAATCCTGTACCCTGTCTGAGTTTCTCTCAAAATGCATAACGATGGTAGTATAGTATCATAAGATCATACTGGTGACCACATTGCAAGCAACCAATTGAATAAAGTAGAGTGTCCTTTGGCAATTCCCTTCCTTAATCCATAGACTGCATTTCTTAATTGGTGCTCCTTGTACCTTGTTCAGTTATAGTGAGACTTCTCCTTTGCTTTACCTTTATTAATAGCACCCAATCATAATACAGGCGGCACTTAGGGGTGAGAAAATAACCCTTACATGTTTCATACTTATGCCACTTCATCAGAGGTTGTAAGCACAAAACTTGAAAGGGTTAACTTCTCTGCCCTAAATGCTGGGTTGAGAAAACCAATCTGTAGGTCGGAAAAATGTCATGTTTGTAAAATATTTGACAAACAAACAAGATTAACAGCTGTTAAAGAAGAAGATAGAAAATGTTTGAGCAGAGAAAGGAGGTGGTCGAAGGGAGCGTTGATATATTGCAATTGACATCCATCCCGTCCCCTTGACATGCTCACAATAATCCAGCTTTCAATAAGGACTACACTCCATATCCTGCAGAAATGTAAACACCCTTCTCACTCATGCAACCTTTTATCACAGTAACATAGCTGCCCACATTTATCATTAAATGTATGTTTTCTTACTAAAAACTAGCTTAATTACTTCTTCTTGCCTAATTGTACTCTTAGACTCAAATGTTATGAACATACATTTTCATCATACACTCATTTTAAAGTGTTTTAATGGGTCAATATTTTCTTTTGCTTTTAATACGATTTGATGTTTTCTTTAATCATGTATATTCAAGTTGTTTTAATATTTATAGTATATTTTAAATAACTTACTTTGAACAAGCCAATATACTGGTTGTCTGTTCCTACTGAAAGCAGTTTGGCAAATCCAATATCAGTATCATTGTCCTGACACCTTACATTATGCCCATTCCAGGTGAAGTGCTATAGACCAGATGTTATTCCTCTTTTGGCTTTGGCTGCCATACTAAATTTACTTTGCTTTATATACAGATCAGGAGAAAGAAGTATAATTTAAAGTTTGTAGGAAACTTCTTTCCTACAAACTTTAAATTATATATATTATATATTATCTTTTAAGGTCATAGTGTGTTGTGCTGTAGCTATACTATGAATGTGTGTTGGGTGTCTTGCTGTGTATATGTCTATAAAACTCCATATAGTCAGCAAACCTATAAAAGCACATGGGGTTTGTGATAGTGAATCTATAACAATCACAATCCTATAGATCATGGGTGTAGGAGTCCAAACAATCTGGGGGTGGGGGGGGGGGTGGATTAAACTCTACTCCCGGGACAGGAAGCAGGGGCGGATCTACCCCTGGTGCAATGTGAGTCCCCATTGCTGCAATGCCCCTGAAAAACGTATTATTTTAGTTTAAATTGTCAATGCCCCTGCCCTCTCAACATAAATAAAAATTATATATATATATTTAAATTTAATTTTATAATTTTTTGTGTCCCCTATTCATTTAAACTTGAGGGGATTTGCCCCCCCCCCCCACATCCCCCCAGTTCCTATGCCCCTGCTATAGATGCACATGGGTCTTGTCAATGTGAATCTATCCCAATCCCACACTATGTTTTGCCAAAATATCACTAAATGCCAAGGAAAGTGGGTCAGCAGGAAAGATCAGTCCAAAAAGTAGCAGGAACTGTAGTAAAACAGAGCAGGAAGACCCAGGAGCAACCAGAAGCACTCCCAGTCACAGGAACCTACTACAGGCACTGAGAGGATGCCAGAGCAGCACTAAATACTTCCAGATAAGATGTGGTTGGCTGATAAAAAAGACCATAACAACCAATCAGAAGTAACAGCAAATAAAGCTGGGGGACCTATTGCTGCTGTGGCACGATCATGTCATACATGTCGTACTCATGCTAAGCCATGAGACCCTGACACATATCAGCAGAGGTCCAACGGGTTGTCCGAGTGGAGTGTTGAACGTGGAGACCAGATAGCAGTATGAGGAAAAAGGTTTGATTGTTGTAAACCAAACATTAAAATAGTTTGGAGACATAATGGAAAAAATAAGTTGAATAGTAGGTAGAGAGAGATTGGTCAAACAAGAAGTTCTATACAGTGGTGGACTAGTACTTGTTTGAAGGAAGATCATGCCAAAGATTATAGGGAAGTTGCGATGAATAAGGATTTGGGTTAATGTGGCAGAGAGAAAGTCTAGAGGGCAGATTGTGGAAGGATACGAGGGATGCAGTCACCGCAGTTATACTAATAGTCCAGAAAAGTAATAGAAAGGTAAACTAAAACCAGCTACAGTATAATGGATATGTCTTATCATATATAGTATGTCTATATTGAGTTTCCTTCCCTTACATTAATCTACAGGCCCACCATGACGCCAAGGCAGAACCATCACACTTAGCAACTTACATTGGACAAAAATAACCACTTTTGTGACCACCGGTTAGAGTCTATAAGAAAATTAAATATGCATAATATTAGTACAGGATTCAGTTATACATTTATCATATGCTTAAAAGTATATATAAGAGGTATATAATATACCTATGTATTTATTTACTTTTATGTACATTAAGCTTTTATAAGATCTTTTTTTTTAATGGCTAAAATCAAACAAACAGTCCCTGTATTGGTTTGCCCATTGCATCGTATGCAGACAAAGACTCTGTAGGGCAGTATGAACAATGTAGTGTCCTTACCTATCAGGGAACCCATCGTAATTGATGTATGAGACACAGCACAGTAAGTACTACAGAGTATATGTTTGCCTGAGAGACCCATACAGGGACTATTTATTTGATTTTAAGCAGTAAAAACATAATTTAGATTTTTTCTTCAAATGCTGATTTTGCTGCCAAGCATTTATGAAATAAACAAATGAAAACCTATTGAAATAGTCTTAAATCAGCAATTATACATTTTAAGTGCTATACGTCAAAAGATTCTGATTCTATAAGGGGCATCTAGTAACATAATAGGATCTACCCCTGGTGCAATGTGAGTCCCCATTGCTGCAATGCCCCTGAAAAACGTATTATTTTAGTTTAAATTGTCAATGCCCCTGCCCTCTCAACATAAATAAAAATTATATATATATATTTAAATTTAATTTTATAATTTTTTGTGTCCCCTATTCATTTAAACTTGAGGGGATTTGCCCCCCCCCCCCCCACACATCCCCCCAGTTCATATGCCCCTGCTATAGATGCACATGGGTCTTGTCAATGTGAATCTATCCCAATCCCACACTATGTTTTGCCAAAATATCACTAAATGCCAAGGAAAGTGGGTCAGCAGGAAAGATCAGTCCAAAAAGTAGCAGGAACTGTAGTAAAACAGAGCAGGAAGACCCAGGAGCAACCAGAAGCACTCCCAGTCACAGGAACCTACTACAGTCACTGAGAGGATGCCAGAGCAGCACTAAATACTTCCAGATAAGATGTGGTTGGCTGATAAAAAAGACCATAACAACCAATCAGAAGTAACAGCAAATAAAGCTGGGGGACCTATTGCTGCTGTGGCACGATCATGTCATACATGTCGTACTCATGCTAAGCCATGAGATCTGCCATGAGACTGAACCTGGCATGGACCCTGACACATATCAGCAGAGGTCCAACGGGTTGTCCGAGTGGAGTGTTGAACGTGGAGACCAGATAGCAGTATGAGGAAAAAGGTTTGATTGTTGTAAACCAAACATTAAAATAGTTTGGAGACATAATGGAAAAAATAAGTTGAATAGTAGGTAGAGAGAGATTGGTCAAACAAGAAGTTCTATACAGTGGTGGACTAGTACTTGTTTGAAGGAAGATCATGCCAAAGATTATAGGGAAGTTGCGATGAATAAGGATTTGGGTTAATGTGGCAGAGAGAAAGTCTAGAGGGCAGATTGTGGAAGGATACGAGGGATGCAGTCACCGCAGTTATACTAATAGTCCAGAAAAGTAATAGAAAGGTAAACTAAAACCAGCTACAGTATAATGGATATGTCTTATCATATATAGTATGTCTATATTGAGTTTCCTTCCCTTACATTAATCTACAGGCCCACCATGACGCCAAGGCAGAACCATCACACTTAGCAACTTACATTGGACAAAAATAACCACTTTTGTGACCACCGGTTAGAGTCTATAAGAAAATTAAATATGCATAATATTAGTACAGGATTCAGTTATACATTTATCATATGCTTAAAAGTATATATAAGAGGTATATAATATACCTATGTATTTATTTACTTTTATGTACATTAAGCTTTTATAAGATCTTTTTTTTTACTGGCTAAAATCAAACAAACAGTCCCTGTATTGGTTTGCCCATTGCATCGTATGCAGACAAAGACTCTGTAGGGCAGTATGAACAATGTAGTGTCCTTACCTATCAGGGAACCCATCGTAATTGATGTATGAGACACAGCACAGTAAGTACTACAGAGTATATGTTTGCCTGAGAGACCCATACAGGGACTATTTATTTGATTTTAAGCAGTAAAAACATAATTTAGATTTTTTCTTCAAATGCTGATTTTGCTGCCAAGCATTTATGAAATAAACAAATGAAAACCTATTGAAATAGTCTTAAATCAGCAATTATACATTTTAAGTGCTATACGTCAAAAGATTCTGATTCTATAAGGGGCATCTAGTAACATAATAGGATCTACCCCTGGTGCAATGTGAGTCCCCATTGCTGCAATGCCCCTGAAAAACGTATTATTTTAGTTTAAATTGTCAATGCCCCTGCCCTCTCAACATAAATAAAAATTATATATATATATTTAAATTTAATTTTATAATTTTTTCTGTCCCCTATTCATTTAAACTTGAGGGGATTTGCCCCCCCCCCCACATCCCCCCAGTTCATATGCCCCTGCTATAGATGCACATGGGTCTTGTCAATGTGAATCTATCCCAATCCCACACTATGTTTTGCCAAAATATCACTAAATGCCAAGGAAAGTGGGTCAGCAGGAAAGATCAGTCCAAAAAGTAGCAGGAACTGTAGTAAAACAGAGCAGGAAGACCCAGGAGCAACCAGAAGCACTCCCAATCACAGGAACCTACTACAGGCACTGAGAGGATGCCAGAGTAGCACTAAATACTTCCAGATAAGATGTGGTTGGCTGATAAAAAAGACCATAACAACCAATCAGAAGTAACAGCAAATAAAGCTGGGGGACCTATTGCTGCTGTGGCACGATCATGTCATACATGTCGTACTCATGCTAAGCCATGAGATCTGCCATGAGACTGAACCTGGCATGGACCCTGACACATATCAGCAGAGGTCCAACGGGTTGTCCGAGTGGAGTGTTGAACGTGGAGACCAGATAGCAGTATGAGGAAAAAGGTTTGATTGTTGTAAACCAAACATTAAAATAGTTTGGAGACATAATGGAAAAAATAAGTTGAATAGTAGGTAGAGAGAGATTGGTCAAACAAGAAGTTCTATACAGTGGTGGACTAGTACTTGTTTGAAGGAAGATCATGCCAAAGATTATAGGGAAGTTGCGATGAATAAGGATTTGGGTTAATGTGGCAGAGAGAAAGTCTAGAGGGCAGATTGTGGAAGGATATGAGGGATGCAGTCACCGCAGTTATACTAATAGTCCAGAAAAGTAATAGAAAGGTAAACTAAAACCAGCTACAGTATAATGGATATGTCTTATCATATATAGTATGTCTATATTGAGTTTCCTTCCCTTACATTAATCTACAGGCCCACCATGACGCCAAGGCAGAACCATCACACTTAGCAACTTACATTGGACAAAAATAACCACTTTTGTGACCACCGGTTAGAGTCTATAAGAAAATTAAATATGCATAATATTAGTACAGGATTCAGTTATACATTTATCATATGCTTAAAAGTATATATAAGAGGTATATAATATACCTATGTATTTATTTACTTTTATGTACATTAAGCTTTTATAAGATCTTTTTTTTTACTGGCTAAAATCAAACAAACAGTCCCTGTATTGGTCTACCCATTGCATCATATGCAAAGACTCTGTAGGGCAGTATGAACAATGTAGTGTCCTTACCTATCAGGGACCCCATCATAATTGATGTATGAGACACAGCACAGTTAGTACTACAGAGTATATGTTTGCCTGAGAGACCCATACAGGGACTATTTATTTGATTTTAAGCAGTAAAAACATAATTTAGATTTTTTCTTCAAATGCTGATTTTGCTGCCAAGCATTTATGAAATAAACAAATGAAAACCTATTGAAATAGTCTTAAATCAGCAATTATACATTTTAAGTGCTACACATCAAAAGATTCTGATTCTATAAGGGGCATCTAGTAACATAATAGTTCTCAGCGCATTTTCTCAGGTCTGTTCTAACCTCATTTGCTCCTCTGTCATATCAGTCAGGCGACTGGCAGAAGGACACATTTCAATCAGGTAAGTACAGGATCCAAATAATACATTGTCTATCCTTGTATGGTGTGACATTTACATGATAGAAAATAGGCTTATATTTCTAATATTATTATTATTATCACATATTAGGTGTCGTACTGCGAGTTGTCGTCACGCTCTGTGAGCCTTGCAAAGTGAGGAGTTGAGGCACGCGGAACTTAGGCAGCAATGAGTGCCAAATTGCACTCTGAGTCTCACGAAGCACGCTCATTGCAGGGGTGGACATGCTGGATTTAGCTGGCGCTCATCCCGAATCATGCAGGTCTTAGCTGCAATGAGGCCTCATTGCGAGGCCCTGGACTTAGCGACGGACGCAAAATTAAGGCCCGTATGACTTAGGACCCAAAGCACATAGATGGACTGCAGGGCTCACAAAAATACAACTTTAATGGCCGGACCACCGAACTGCAAAAGCCTGCAAAAACACACAAATATGCCTCAAATTAACTTACACACAGCACAGGGGGAGAGCCAGGGAGCCTGGGAGTGAGGTGGCAAGCTAAATTGAGGCATATTTTGTCTTTTTTACCGATCGAAAATCAGCGAAGCTGGAAAAAAAATGGCTGCCGAAAACATTCTGAAACAGGATGAAAACGAGACTGAGCAACACCAGACAAACAGGACTTGGAAAATACACAACAGCAAAGACAGTAACACTAACATGAACAACGCCAGGCACTCAGGGCTTTGAAAATAAAACCAACGGCAGTCAGCGCGCGCCACGCAAAGATTCAGCAGAGACACAGAGGAGAAAGACACAGGGGGAGATGATGGAAAGAGACACATGGCATTCCCAAGCACTAAACTTGCAGGTTAACGAACCCTGCAGTGAGTGGCCCCTACAGTAGGTGGGAGGAAAGGGTCGCAATGAGTGCCTTTGGCGCTCATTGTGAGCCACTAGATGCCACTAGATGTGCGCCAAAATCATCACACACAGCACGGGGGAACAGCCAGGACCTCTGGGGGTGAGGTTGCATGCGAATTACAGTCGATTTTAGCCAGTTTCACACCTTCAAAATCGACTAAGCAAGAGAAAAAAATGGCGACGGAAAAAAATGAAAATGAGGCTCAACGACCCCAAAGCTCATAAAACACTGACAAGGACGTACGACTTTTAATTACGACCTGCGGAACTTAGGAAAAAAATTATACAAGATCGCAAAAATACGAGGTTAACGGACAAAATGCATATATTCAAATGCAACACAAAACAATACAAAATACAACAAAAAAATATACAAAAAAAAAACAGAGCATGGAGGGACAGCCATGACATCTGCAGCTAAGGTTCCACGCTAATTAAAGTACAATTTCATGAGTTTACACAATTTTAAATCGCCTAAGCGAGGAAAAAAATGGCGACCGGAAAAAATTAAAACAAGGCTACACGACCCCGAAATGCGCAAAACAGTGCCAGGCAAGTATGACTTTTGCCAGGGACGTACGGGGTACAAAAATACACACTTAGCTAGCACGAAAAATGGTCGAGACCTGCGCAGCAATAGACAAACAACGCCATTTTACAACACTAAAACTAGGAATCTCAAATGGCGCTTTATACAACTAAACCAACAGTTTACCCTCGCGCACGCAGCATATTTCTAATGCACATCTGGGACATTGATGACACTTTATCCTCAGAGAATCAACACCCCAAATGTACATTGTATGCTGCAGGAAAATAAAAAGAGATACTTAGCTCTTCAGGCTTTTTATTGCTGGATATAGCAATTACAAATAGGTAAAGTATATAATTTTATTAAGTAAATAATTAATTAATAATTAAGTCGCTAGTATATCTATATATATATATATATATATACGGTATATATATATATATACTATATATATATATATATATATATATATATATATATATATGTGTGTGTGTGTTGTGTGTATATTTATATATACAGTAAAACCTGCATTATTCAGCACCCACGGGGACTCCCTATTGCCGGATAACTATAGTTGCTGGTTAATCGGGAGTCCCCGAATTTGATGGTCTAAATGACCCTTAAACACCCCAAAACACCTCAAATTGCATTTATGGCCCAAAAAAACAATTAGAAAAAAGGTTAGAATTTTTTGTTTGCAGTCTCGAACTGCCGAATAGTGCCAGATATTGCCGGTTATGCTGGTTTAGCAGGAGTTTTTTGAAAATGGGGAATGGATGCCGGTGCCGGTTGCTTGAGAGCCCCGGTTAGTTGGGAGCCAGATAACCGGGATTCTATATGTATATATATGTGTGTGTGGTGTATATGTGTTGTGGGGGTGTGTGGTGTGTATATGTGTGTATATATATATATATATATATATATATATATATATATATATATATATATATATATATGTGTGTGATGTGTATATTTATTTATATATATATACAGTGCCAAAGTATTCACCCCCCTTGGCATTTTTGTGTGTTGTTGCCTCACAACCTGGAATTAACATGGACTGTTTTAGGATTTGCATCATTTAATTTACAGAACATGCCCACAACTTTGAAGATGTTTTTTTTTTTTTTTTTTTTTTTTTTTTTTATTGTGAAGCAGACAACAAACAGGACAAAATAACAGAAAAAGTCAATGTGCATAACTATTCACCCCCTAAAATCAATACTTTGTAGAGCCACATTTTGCGGCAATCACAGCTCCAAGTCGCTCTGGATAAGTCTCTATGAGCTTGCCACATCTTACCACTGGGATTTTTGCCCATTCCTCCTTGCAAAACTGCTCCAGCTCCTTCAGGTTGGATGGTTTGCGCTTGTGAACAGCAATCTTTAAGTCTGACCACAGATATTCTATTGGATTGAGGTCAGGCTGTGACTCGGCCATTCCAACACATTTACATGTTTCCCCTTAAACCCCTCAAGTGTTGCTTTAGCAGTGTGTTTGGGGTCATTGTCCCGCTGGAAGGTGAACCTCCGTCCTAGCCTCAAATCACGCACAGAGTGGTACAGGTTTTGCTCAAGAATATCCCTGTATTTAGCACCATCCATCTTTCCCTCAACTCTGACCAGTTTCCCAGTCCCGGGCTGCTGAAAAACATCCCCACAGCATGATGCTGCCACCGCCATGTTTCACTGTGGGGATGGTGTTCTTTGGGTGATGTGATGTGTTGGGTTTGCGCCAGACATAGCGTTTACTTCTATGGCCAAAAGTCCAATTTTAGTCTCTTATCAGACCAGAGCACCTTCCTCCACACATTTTGGGAGTCTCCCAAATGCCTTTTCGCAAACTCAAACCGCGCCATTTTGTTTTTTGCTGAAAGTAATGGCTTTCTTCTGGCCCCTATGCCATAAAGCCCAACTCAAAAAAGGTGTGTATATGTAATGACAGACCATGTGACACTTAGATTGCACACAGGGGGACATCATGTCACAAATTATGTGACTTCTGAAGGTAATTGGTTGCACCAGAGCTTTTTATGGGCTTCATAACAAAGGGGGTGAATACATACGTACATGCCAATTTTTTGTTTTCTATTTCTAAAAAAAAATTTTATGTATATATTTTTCATTGCAGCAAGCGGGACTTAGGCTGAAATGAGCACTTAAGCAGCCACGCAGCACTTAGGCTGCAATGAGCTCCAAAGGTGCTCATTGCAGCCAGTGGCCCCGTCACACATGCAAGCTCAAAGAAAAAAATACGACCACGGAAAAATACAAATTTAATGGCCGGCCTGCGCAAATCAAAAAACACAATAAAATATAATAAGAAAAAAATAAAAACACATTCACACACAGCACAGGGGGAGAGCCAGGAAGCCTGGGAGTGAGGTTGCAAGCCTTTTTGAACCTTATTTGACGTTTTTCGTCACTCGAAAATCAGCTAAGCGAGAAATAAAATGGTGGACGAAAAACGTAAATAATGCTGAAACTTAATGAAAACGAGGCTGAGCCAAGCCAGGCACGCAGGACTTAAATATAATACACAACAGCAAAGATAGTAACACTTACACCAACAACGCCAGGCACGCAGGACTTTGAAAATAAAACAAACGGCAGTCAGCACCCCCCACACAAACATTCAGCAGACACACAGAAGAGAAAGACACAGGAGAAACACACAGGGAAGACACAGGGAAGGGACAGGGGGGGAGATGCTGGAAAGAGACACATGGCATTCCCAAGCATAAAACTTGCAGGTTAATGAACCCTGCAATGAGCGGCCCGTACAGCAGGCGATGAGCGCCGAAAATGCTCAGAGAAGCAAAAGCCTCACATTGTGTGGCAAACAGCATTGCCTGGCTTACAATTTTAAGCCCGTCATTTTTTGACGGGCAATTCACTAGTCATATATATAGTTGTGGTAGTTACGATTTGTCAGTCACGCTATGTTAAAAATGACGTGCTTGCACATGTGCAATGAGTGCCGAAGGATGATATCTTGAGTATCCTTTAACATGTGCTAACATCCGTATAGCTGATGGATGTGATATCAATGCTGATGAACCACATCATATGGAGAAGGTGATAGTACACCTTGACCACTGACGCTGGTCACAGCTAAGCATTTATTGTGAGATGACACATCATTATTAATGGTCATGTCCAGTGAGTTATCCTGAGAACTAGCTTATAGCAAATTAACTTACAGCCTCACTTACGGGCTACAATAACTTATGATTGCTCAATTGAATGAAGCTCTGTATCATCAGGCAGTACACGGAAAAACAAGTGAAAAAACTTTTTGATATGTTTTTTTATTGATGTATATTTAGCTATTTATAAGATTTTTTATATCACCAAGTTAAATACTCAACTCAGTCAGATACAGATTTGTTTTTTGAGTCGTTCAGCCATTTCCGACTCTCCGTGACCTCATGAACATGAACCGTAACACACCAGGCACATCTTTATGTCATGCTGATGGTCATGCTGATCCACTTGGGTTTCATGGCAGAGATACTGGAGTGGGTTGCTAGTTCCTTCTCCAGTGGGCCACAGCATAGATTTCCTGGTATTCCTAGGTGGTATCCCATTCAAGTACTGACCCGGCCCAACCCTACATGGCTTCAGAGTGGGGTGACCTCTTGGTTCCCTGACTTGAATCGAACCCAAGTTGCAGCGATAAAAGCATTGAATCCTAACCACTGGACCACTAGGGAACCCCAGATTCAGATACTTCTTCTTAAATGCAGGTTAAATAAACAGTTTATTTGCTGTAAAAAAAAAAATAACAACTGCAGGTAAGGGGGCACAGAGGGAGCATCTGGGGGGACAGAGGGAGCGTCTGGGGGGCAGAGGGGAGGTAAGGGCAATCGAGAGGGGGGTATGAGACGCGAGGGGGAATGAGACACGAGGGGGGTATGAGATGCAAGGGGGGTATGAGACACAGAGGAGGGGGAAGAGACACAAGGGAGGGAGAGGGGGAAGAGACACAGGGGAGGGGGGAAGAGACACAGGGGAGAGGGGGAAAGTCACCGGGGATGGGGGGAGAGACACAGTAACGGGAGGAAGAGACACAGGGGAAGGGAGAGGGGGGAAAGAGACACAGCAGAAGGGAGAGGTGGAAAGAGAGACAGGGGAGGGAGAGGTAGGAAGAGACACAGGGAAGGTGGGAAGAGACAAAGGGGAGGGGGGAGAAACACAGGGGAGGGAGGAGAGACACAGGGGAGGAGGGAGAGACACGAGGGAGGGGCGGAGAGGCAAAAGAGACACAGAGAGAGGGGGAAAGAGAGACAGGGGAGGGAGAGGGGGGAGAGACAGGGGAGGGAGAGGGGGAGAGACAGGGGAGGGAGAGGCGGTGACAGAAGGGAGGGCGAGGGGGGGAGACACCAGACACACATGGGAGGGAGGGGGGAAGAGACACAGGGGAGGGAGATGGGGAAGGGACACAGGGGAGGGGGAAGAGACACAGGGGACGGGAGAGAGATACGGGAGGTGGAAGAGACACAGGGGAAGAGAGAGGAGGGAAAGAGACAGGGGAGGGAGAGGGGAGAGACATGGTCAGGGAGACACACAGGGGTGGGAGAGGGGCGGAAGAGACACGGGAGAGAGAGACAGAGGGGAGGGAGAGGGAGAGAAGAGACACAGGGGAGAGAGGTCGGGGGGTAGGATATATAGAACTCCATCATGCCCTCACTTTCCATGGGCAAGTCTCTAGTTTATATATAGTAATCATATCATCTTGTAGCTGTCTTTTTCTAGAGCTGTAAGTTAAATTGGGTTAGTCCTTCTTCATAGTGTAGTCCCTCCATTCTCCTTATCACAGTTGTTGCCTTTCTCTGCACCTTTTCTAGCTCTACAATGTCCTGATGTTGGTGTAGTCAGTGTGTTTCCCTGAGGTTTCCTACCTATCTGATGTTTCCCTACAAGTGTCTCTGGAAGTTAGCATCAGACACGTTATAACTGCAGATAACAACAATTCATGTGATCGTCCTTTTTGCTGCTTCTAAAATCCTCATTACTTCTGTCATCTCATAACAAACTGTGGAGTAAGGATCAGATAACGTTGTGTTACTGTTAGTAGGTTTCTCTTCTAACAAAGACTCCCATTAAAATGCACCAGGTTGAACAAAACAGAACATAACAGTTTGAAATAATATTTATGAAACATTATAAAATCGCAGAGTAAACCAGGGGGCATATAAGAGGCATCCCAATGAATAGGAAAACCTAACAGAGATAATGAGAAATTATTTTTTAGTAAAACTAGAGCCCCAATAAATTGCTATGATTTTAGAAATCGTAGCCCGTAAAGGTGCCCGCAAGAGTTACTTTTATTAAATTGGCCTCTTTTAGCTACCCGCAAACGACCTGCGGGTTTCAGGCGGAAAAAACGGGCTATCAAAATCTGAACTTCGTCCCAGCTAAGCCTTTGATCTGTCAAGCCCGTAAATGTTACAATTCCAAATAGCTATTAAATTGCTACGAATCCCCAAGGACGCACTGGCGTTCAAACTCGTAAACGGCAAATGGAGCCAAAAATCCTACGGGTACTAGAGAGGACCCGCAAGGGGGTTTAAGTGCTGTCCGTCGCCCTGTAAAAGCAAATATAAACACAATACAGTATTTTAAATTAAAGGGAACTTGATGTAAGGTATTAATATTAATAGCACATTATTCTCAAGCTCGCAAATCAGCAATAAAAAATTTTTTATTTTATTTTTCATTTCGTTGTTATATTGATCCCGGCAATCAATGTGTTAATACATATAATAGAACTCGCATTGACTAGAATATTATGTTTATTGATTTTTTCATGTCGCGTTATTTCTGTAAGGTGGGTCTGAACGCAACTCGGACTTCAAAACTGTAGGTGATTGAAATATAACCTCCATGTTTTAGTGATGTAATGATGACATACCATTGGCTGCGTCTAAACCTGTAACCACGGGTTTGACTAATTGATCATATTCACGGCCGCAAATGCAACGTGCGGAAGCATGGTTTACGGATTTGGATGTCGGCCACGTATGTTGCAGGCTTGCCTACTTTAATCGTAACTCTGTAACTCTGCCAGATTTCAAGCAGGCATGGCGGATGTACCAGGGCCTCTGCAGGCTTAAAATTTAATAGGACCCCTAGTGTTCAGGCATTCTCAGCATTTGCCTTTTGATAGAAAACTGTTTAATTGTCAATCATCTAGTTCCATCTATTCATCAGCAGTTACAAAAAAAACAAAAAAACATATATTTCAATAGTGCCATGTACAGTTGGGAACTCTCTACTCTAGTATGCATAGTGTATGGAGAGAGGCCAGGTTGTGTCTGTTCCATCACTGTTCATCACTCCATTGATCTCATCTATCCATCGCCGCCTCTGCCGTCCCCTTCTTCATGTGCCATCAATATTTCCCATCATCAGAGTCTTCTCTAGGAAATTTTGTCTTCTCATGATATGGCCAAAATATTTAAGCTTCAGCCCCATGATCAAACTTTCCAGTGAACAGCTAGACTTGATTTCCTGAAGTATGGATTTATTGGATCTTCTTGCTGTCCAAGGAACTCTAAGTAGTCTTCTCCCACAACACAATTCAAAGGCATCAATTCTACATCTCTCAGCCTTCTTTATGGTCCAGCTCTCACATCTGTATTTTACTACTGGGAACACCAGCTCTAACTATGCAGACCTTTGTTGATAGTGATATATCTTTACTTTTAAATAGCTTATCCAGACTTGCCATAGTTTTCTCCCTAGAAGCTAAAGATTTTTAATTAAGTTAAAATAACTTTAGAAATATAAAGCCACACAATCAGAAAAAGCAGTGTTTTTCAGTGTTTTATGGTAATTTTGGTATATTTCGGCCAATACTGAGTAGGGAACCAAAGTTCTCTGAGTTAAATAATTTATCCAGTAATGTCAATGGATATTAATGGCATAAAGGATACTCTGAGGTCTGGATAAAAAAAATTGGGTACAAAGTGAAGATGAAGGTTGCTAAATGTAATTATTTTGTATGAGGATATCTTGGGCATTTGTGTGACCCTTTAAGTGTATTTTTTTCTTAGTGCTATCCCAGTACTAAATAGGTTACACTGACAGTATGTTTATAGGAGAAGAAGATGAGTGGATGACCCAAATGTAGCTTATTCCTGAACCTATTAATAACATACAATTTGGCTGAAATATACAAAAATTACCATAAAACACTGAAAATAGTTATGGAAATTTGAATGAGACATATTGTAGCTCTACCGAGATCTCACTGCTGCAAATAATTTAAGCTCATGAATGGCAACCAGTCTAGGAATTTTAAAAGCAAGGATAAAACATGCTATCAATGCTCTTCAGTCCAGTGGGACCTCATTTCTGACATTAATCTTACAGACATACAACCCAGAAAAAGATCAAACACTGTAATTATAAATAAAATATGTCTCATTAATTAATTTAAAAGAAAATAAACCACGTGAGAGGGTGGAATAACATTTTAACAACTGACTTGATTGCCTTAAAGGAAACTTAGCCATGAACAGAACTTACGGTACATTATATTTAAATAATACATTAAAAAAAATATAAACAGAAAAGATCTGCAGTCTTTGGAAATTTACAGATGACACACACATATCTATCTATCTATCTATCTATCTATCTATCTATCTATCTATCTATCTATCTATCTATCTATCTATCTATCTATATGTCTGTCTATCTATCTATCTATCTATCTATCTATCTATCTATCTATCTATATGTCTGTCTATCTATCTATCTATCTATCTATCTATCTATCTATCTATCTATCTATCTATCCATATATATATATCAAGCTGAGTAAACATAGGTATTCTCGTTGTTCTGTATTTTCGAACCTCTTATCTAGGTATTCTTTGCCAACCTATCTATCAAGCCATCATTGCTTAAAACTTGACAAGAAGAGGTGCAGAATCTGTTGAAAGTTCATCTCTTAGTATAGTCAAATAGTTCAACAAAAAGGTATCATATCTCAATTATTTTACATCTTTGTTCTTCACCCTGGGTTAACATGATTGCTCCATTGTGCATAACACAACATACACCACTCTTCACTCATCATCACCTCATCCATCAAGTTTCCGTCTCTGAAAATGATCTATTCAGACAAGCTTACAACCATGATCCCTAATGTTTATTGATTAAATTAATTTCCCTCTTTTTTATCTACAAAAAATCATTAGCACCACTGCTCACAAATAAACACTGAACTGGATTTTTCTGGCAAGATGCTTATTTTGCAATATTTTTACATGGGCAACATGGCTCCACATAATTAGAGCTTTTTGATTTGACACCCACTCCCTTCCCTCATAGCAGGTAGCTTTTAACGGCAACTGCAATGTTTGCTCTTGTAGAAATGTAAAGACCCCACTGAAATTACAACCTTCACCAAAGTATGATGGATGGTTCCAAAGACAAATAGAGGCTCAACATTTCTATATTTATTTTTTACTAGCAACTAGCTTTATGACTTTCACTGCCTAATCATGCACCTTGATAGACTGAAAGTTTTCAAATATATATACAGTAGAATCCTGCTTATCCGGGACTCTCAAGCAACCGGCACCGGCATCAATTCCCCATTTTAAAGAAACTCCAACTAAACCGGCATAACCTGCACTATCCGGCACTATCTGGAGTTCGAGACTGGAAAAAAAAATACTAACTTTTTTTCTTATTGTTTTTTCTGGGCCTAAATGGCCCAATTTAGGTGCTAAAGCATTTTAAAAAGCATTTTGATGGGTTTGGGGGGGTTAAGGGTCGTTTAGACCCTATTTTGGGGGGGACTTCTGATTAACCGGAAACTACACTTATCTGGCAATAGGGAGTTCCCATAGGTGCTGGATAACGTGGGTTTATATATATAATTGTATCTCCAGAAGAAGCTCTGTTTTTATCAATATTAATACCTTACTAAGCTATATATATATATATATATATATATATATATATATATATATATATATATATATATATATATACATGGAAAGTAACAATTTGAAGTGATTAGATTTAATAATGTATTTTTGCAGATCTCAGTAAAATGTCAGTCCAAATTTTTGAAAAATAATATAATTTATTAAAACTGATTTTTTTATATAAGGACATTTTATAAAAAATTTCACCAATTTTGCAAAGGAATGTGTCAGAAATATTTCTCTTTCATATGCTTGGCAAAAGGATATCACGACTGACAATATTGTACACTATCAGCCTTATTAAATTGCGATTCTGTAAATTTAAAAGGGCTCTCTTTAAGCACACAGCATATTTTTTTTACTGAATTTTTAGTTCGTGAAGACCTTGCTTTTGGATAGAAGTTCACTGTTGAGGTATAATAAAAATGTTAATCCCTATTAATATTTTATTTGGCATCGTGATCCTACTAATATTTGATTTGACCTTTTGCAATTCTGATTACAATGATGCCTAGAGCCATTCCCCTTGTTTTATCAACAAGACCCTTTGATACTCCATAAATAGTTTCTGGAGGACTTGTATTTCTAGTTATAACTAATGTAATCTAAAACAGGTATCTATGTACACATACCTAAACCTGTCATGACCTGTATTTCTTAAACCTGCATAAGATGACTCAGCATTTACCTCTGTTAATGCAAGGTATGGGCATAGGTACCTTTATAAGCTGCCCTGAATGTTCAATAAATTGAGACCATTTGATACCAATCTCTTGTGTGAAGTGTATCATTTGTGTCTCCCAGATATCTGAGCCAAGAGGAGAGTGCATGAGGAAGGTAATAAAAGGTTTTACCCCGGGGTGCGCTTGTCCCAGCAATGAAAGTAATTTTGCTTTAACATTCACTAACTAAAAACTTCTGTAAAAAAATATGCCATGTGCTTAAATAGAGCCCTTTTAAATTTACTGAATCTCAATTTAATAAGGCTGTGATTTTTTAAGTAGATCTTTTTAACAATGGCTTTGTAGGTTATTACAATATAATGCTTCAATGTCTCAAATTATGAGAATATCATATAACATTCATACAAAAATATCTAAACTTTAAATTATCCTTTAAATCAGTTTTCCTGTGCAATCCAATCTAAGTAATCTATTAATGGATCACACCCATTGACGCCAAGTAAATTCTAGCACGTGAACGGTTCTCACACAAGGAGGTCTGCTAAATGAACAGATTCCATCCAAGGAAATATTTTAACAGAATGCAGTCCATCTAAGGAAGCCTATTAATGGAATGTATGTCATACAAGAAAGCCTACTAATTAATTCATCCAAGTCAGAGCTTACTACATGAACACATTTTGTCACAACAAGTCAAGTAAATAAATTGATTCTATCAGAAAAAGCCTACTACATGAATGGATCCCATTTGAGGAACCATACTAAATAAACATACTTCATCCATGGAAGCCTAAATGAACATCATCCATGGAAACCTATCTGAGGGTCCGATATGCGATTGTACTGCAAAATACAAAATAATAAAAATGAATGCTAATACTGTACTAGTCCATGTGGGTGGCCTGATATGTATTAACTCATTGATTCCTGAGATCTATATATATCGAAATAACCCTGAAATGAAACAAACAAATTTTTTTTTTTGCTGATTTGTGACCTTGAGACTGTTGTGCAATTCATTCTAATGTCTTTCATCGCTTTCCCTGTCATTTACAGTGCAGTATTGATTTTTTTTATGTGCATTTTCAGACAGGGGTTAAACCCCATTGCGAGTCCTATCTGGTACCTGTAGGATTTTTTCCTACATTTGCCATTTACTCGTGTGAAAACATTTGCGGGCTTGGGGAAATGTAGCAATTGAATAGTGATTTACGATTTTAGAGATTGTAACTCTTGCGGATGGGAAAGATCCAAGGCTTTAAGTTCCGGTTTTAACAATTACAGGGATTTCAAGGCCATAACTTGTAAATCATTTGTAGCCCGCAAAAAGACGCCAACTGAATAGCAAAATAACTTACGGCCTCCATTACGGGCTACTGTAAGTTACAGTTGATCAATTGAATTGGGCTCATTGTTGGTCTTTTTTGATTTATAGAAAAGTGGTCGATGTATGGCAGAATTTTCATTTGGAGCAATGAAATTCAAACTCTGATTGGTTATGAATAGATATATCTTGAATTTATGACTAGACCAGAAACGAAATACAATTTGAGGTTTTAAAACAGTTAAAAGAATGAGCTATCTAGATATCTCAAGTGATTTTATCAGCTGTCAACCCTATACTTAGAAATAGAAAATTATTGATATATAGATTACGCTTTGAGTGAAAAAAAGAAAAGTAGTTCCGGATCAACATGCATTGATTACAAGAGTCTTATTTATGGCGTTGATTGAAGTGTGTTACAGTAATAGATAATCCCTGGGATAATTGAACAAAGCTTAAAAAAACAACAGGCTCTCATTGCTTTCCGTGTTGTTCCATATTTCAGTCTAAAAGCATTTTCAAATGTGGCTTCACATAGGGTTTAACAGTGATTGCTTTTGAAGGCTGATTTTCACTGCTGTTTCTACTGCTGGCATTAAGACTACAAGTTGTGATTTTAATGCATAAAGTATAAACAGCTGTTAGAATCAGTCCTCAGGACCGGCAATAAACCTCATGACTAAGATGATTTATATATATATATATATATATATATATATATATATATATATATATATATATATATAGTGCCTTGCAAAAGTATTCACCCCCTTGACTTTTTACCTATTTTGTTACATTACAACCTTAAGTTCAATGTTTTGTTAATCTGAATTCTGTGTAATGGATCAGAACACAATAGTCTAAGTTGGTGAAATGAAATGAGAAAAATATCATGTGCGTATGTATTCACCCCCTTTGTTATGAAGCCCAAAAATCTCAGGTGCAACCAATTACCTTCGTAAGTCACATAATTAGTTAAATGATGTCCACCTGTGTGCAATCTAAGTGTCACATGATCTGTCATTACATATACACACCTTTTTTGAAGACCCCAGAGGCTGCAACACCTAAGCAAGAGGCACCACTGACCAAACACTGCCATGAAGACCAAGGAACTCTCCAAACCTAACAAGTCAGGGTTAGGTTATAAAATAATATCCAAATCTTTGATTATCCCCATGAGCACCATCAAATCTATCATAACCAAATGGAAAGAACATGGCACAACAGCAAACCTGCCAAGAGACGTCCGCCCACCAAAATTCACGGACCGGGCAAGGAGGGCATTAATCAGAGAGGCAGCACAGAGACCTAAGGTAACCCTGGAGGAGCTGCAGAGTTTCACAGCAGAGACTGGAGTATCTGTACATAGGACGACAATAAGCCGTACGCTCCATAGAGTTGGGCTTTATGTCAGAGTGGCCAGAAGAAATCCATTACTTTCATCAAAAAACAAAATGGCACGTTTTGAGTTTGCGAAAAGGCATGTGGGAGACTCCTAAAATATATGGAGGAAGGTGCTCTGGTCTGATGAGAGACTAAAATTGAACTTTTCGACCATCAAAGAAAACGCTATGTCTGGCGAAAACCCAGCACATTACATCACCCAAAGAACACCATCAGCAGCCGGGACTGGGAAACTGGTCAGAGTTGAGGGAAAGATGGATGGTGCTAAATACAGGGATATTCTTGAGCAAAACCTGTACCACTCTGTGCGTGATTTGAGGCTAGGACGGAGATTCACCTTCCAGCAGGACAATGACCCCAAACACACTGCTAAAGCAACACTTAAGTGGTTTAAGGGTAAACATGTAAATGTGTTAGAATGGCCTAGTCAAAGTCCAGACCTCATTACAATAGAAAATCTGTGGTCAGACTTAAAGATTGCTGTTCACAAGCGCAAACCATCCAACTTGAAGGAGCTGGTGCAGTTTTGCAAGGAGGAATGGGCAAAAATCCCAGTGGTAAGATGTGGAAAGCTCATAGAGACTTATCCAAAGCGACTTGGAGCTGTGATCGCTGCAAAAGGTGGCTCTACAAAGTATTGACTTTATGGGGGTGAATAGTTATGCACTTTTTCTGTAATTTTGTCCTATTTGTTGCTTGCTTCACAATATAAAAAAACAAAACATCTTCAAAGTTGTGGGCATGTTCTGTAAATTAAATGATGCCAAATCTCAAACAATCCATGTTAATTCCAGGTTGTGAGGCAACAAAATATGAAAAATGCCAAGTGGTGGGTGGGGGGGGGGGGTGAATACTTTTGCAAGGCACTGTATATATACAAAAAAATGACATAGTGATATGTGATGGGGGACAAGCCTGTAATAAAGTACTAAAATACTGTGACATCTGCTTCTCTTTCTACCCCAAAGGAGCCTAGTCCACTCTTCCCAAAAGATTCCCTTCCATGTGCCAGCACAAGATGAACATGACACGCCTGGGTTTTGTTGTTTTCACCTCAGGGCTACCCCTGTGATTCTCCTGTTTGGACTGTCTGTGGTCTGAATATCCCTTATCTATGTGTTTTTGACATTGTCTGTCTAACCTCTTGTTATACTGATTGTATCCATTTTAGGCATACCTGATATTGAGGTTTTTTGTGTAGTTTTGTGATTCACATTCTGTTATCAAATTATTGTTTTAAAGGACAGGCATATTCTGAAACTAACACAATAGGGCATTCAGCGTTGAAGACCTCCTACTGAGTGATTAGGTTAGCTGGCCTCCCTTCCTTAATTACATTATGCTTTGTTACTCTGCACCCAGACTAATTGATTTAACAGGATTTTTTGTTCCCATGTATATACCGTATTTTTCCGTCTATAAGACGACCCCATGTACAAGACAACCCCTATGATTTTAAGCCCAAAATTTAGAAAAGTATCCCAATGAAGCCAGTATGAGGAGCCTGCCTCTCCTACCGCCATTCCCCGGTTGTCACCCTCACCTTCAGCGCTGCCAGTCCTGATGATGATCCTCACCCTGGGCCTGGTCCTGGGGAGGCAGCCTGGCTCTGGAGTAAGGGTGCAGGGTGGCTTCTGGTGTCCCGCTGGAGGAGGCTCTGCGGGGGGTACTCTAGGAGTGTGCAGGGACTTCCAGTGCCAGGAGCTCTGCCAGCTACAGCCCCTACACCCACTCCTTGCTGTGCTCTTACCCGCCTCTTCCGGAGGGGCCTGCACAGGGGGCACCACTGGGGGGGGGGGGGGGTCATGGGAGACTGCGACATACCCGGGACAGGTAGGGCCTTCACAGGAAGACTGAGGGGAGAGAGCAGCCTGGAGAGGAGCACTCAGAGACAGCGCCATCTAGCGCTGTATTGTGTATAAGATGACCGCCCTAATTTAAAGGCCAAAATGTTGTCAAAAAAGGTTGTCTTATACACAGAAAAATATGGTAAGTCTGTGTGTATTTCAATAAAAGACATTACCCTTTTTGAAAGTATATTAAAATGTGAGATTTATTTTTGAGGGACAGAAACAAGTTTTTTCATCTCTTTGCTCCATTCTATCTACCAGGTCATTCTTCATATACATTCTAGAACTGCATTCCTGCTCTACCCAGATCCTGAAGCAATGCTCCTTCCAAGGCAATCCCTACTACCGATAAACAGAAACTCGCAGAGGACATCAGTGGGATCCATTCATTGGCCAGTCCTTGCTCAAGACATAATGAATCTAATTTTTCATAACCTATGGTGGTATGGCTGTTCCATCACAGTAGGCCCTGGATGCGGGTTCAGGGGTAGGGTGCACTGTATCTGCCCAGACTCCTCCCCTCAATTGTTTATGTATTTATTATTTATGGTTATTACATCATCTGAGTTTACAGATAAACAGCGATGCCTGGTTTCCTCCAACATGTTGTCTGGGTAAAATGAGTATTCTTTGGATCTGGGCCATGCTCGGGTCAGAGATATGGGAAAGAACGGAAGAGTGTAATGTAGGTGTAGAGAGCGGAGAACAGCATAAAGTGCAATGGAGGGGAAGAGAGATGGGAAATAGAGAGTGCAGTATACAGGAGCAGAGAGGAAAACAGAGAAAGTTAAATGGAAAAGAAGACATAGGCAATCAAGAGAGTGCAATGAAAGGGAAAGTGAAAAGGGAGCAAAAGTAATATATTGTAATGAAAGAGAAGAGAGGGTGGAGATACTGGAATGGAGTTGAAGAGAGAAAGAGTGTAATGATCAGGAAGAGGAGAGGAAGAGATATCAGAATAGATTATGAAAAGAGAGAGTGCAATGGAGGGTAGTGAGAGGCTAAAGCTAGAAAGAAATGTGGGAAGAGAGGTGAAGAAGAAAAGTCTGAAAGCAAAAAAAACTGGAAATGAGTAAAAAAAAAATAATGGGAGATAAAGAAAGTTTGAAAAGGACAACCTCTTTATTTGGTCCCACCCTAGGCCCTGGCCTTATGTTATTAGTTGTGTGCAGAGCACATCCACCCATCTGAGGACAAGTCATGTTTGTCCGTGTTCTTTCTCCTTGGTATTTGTAAAGACAATGGCAGAAAGAGCAGAAAACATGTACATTTGCGCAGTGACCTCACAGAATAAAAATACACAGCTCAGGAATCAATACCACAGGCCCGGAGAGGGACAAATCTGAACAGAATGAGCCACTTCACCGGCTTTTACACAATCCTTATAGTTTATTTCATTTCCCTGGATTCCAAAAATATATTTTTAACTTATTGACTGTTTGCTTTAAATGGGCAGTTTAATGGAGGTAACAACATAATATGTGCAGAGGGAACTATACAACGCACCCTCCCTCCCATTGCTGTGAATTCAGAGGAGACGCACGGATCTGTAAAAAGGATTGTAGCATTTTCTTTAGACATATTCAAGTCAAGAAAATAAATCATAACTGACAGGTGAAAGGCATCACAGCTCTGCTCCGTGTTAGCAAAATACCTAGTGGCATCTGGTAGCTTCCCACAAATGTCTCAGAAATCTACAAAGGATAAGAAGATATATCCAAAATAGAAAAGAAATGTAATGTGTTCTGTTGTTTGTTGCGTTTTAGAATTTAAATTATAAAATTATTGTTGTTTTGTGCTCCATTGTATAAGCCGAGTTTTTCAGCCCTTTTTTGAAGGCTAAAAAGGGCCCCCTCCGCTTATACTCGAGTCACTCTCCCCCCCACCGTGTCTCTCTCCCCCCCCGTGTCTCTCTACCCCCCCTTGTGTCTCTCTACCCCCCTTGTGTCTCTCTACCCACCCCGTGTCTCTCTAACCCCTGTGTCTCTTTCCCTCCCCCTCATCATCCTCAACCTCCCCTCATTCTAACCCCTCCTCATACTACCCCTCTAAATACCCCCCCCCCTCCTCACTTACCTGCTCCGGCCTCCGCTCCAGCCGGCAGCCGGTATATGATGATGCCGTGACGTCACACGCGCGTCACATCATTAGCATATACCGGGTTCCGGCACCCGGTATATGCTAATGACTTGGATCGCATGTGACGTCACGTGCGCGCCACATCAAGACCCGGAAGGAGCGGAGGCCGGAGCAGGTAAGTGGGGGGGGTGGTATTTAGAGGGGTAGTATGAGGGTCAGGTTTAAAATGAGGAGGGGGGGTTGAGGATGAGGAGGGAGGTTGAGGAGGGAGGTTTAGGTGGGGGTTGAGGATGGGGGGGTTGAGGATGGGGGTTGAGGTTGAGGAGGGAGGTTGAGGAGGGGGTTGAGGATGAGGAGGGGGGTTGAGATTGAGGACGGGGCTTGAGGATAAGGATGGGGGTTGAGGAGGAGGGGGTTGAGGAGGGAGGTTGAGGATGAGGAGGGATGATGAGGAGGGAGGTTGAGGATGAGGAGTGGGGTTGAGGAGGGAGGTTGAGGATGGGGGGGTTGAGGTTGAGGAGGGAGGTTGAGGAGGGGGTTGAGGACGAGGAGGGAGGTTGAGGAGGGGGTTGAGGATGAGGCGGGAGGGTGTGGTTGAGGAGGGAGGTTGAGGAGGGGGTTGAAGATGGGGGGTTGAGGTTGAGGAGGGGGGTTGAGGTTGAGGAGGGAGGTTGAGGAGGGGGTTGAGGATGAGGAGGGGGTTGAGGTTGAGGAGGGGGGTTGAGGATGGGGGGGTTGAGGATGGGGGTTGAGGAGGAGGGGGTTGAGGATGAGGGGGTTATGGAGGGAGGTTGAGGATGAGGAGGGATGATGAGGAGGGAGGTTGAGGATGAGGAGTGGGGTTGAGAAGGGAGGTTGAGAATGAGGAGGGGGAAGAGACACAGGGAAGGGAGAGGGGGGAAGAGACACAGGGAAGGGAGAGGGGAGAAGAGACACGGGAGAGAGAGGGGGACACAGAAGGCAAAAAAGGGACACAGGGGGCAGCACATTTCCCACCCTCGGCTTATACTCAAGTCACTCATTTTACCCAGTATTTTGTGGTAAAATAGGTGCCTCGGCTTATACTCGGGTCGGCTTATACTCGAGTATATACGTTAAATGGTAATTAAAAGTATTTTTTTCTTGGCCGTATCTGTAAGAGGATATCTGATAACACTATGTGTCTTCTTTTTTTTTTTTTTTATAGGTCCTCGAAGCAGAAAAAAAACAGATTCAAATGTTCAACTAATCTGGTGGCTTGTCTCTGATAGCAATGAGCAATAATACATATGTATGAGTTATTCTTGTCCGTCAATTAATATAAAGACGTACAACTCTGTGCATTTCCTGTTAGTTTAAATTAAATTTAAACAGGTTTTGCTTAATATTATTTCATGCAAAACACAACTTTGGCAATGTTTAAAGCATGTTTTTTTTTTTTTATTCCAACAAATTATTGTGTTCCATGTCCCTTTAAAGTAGTTTGGGAAAAATGTAATGTTTGTAAAGTATGTAACAAACTAAGAACTTTAGCAAACTAAGCCACATTTTTAAAGACAAAAAAATATATTTAGCTGACTCAACTTGTGTCTTGAATGATTTGGGGCATCTTGGACAGCTAGTTTGCCTGTAGCTTGAGGAGGAGGGTTATGCAGCAGCGGCTTAATCTTTTTATGCAGCAGATTTTATCTAAATGCAAGTTTTCTCCCATTTTCATCAGATCCTAATTTTGTTAGAAACAAAGGTAAAATGCTGAAATAAAGGAAAAAATTTAACTTTATTTGTTTTAAACTTTTTGAGCATTATCAATTTAAGGTAGAACATTCTACACATGTGACACATCCTTTAAATGCCTTTCAGTCTCTTCTTCTTGACACATTAAGATGTTTCCGCTGAGAGCTCCTCATTGGAGGCTGATTCATTGACACAAAACATAAAACTTTGTTTTTCAGGATTGGTGATGGAGAAGATTGGATTAAGCTCAATTTACCAAAAAGCTTCAACAAGTTCAAAATTAAACACAAAAAAGGGATGTTTAGATCAGTACCTTGTATTATGCACGGAAAACCTCTCCAATTCCATGTTATCCGATCGTACAGATTACATCATTGGCATGTCCAGTTGTGTAAGATCTCCACCAGCAGAAGTCACCATTTGGTCCTTCTGACAATGCTGCCTCAACCAAGATGCTCACTTGATGTGGACACATATTTGCCTTCAAGAACTGAAATGTGCTCTAGATATTGAGGACTTTCGGAAGGAAAAATTTCCATAAACAATTCTCAGACAGCGATGTTAATGAAAATTGTGGAATTAATTGACTGATTCAAAGAACATGAAAAAAAATAAAAATGAAGTTTATTGCATTTTGTATTGTCCCAGAGTTTGTTTTTAAAATGCAATAGACTCCTGTATTACAGTAATACAGATTTTACATGGTAAAAATTCTTGGCAAGACCACAGGAAACTGCTTCAATCTTAAATACTCCTTGTGAGCCACTGGTGATGTGGCCTTTCAGAAAGCATGGGTGCTTATTAGGCAGTAAGCAATGAAGTTATCCTGTAGAAATAATATATATTTTTTAAACTTTGGTAAAATATTTTTTTAGAATGATTTGATTCATCACCAACTCTTACAGGCTCTTCTTGTTCTCTAGGACATCCAGTTGGCCAAACATCTTAAACAAACATCCTACTCGTACCTGGCTGTCTACATGATGTTCACATACTATAGGTCAGCCTAACATAGGTGTGCCAGGACTGCATACCCCTTTCTGTTTGGACATTTCACTGTACCTTAAAATATTTCTAAAAACATGTAAAATGTCATAAAAGGCACACGGTTGCTGTGATGAACCTGAAATCTCAGTAATGGAGGGTTTAGTTTGATTTTCTTGTCACTTGAATTGTGACAATGAGTGCTGAGTCAGACAGATGATTGGCAGTGGTATTCATTATGGATTGGAGTGAAGACAGTTCCCTGATGGGAAGACCAATTAGGAGATGATTGCAATAGTTGAGGCCCTACATGATGAGAGTAAGTTATACTCTTGATTGTGTCTTAGGAGAAATAATGACCAGTCTTGGAGAGACTGGAGTCATTTCTAAAGTTGAGATAGCAGGTTTTGTATGCTTCCATTATTATAGCGATGCTGACAGTGAAGGGTATTCTGACATAGAGGTTGTGGTAACATATGACATGGTAGGTGCTCAGTGTACATCAGGAACCTCTGTCAATTTAAAATTAGAGAAAGAAAATAAAGATGAAAACAGGCCAGAGTGAGACAGAAGCGTTAGAATAAGGGACAACATAAACTCATTGGTCATAGGAAACACGTGAAGTGCTTAGCATGAATGCGCAAGGTCAGAGTGAGAAGAAGGAATAAAAAACATATATCTATGAATAACTATATATGCATATGTGTGATATAGAAACCCATACCCAGTTGTAAAAATGCACATACAGTGCAAAGCAAAAGTATTCACCCCCTTGACTTTTTACCTATTTTGTTACATTACAGCCTTAAGTTCAATGTTTTGTTAATCTGAATTTTATGTGATGGATCAGAACACAATAGTCTAAGTTGGTGAAGGGAAATGAGAAAAATATATATATAAACTATTTTTTAGAAATATAAAACAGAAAATTGGCATGTGCGTATGTATTCATCCCCTTTGTTATGAAGCCCACAAAAAGCTCTGGTGCAACCAATTACCTTCAGAAGTCACATAATTAGTGAAATGATGTCCACCTGTGTGCAATCTAAGTGTCACATGATCTGTCATTACATATACACACCTTTTTTGAAAGGCCCCAGAGGCTGCAACACCTAAGTAAGAGGCACCACTAACCAAACACTGCAATGAAGACCAAGGAACTCTCCAAACAAGTAAGGGACAATGTTGTTGAGAAGTACAAGTCAGGGTTAGGTTATAAAAAAATATCCAAATATTTGATGATCCCCAGGAGCACCACCAAATCTATCATAACCAAATGGAAAGAAAATGGTACAACAGCAAACCTGCCAAGAGATGGACACCCACCAAAACTCACAGATCGGGCAAGGAGGGCATTAATCAGAGAGGCAGCACCGAGACCTAAGGTAACCCTGGAGGAGCTGCAGAGTTCCACAGTAGACACTGAAGTATCTGTACATAGGACGGCAATAAGCCGTACGCTCCATAGAGTTGGGCTTTATGGCAGAGTGGCCGGAAGAAAGCCATTACTTTTAGCAAAAAACAAAATGGCATGTTTTGAATTTGCGAAAAGGCATGTGGGAGATTCCCAAAATGTATGGAGGAAGGTGCTCTGGTCTGATTGGACTAAAATTGAACTTTTCGCCCATCAAAGAAAATGCTATGTCTGGCGCAAACCCAACACATCACATCACCCAAAAAACACCATCCCCACAGTGAAACATGGCGGTGGCAGCATCATGCTGTGGGGAGGTTTTTCAGCAGCCGGGACTGGGAAACTGGTCCGAGTTGAGGGAAAGATGGATGGTGCTAAATACAGGGATATTCTTGAGCAAAACCTGTACCACTCTGTGTGTGATTTGAGGCTAGGACGGAGGTTCACCTTCCAGCAGGACAATGACCCCAAACACACTGCTAAAGCAACACTTGAGTGGTTTAAGGGTAAACATGTAAATGTGTTGGAATGGCCTTGTCAAAGCCCAGACCTCAATCCAATAGAAAATCTGTGGTCAGACTTAAAGATTACTGTTCACAAGCGCAAACCATCCAACTTGAAGGAGCTGGAGCAGTTTTGCAAGGAGGAATGGGCAAAAATCCCAGTGGTAAGATGTGGCAAGCTCATAGAGACTTATCCAAAGCGACTTGGAGATGTGATTGCCGCACAAGGTGGCTCTACAAAGTATTGACTATAGGGGGTGAATAGTTATGCACATTGACTTTTTCTGTTATTTTGTCCTATTGTGTTTGTGGGCATGTTCTGTAAATTAAATGATGCAAATCCTCAAACAATCCATGTTAATTCCAGGTTGTGAGGCAACAAAACACAAAAAATGCCAAGGGGGGGTGAAAACTTTTGCAAGGCACTGTATATAACCAACGAAAAAACCTGCATTATGGCTCTTTGAGATGAAGGTTGGACAACATTGATCTACCCCATTGTTATCATGAACATTACATCAATCGATCATACTGTGCCACACATTGATAAGCTGGGATGAGAAATGCTCTGCTTGGCAATGCATAATTGACCCTTGTTCTGAAAGGGTTATTCATGATGTAATCCTTTTCAATATCCTTCCTCCTTATTGACCCAGGAGCAGAATGTTACATCAAATGATACAACCATTTTGTTGTTAATGTAAATGCTCCTCTCACACACTCAGCTACCACCAATGCATCAAGGATCCCTCAAGGGTCCTGCAAAGGCAACAACATTTATTCTTTTCTAATTAAATACTAGCTATATGACCTTTTCCTGCTTAATTAGGCTCTTTGTCAGACTCAAAGTTTTCTAAAACACACACACTTCTATCTTCTATCGCTCTTTTGCCCACCATATATTAAATGATTGTTGTGGTGAATTACCAACTCATAAGGTCCACTACACAAGCTAAGGATCCGGCCCCTCGCTGAAGTAACCTTGATGCAGCTTTACATGGTTGGGATTCCTAGCTTGTGTATAATCCAACCCTAGCTTTGCTCAAAGCTGTTTGATACAGCGGGCATATGCATAATTGAATCCATGTTTCATATGGTTATGGATTGCAAGAGCGTAGCCTTTGTGGGCACATCTGCATGTCCCTGCCAAGGTTCCCAGAATGTAGTGTAATAACTGTATTTCTCGGAATTCTGGACATTAACTTGTTTTAAACATTCAAATGTGAAGACAAATATACGATTTATGTAATATATATATATATATATATATATATATATATATATTTTATCACATATAATAGTTGTCAAACTACGAAACGTTGTCACGCTTTGCAAGCTCGCAAGAACTCGGGCCGCAAATCGCATTTGCGGAAGGTGGAGGCTCCAACATCGGCTGCAATGAGCTAAAGGCTCATTGCAGGCCGCAAATGCGGACCATGGCGAAGCGAGAGGCTGCATTTGCGGAGGTGGAGGCTCTACAGCGCCTCATAAGAGGTTACAAACACCCACAGAAGCGGGACTTTGAAAATTACATCTAACACGCAATCACTAAATACAGACTTACACAAAAATATACGAGCCGCGGGACTTCGAAAGAAAAAAATCACGGACTTACACTAAAAAAATACGAGCTGTGGGACTTACAAAAATGACATAAAAAGCTTACCCACAGCAAGGGGGGCACCCAGGACCTCTGCAAGTAAAGTTACACCTCAATTTAAGTCCAAATTCCTGAGTTTAGACACACGAAAATCCCCTAAGCGAAAGAAAAAATGGCTGCCGAAAAAAACTAAAACGAGGCTACACGACCCTAAATCCGCAAAACACCAACAAGCAAATAAGTATTTTCCAAAAAGCTGTACGAGGTACAAGATACACTATTAGCAAGGACGCTAAATCATCCACACCCACGTGCCACACACATATTCGCCGCCATTTTACAACACTAACTTACACAATGCAGAAGTACACAGCTACACTAATGGCTTCCTCTCGCGCACGCAGCCTATTTACACTACACACATTGCTGACACTTGCACCTCAGCTCCACAACCGTGCAAACCGACATTGTATGCAAACCGACACTTAATTAGCATACAAAAATACATATACACAAAAAAAAACACTATCGCAATAAACGCAAAAGCCATTCACTGCGCACCTTACAACGAGTGCCAACGCTGCTCATAGCACACAAAGCCTTGCAATAAGCGCAAAAAGCACAACAGCGCCGACCTTACAATGACAGCAAAAGTGCCTCTGATAAAAAAAAAATACAACAACCAAGAGGCTCGCAATGAGCGCCTAAGGATCTCAGACCACCAAAAAAATGAATGTCTGTGGCAAACAGCATTACCTGCCTTACAATATTGACAGGCAAGTCGCTAGTATATATAGAATTGCCCTAAATGCATGCAAAATTATATATATACAAATAATCAGAGTATTGCAGTATAAAGTGATACATTTTTTATTGAACAAACTTATTCATAATATAGTGACAAGCTTTCGAGTGATGAACCTAGAACCAAGACTTGATAAAGAGAGGTTTATCTCTCGAAAGCTTGTCACTATATTATGAATAAGTTTGTTCAATAAAAAATGTATCACTATATACTGCAATACTCTGATTATTCATCTAGAGTACCGGACATTCATGGCTACCTCACTATATATATATATACCGTATTGGCCCGAATATAAGCCGCACCCACATATAAGCCGCACCTGTAAAAATCAAGGGGAAAAAAAGATAGTACTCGAATATAAGCCGCACCCTTGAAATTGGAGAGAAAAAGACAAAAGTTAATTAGATTCAGGGAATAAAATAATGATGTTATTTTGCCATATACTGTACCATATCCATCCAGTATTTGGAAAACATTATACGGTAACTCCTTAGGCAGGTTGCCAATATTAATATCAACAGAAAGTTAAGGTAACATCAAACATAAGGTAACAAGGGAACTTTTTACTTAGGTCAGGTAACACATTTTAGTGTAATTGGCCTATTCACAGTCAGCACTGTTGTCACTACTGACTTCGTCACCAGTATTCACTTCATCACTGTCACTGTTATCTTCATTCTCCTCCCATAACAAATTGTCCTCGCTACCATCCAATGCATTGGACATGCAGCATTTTTTTAACCCCCTGATGATGGACTTAGATGATATACTTGACCATGAAGTGAGAATCCATTGGCACAGGAGTGTCACTGACGGCTTCTTAATCTTGCCAGATGGTGTAAGAGCATGATCCCCTTCCCGAAGCCAATCTGAATACTGCTTGCGAAGGTTGTCTTTGAACGGCTTGTTCACAATGACATCAAGCACTTGTAGCTGTGATGTCATGCCACCTGGTATAACAACGAGGTCTGTCTTCTGTGCAGAAACTTTATTCTTCACTTCAGGAGTGAGATGACCCTTAAAAGCATCTAAGACTAGCATGGCTCTGTTAGTGAGCAGTGCTCATGGTCTGCAATTCCAAACTACAGACAGCCATTCAACCATCAGTTCCATCGTCATGCAGCCTTTTTCCTGGCAACGAATCACTAGGCCCTCGGGAATGTTTTCTTTGGGCAAAGTTTTTCGCTTCAGAATAACATATGGGGGTAACTTTCCTCCGTCAGCAACAACAGCTAACATCACCGTTACTCTGAGTTTTTCATTGCCGGTTGTTCTTAAGGTGACAATTTTTGCCCCTTTCTGGTCTACTATCATATTGCTTGGCATGTCAAAAAATACGTGGGTCTCATCAGCATTGCCTATCTGGTCTAATGGGTATGAGTGACGGTGCCGCAAATGGATGACATACCGCTGGAAACTAGTCACTTTCTCCTCAAAATCTGCCGACAGTTTTTGTGCCAATGAAGTGCTTTGTTGAAGAGCGATACCACTTATTTATTTTTAAGGTTTTTGCAAATTAAGGCCTTCAGCTGGATTACTTCACGTGAAATTGGCATCCCATCTTTTCTCATATCTTGAATGTAGGAATAAACCCCAGCTTCAAGTTCTGGATATTTGCCATGTTTTGGTCCCCTGAAAGATTTTCTTGTGGAAACTGAATTTTTCAATTTCTGCTCTGAGGCAACCCAATGTCGCACATTAGATTCATCCAATCCATATGTTTTTCCAGCCGTCTCTGTTGCTTGTCGTTTTTGCATAATTAACAACTGCAAGTTTGAAACTTGCATCATAACTACGCCGCATTCCTAGGCTTGGTGATGCTTTTCTCTCCAAGTGATCAGCCATTGCAAGAAACAGGCTTTCTAACATGTACTGTAACTTCTTTTGCTTGTTACAGGCCTTACAGGATGTTAGAATTACTAAAACCGGAAATCGCTATTCAATTGCTACAATGCAGTTTCAAGCACGCAAATCGGCACCCTTAACTCGCAATCGCACAAATCGGCAGTAATTTTACGTTTGCGAATATAAGCCGCACCCGTAACTCGCAAAGTCAAAATTCGTAAAAATGGTGTGGCTTATATTCGGACCAATACGGTATATATATATATATATATATATATATATATATATATATATATAAATATATATATATGTATTTGTTTTATTAATTACTATTGCTTGATTGAAAGATATTGCTTGCTTAGGAAAGAGTAGTGGAATACATTAGTAAATGTTATAAGACATCTTCCTCTAGAGTTTGTAGATGAAAGAGATAAAAAGTAAGGCACTAAAGCAGCAGGACTCTTAGGCAACCCTCTAACAAGTCAAACAAAATCCTTTCAAACTCTCAAATGAAAGTCTAGTTTTCCGAGCAAACACTTAAACCTTCCACAGCCTCATATTTCCATGAGATTACATACAGAATTTAAACAGACTCAATTCATGAAGACTCCACATAAGGCCAAGATCACAGGCACAGACGAGACCCAGAAATGTCAAATGGGGTGAGATATTCTAAAACACAGTATATGGTAATGTCCCTGAATACAACGCAATGGACACCAATCTTTAAAACGAGGGTAAGAGGCTGCGATTATGTTTCTAATTTAAATCACTTCCGTAATTGAAACACACCCTATAATAGACGAAATAATGAGTAGAATGATAAAAAGTATCCTGGCCAAGCAGCTAAACCACGTACCCCAATGGGAGGACAAGTGGACTTTATATTGCATTGAGAGGAACTAATGGAAAAACAACAAGTGGGGAACACTTATACTGACAGAATCCAACAAAACATAGCAAGAGTTTCAAATACACAGCAAGATGGTTTATACAATTTACACCAAGCTTAGTGCCACACTCGCTAATAGACTGGAGAAATGGAGTTTCAGAAAATAAGGGTACATTGCAGAAAGCAGAAATTATATCTTTTTAGCTCCATTAACTCATTTTTCTTATAATATTTTGATTCACCAGCAACATGCCATGCAGTAATCTAGGCCACCAGTTGACCAAATGCCTAAGCCTCCTATTGTCACTGGGTGTCTGCATAATGTTCAATTGCCATAGGTCAGTCTAACATCTGTGCCAAGGCTATATACTATACATGGTTCTGTCTGGACATTTTACCACATCATACATTGTATCGTAAAATACTTCTAAAATGGCACTTTTAATGTAATAACCTTAAATCAGCCAAGAAGGGTCTAGTTTTAGTTTTTTGACACTTGAATCCTGATGATGAGTCAGATAGTTGATTGGCAATGACATACATGATGGGTTGGAGTAGAGTTGCAGGGTGGGAAGATCAATTAGGGGTTGATTGCAATAGTTGAGGCAGGACATGATGACTGTAAGTTAAAGTCTTGATTGTGTCTTAGGAGAAATAATGACGAATCTTGGAGTAATTTCTAATAGGCTGGACTGAGTCTTAAGAGAAATAAATGGCAAAATCTTGAAGAGACTGAGTAGCGTTATTATAGTGGTACTAACAGTGAAGAGTGAATGCATATTCAGACATAAAGGCTGGGGTTATGGTAACAGGTCACACTAAACATTCAGAAACATCTGTAAGTCAATTGGTAATGCAAGACAATAAAAATGTGCGAAGGGCGGGACTTAGGCAATGAGCGCCGAAGGCACTTATAGCGCTGGTGGAGATGAGCGACGCAAACAACTTTAACGGCTGAACGGGAAAAACCTGCAGAAACACACAAATATGACCCAAATTAACTTTCACACTCACACACAGCACAGGGGGAGAGCAAGGGAGCCCGTAAGTGAGATTGCAAGTTAATTTGAGGCATATTTTCACTTTTTCGAAAATCGGCGAAGCAAGAAAAAAAATGGTGGCCGCCAAAAATTTGACAAGATGAAAACGAGGGCTACGGACGTAAAACGCAGCCGTGGGACGTAAAAAGAGGACGAAGGACGTAAAAACGAGTCCTAAGCAGTAAGACTTCACGCAAAGCAATACTTAATACAAGGTTGTAAGATTTAACTCAAGCCAGTAACACTTAACCCAAGCCAGTATGGCCCTTAACTACACAGGCCTATAAGGATTCGATAGTATATATATATATATATATATATATATATATATATATATATATATATATATAGGGCACCCGTTGGTCTCTGTCCTGTTTTTTGGTTTTCTCTCAAATAAAGCTGTGCCCTACTTTTACCCAATTTTGTGTCTTTGTGGAGTTATAATGAACTTGACCTTGTTGGGTATGCAGGGGTCAATATTTGCCACTGTTCTTTGCTTGTTAAAATACAATGATTTACTATCCAGATTCATTTGTAACTAGAATTGAGTGCAGCCACACTCGAGATCCTAGAGCGAATATGTTTTAGTAATCCCTTTATTCTCTTTTTCAGATAATAAATATTTACCTGAATGAGAAGACGTGGATGTTAGTAATCCTTACATCGTAAAGTGATTTTTAGTGTAGAAAGAATGGCGTTTCATATTTATCAATTAATGCCATGATTATTTTTCATAAAGGACACCGAGAACATTGAATATAAAAGTCTTTAAGCACAAGAGGAATCTGCAAAAATTAATATTGCTTTAAAAATGCTTTGACGTTTGCTGATATTGTGCATTTTTGACATAGTGACAAAGTGTTTCCTTCCCCATAACTAATCTGTCATTGTATATACAGCAGAACTGTTATTTTCATGCTGATTTAATTATACTATTGCACAGACCCTGAGAAATATGTTCTGCTCTTAGTGAGGCTCCTAGTCAAATTATACAAATAAGCATTAGAATGTCTCAGGACGTTATGATAAGTAAATATTGTTAATGTGTATATTCAAAAGTCAAAACATTTATGAGTCAGATTAATAGTAAATTCATCAGTTTAATAAAAAAAAAAGAATAACTATAAAGTGCTTGCATCTCGCAGAGCAACAAGAAAGGATAGACAGGCAGGTGCTGCCACCTAGTGGTCTCACGGAATTCTAAATAGAAAGAGCCACAGGTTTCGGAAGGTCCGGGAGCCTGTAAGTGAGGTTGCAAGCAAATTTGCTAGCCAATTGGCATACTTTTGCGTGCTCCGGTCTTCTTATAAGTTACAGCTGGAAAATATTGCGATGGTTAAACTCGGTACTTACAGCCTCCAAAAGCCTTTGATCTCTTACTTTCGCAAGGATAAAATCGCAAATCGCTATTCAACTGCTCAATTTCCCCAAGCCCGCAAATGTTTTCACACACGAAAACGGCAAATGGAGGAGAAAATCCTACGAGTGCTAGAGAGGACCCGCAAGGGGGTTAAACACCTGTTTGTAGCACTGTAAATGCAAATAAAACATCACTACTGCACAGTAAATAACGGGGAAAGTGATGATAGACATTAATTGCACAACAGTCTCAAGCTCGCAAAATCGTCAGAACATTTAAATTATTTTTATGTGTCATTACGGGGTTAAATTGGTCTTGGGAATCAATGAGTTAATACATATCAGGCCACCCACGTGGACTAGAACTGTATTGGCATTCATTTTCAAAATTTTTTATTTTGCGAGTCTGATCGCATATCGGACCCCCGAAACTAATTGATTGACACGTAACCTCCATGTTTTACTGCCGTAATAATGATGGTCTCATTTCCTATTGGCTGGAGGTTACGGGCTTGCTGAATTGATCATGATTCCTCAGTGAACCAGTAAACGGTTTATGGTTTTGGCTTGGAGCCCGTAACTTGCGGCCTTGAGCACTTGGATAGCATCTCAATCTGAGACCAATGGGAGGCCGCAACTCACTCGCAGACATTCAGATGTCTGAGATCGAGTTGCGGGCTTTGAATTGAATGTGGCCCAAAGTTTGCCTAAGTGCAGGGGTGTGTTTCTGACTAGGCCCATAAGCACAAGGCCTAGGGCAACACATTTCCAGGGGGCATGCAGCGCAGTGCATTCAAATATGTCTGTAAATGCACAGAAATGTCTATAGGCAGTGATATGTGATATGTCTATCTGTAACTGTATTTGACAATTACTGACATACTATATATATATATATATATATATATATATATATATATATATATAATAACACACATAAAATCTGAATGACCTGGGATAGCATAAAGTGTAAATATGTTAATGCCTATGGGGATAGATTGGTAAATTAGATACAGACTAGAACTTGTGGCTATAATTTAGGAAACCACTGTAGTACAGGACAAACCTAACATGATTTTCTAGTATAGAACAGCAATATCAGCGGTGTGAACCAGCAGTTCAAAGGCATATTTAGAGTAATATTTAATTTTTGCAAACTCTCGCTATTTATAAAAAGTTCCATCTTGTTTCTCTTTGGGACTTCATACTATCTTGAAACAGTAGGGCACATAGATATCTTGTAAACAGCAGAAGGGGGAGGGAGAGGGCTTCTTACATTATTGCAGATTAAAGAATTTGACACTCTCCCATGCACATGCAAACAACAATCTCAGTTTTTGTCAAACAGATAGGGAAGAAGTGGAGGCAGTGACAGATTTTATTTTCCTGGGCTCCAAGATCTCTGCAGATGGTGACTGTAGCCATGAAATTAAAAGACGTTTGCTTCTGGGGAGGTAAGCTATGGCAAATATGGACAAGCTATTAAAAAGTAAAGATTTATCACAATCAACAAAGGTCCGCATAGTTAGAACTATGGTATTCCCAGTAGTAACATACGGATGTGAGAGCTGGACCATAAAGAAGTCTGAGCGCCGGAGAATTGACGCCTTTGAATTGTGGGGAAAACCGCTTAGAGTCCCTTGGACTGCAAGAAGATCCAATCAATCAATACTACAAGAAATCAAGACAAACTGTTCACTGGAAGGTTTGATCATGAGGCTAAAGCGCAATTATTTTTGGCCATATCATGAGAAGACAGGATTCCCTAGAGAAGACTCTGATGTTGGGAAAGATGAAGGCACAAGAAGATGGCAACGGCAGAGGTGGAGATGGATAGATCAGGTCATTGAAGTAATAAGCATGAGCTTGATAGAAATCAGAGGGGCAGTGGCTAACAGATGTGCCTGGCGTGCTGTGACCCATATAATCAAAGAGGGTCAGCCACAACTGAACGAATAAACAACAACAACATGCACATGCTCAGAAGCATACAACAGCACAATCCTGCTCCTGCAGAGCACACACAACTGTCACCAAAGTGTCATGGATGCCTCCAGGCACCAGTAGACATTTCCCTGCCTTTTTATACTCTTAGTAAGAGATCAAGTGATTTGAATTCATGGGTTATTATTATACATGTTATGAAAACCCAAACCAGAAGGGTTTGTGTGTCTAAATGAAGCTGTGAGCTATACCATATAGGGTCATCCAAAATGGGGAAGCCATACCAGAGAGATTAAACAAATCGTGATCCACTGGAAATGGAACTTGCATGACTGAAAAACAACAATTTACTATATAGTTTTAAATCATTACCTCTTGCTTTAGTATTCGCCTTTTGGATCTATCCTGTTATGGTGTCGGGACAGGTCCGCTGCTGCAGTGCGGCCTCCAATCGGTAGATGGCGCTGCCGATATTTTGCAGCTCTGCTGATATGTGAGAGAAGTTCTAAGCTTATAATGTTAGCCTTGAAATAAAACTCAAGCTAAACCCAACCCTAACCCTAACAGTTTACTCTAAGCCTTGACTCTATGATATGGCACGGGAATATCGGCAGCGTCATCTAGAGGATGCTCACCGCCACTGCTGCCTTGTGCTGCGCTAGCATAACAGGATAGGTCCCCCCTTTTTCTGGAACTTGGGGAACCTTATTCAATACTTTAATATATCTGATAATTTCTTCTCTTCTCCAATAAAAACATTATAAGGACACCATTTCTTCCATTGTATGGTTCGCATCATGAAAAGACACACAAAAGAGGAGATGTATTTAGGGGTAGCTGGTCATGGAGATCCATGAATGGAGGCACAAGGCTTATGGGATTGAAGAAATGGTTCTTCAAATAGCATGGAGTATAGATGAGGAGAAAAGCCGGACCAGCTGAAGACTTCCTAAGTGCTTCTTAAAGGGTCAGTGTAAACACCAGATAAAGCATTGTGACTGTGAGTCTAGATCACCACTTGTTAGATAAGAAATTTGTGTTTATAAATTCAACAGTAAAGCCATATGTAATTAAAATGGTTCTAAAAGGTATGTTACCTGCCTGGTATGGTGGGTTTGTCTCCAACTCCCTCCCATCACATGATTCAACATTGTTTTTGTGGAAACCTGGCAGCTGTTTGAATATTCAGTAGTTATCATTTGGGTTCCCTGATGGTCCAGTGGTTAGGATTCAGTACTTTCACTGTTGTGACCTAGGTTTGATTCCAGTCAGGGAACCACACCACCCTGAAGCAAAGCAGGATTGGGCCTGGCCAGTACTTGGATGGGGGACCACCTAGGAATACCAGGAGCTGTATGCTGTGGCCCACTGGAGATGGAACTGGCAACCCACTTCAGTATCTATGCCATGAAAACCAAGTGGATCAGCATGACCATGGAAATATAGATGTGCCTGTGGTGTTATGATCCATGAGGTCACAGAGAATCAGACACGACTGATATATACTTTGGCGCTCATTGCGAGCCTTTCCCCCCTCTACTTTACTGGCCTCACGATGAGCGCCTTCTGTGCTCACTCCTAGCCTCTCCCTCCCTCTTCTTCTCCCCACCTTATACATGATGGGAGGCGCTCTTTGTGAGCCTCTACTTCTTCTCACTCCCCTGTGTCTCTTTCCCCCCCTTGCCCTCCCCTGTGTCTCTTCCCCCCCTCACGTTCCCCTGTTTCTATTTCCCTCCCTCCCATGTGTCTTTTCCCCCCTCTCCCTCCTCTGTGTTTCTTCCCCCCTGTATCTCTTTCCCCCTCCCTCCCCTGTGTCTCTTTCCCCCTCTCCTTCCCCTGTTTCTATTCCCCCCTCTCCCCTGTGTCTCTTCCCCCCTCCCTCCCCTGTGTCTCTTTCCTCCCTCCCTTCCTCCCTCCCCAGTGTCTCTCCCCCTCCCTCCCCGGTGTCTCTTTCCCCCTCTTCCTCCCGTGTCTCTTTCCCCCTCTTCCTCTGTGTTTCTCCCTTCCTTGTCTCCACTCATGATCGCGCGCAACGCAGGATTTAGGCTGCAATGAGCCGCTAACTGCAGGGCTCGCAATGGACTTTGCAAAAAAATCGCGGATCTCGCAACAATTTAAGAATTTAACAGCTGAACCCAATAAACCAACAACAAAAAAACAAATCTGCCTCCTATTAACTTACACACTTACACACAGCACAGGGGGGAGAACCAGGAAGCCTGTGAGTGAGGTTGCAAGTTAATTGGAGCCATATATGCCATTTTTTCATAATAGAAAATCGCCTAAGTGAGAAAAAAAATGGCGGATGAAGAAACGTAACATGGCGAAAACAAGGCCGAAGGACGGAAAACGAGGTAGAAGGACGTAAATACAAGCCCTAAGCAGTAACACTTAATTCAAGCCAGTAACATTTAACCCAAGGAAGCAACACTTAACCCAAGGCAGTAACACTCATCGCAAGACCCCTAAACTACACAGGGAGGACAAGCTCACAATGAGCGGGGCTCGCGATGAGCGCCGAAGCTGCTCAAACTCAAGGCCTATAAAGTACACGGGAAGAGGCTTGCAATGAGCGCCGAAGGCGCTCATTGCGAGCCACGTGATGAGCATCAATGGCTCTCATCGTGGGGCTCGCGATGAACACCAAAGGTGATCATTGCAAAGCAGGAAAGTTGCACTGGGGAGCTACAGTTCATTGAGGGAACCATGAATGTCAACATGTACTGTGACATACTGAAGCAGAGCATGATCCCCTCCCTTTGGAGACTGGGCCGCATAACGACCCCAAACACACCTCCAAGACGACCACTGCCTTGCTAAAGAAGCTGAAGGTAAAGGTGATGGACTGGCCAAGCATGACTCCAGACCTAAACCCTATTGAGCATCTGTGGGGCATCCTCAAACAGCAGGTGGGGGAGTGCAAGGTCTCTAACATCCTCCAGCTCCGTGATGTCATCATGGAGGAGTGGAAGAGGACTCCAGTGGCAACCTGTGAAGCTCTGGTGAACTCCATGCCCAGGAGGGTTAAGGCAGTGCTGGAAAATAATGGTGGCCGCACAAAATATTGACACTTTGGGCCCAATTTGAACATTTCCACTTAGGGGTGTACTCACTTTTGTTGCCAACGGTTTAGATATTAATGGCTGTGTGTTGAATTATTTTGAGGGGACAGCAAATATACACTGTTATACGGGCTGTACACTTACTACTTCACATTGTAGCAGAGGGTCATTTCTCACAGGAAAAGATATTATAAAATATTTTTAAAAATACGAGGGGTGTACTCACTTTTGTGAGATACTGTATATATATGTATTATGTATATGTATATGTGTATATATATATATATATATATATTCCACAACAATCATTTAGTGTATGGTGAGCACAAGAGTGAGAAAAGCTCTCCACCGTACAAAGTACAGAAAACGAATAATACATTAATAAGCCCATTTGCATGTCTAAAAGGGGGGGACATGCAAATGAGAATACAATGTACCTCACCCTTTTAATCCAAAAATAGCAACTTTATACATTGCTCCCTTAAAGCATATGCCCACTGTATTAAACAGCTTTTAAGCAAAGCATCGGGTTGGATTTTACACAAACCAAGAATCACTCATATACAGGCCTGTTTCAAGCTTTTGGCTATCATCAGTATGAGGTAGATTCTGGTTTGTGCAATAGATTTTGTAGGATTGGGTATTCCACAACAACCATTTAGTGTATGGTGAGCACAAGAGTGAGAAAAGCTCTCCACCGTACAAAGTACAGAAAACGAATAATACATTAATAAGCCCATTTGCATGTCTAAAAGGCGGGGACATGCAAATGAGATGTATTATTCGTTTTCTATATATATATATATATATATATATATATATATATATATATACACATAATATAAATTATGGGTCAAAGCTTTCATGGAAAAAAAACAAAAAAACATACTGCTCCCTCTGGTGGCTAAATCTGATCATGCATGATTAAGTTTAATTTTGCTCTTTTTTGTGGCCTTTGTTCATTTGTCCAGTTTCTATGCCCCTGCTACTTTTCCAAGAGGCCCATTTCTGTTTAAAAAATTGTATGTTAGATTTTCCACGAGTCCTATTCTATTAGAAACCTGCAAATGCCTTAAAGTCGTAATTTTGGCTGCCGTTTTTTTTTCTCTAAATGTTTAGATGTATTCCATATGTTTCAACCTTGTTAAGCCTAAACTCCTAAATCCTGCCTTTTTAATAGGATTTCAGGCGGCGTGATCATATGATCTGACAATATTTAATTAACTGTAATTTACTTCTTAGACACAGCCAATAGTAAATGAGACCGTCATCATGATGTCAGTAAAATATGGAAGCTACAAGTAATCTGCAATTGAAGGCTACAAATTAATTAGTGTCAGTAACTAATATTTGCCGATCAGGCTCACACTCAAAAGCTCTACAAAATGCATTTTTAGTCCATGTGGGTTTTATGATATGTATTAACCCCCTTGAGTCCTGCGATCGATATTACTATATATTACTTAAATAACATTTAAAAATAATATTTTTTTATTGCATATTTGTGGGTTTGAGACTGTTGTGCAATTACTTCTAATGTATTTCCATGCCTTCCCATGCTTTTATAGTACATTATTGTGATTGTGTGTTTGCAAGTACTATTTAGTACTCCAAATTTTTTAGTTGAGGGTCAGACATTCTTTGTGAGCTAGAGCTACGGGTCTAATAGAATATCGATTTTAATTATCGATTAACTTTAATTATTTAGTGCTCGTAATATTCAAGTTGTGCTAAAACCAATGGAGTTCTAAGGCCAAATTTGCATCTTTAGCTGGCCCGTAGTGATTGTGGGCGGGGAACTCGTAATCGGATTGCGGGTAGCTAATAGAAAATGTGGCATTAATAAGAGTTTAAGTGTGTATAAATTTACGAATTGGGCAATAGAATAGGGCCCTAAGACAGCTGCTTTGTCTATTTTCTCTATGATAAATGGACATGGGAAGCCTTATTCTTTCCATATAGTTGGAAGAATTGATGAAGAGAAAATTAGTTTCCATAATGTGCATTTAGGTGATCACCAAAATGAACATGGAGCAACATCTGAACTATTATACATATTACTCCATCCCACTAGCCTACAATGGCTTGTAATTCTTACAGCTGCAATGAACTTTAATCCACACATCTGTATGCTGTAACATTTCATAATTAGATGCATGAGAGTGGAAACAACAAGATAAACCACTCTGAGCCACTCTGTCCAACCACCAACATCATTTGTGATCTTAATAGTCTTCAATACGTAATTTGCTGTTGATCAGAGATGAAGAACCCCAAATTTCAGTTACACTCTACAACTTTGGGAGATCTTAAAGGATTTACATAGACAAGTCGCCCCTGAACAGAAGAGACTGCAACACAGAGATTTATGTGTTAGCCATTAATGACTTTAGTCAATAAGCATACTGATTTCCCTATGCACAGTGAGCAAGTGACCCACATTTGGATTATCAAGTGTACCTTGTAGTGGCCTTAAGGGATTTACATGAATAAATAGCAATGACAGAGATGTACACATGAAGATGGACACCACTTAATAGCATGCCATATGGGCTAATGCCCACTCAGGCTGCAATTTCTTGAGTTTTTGCTTACTTGCGCCATTATAGAGGAGAAATGCCAGGCAAGTCTCCCCTGCATGGGAGACCCATAAACCCTCAAACTTACTTTTCAGTCATAATTGTTTTTTGGCAGTGAGGTCCACTGACCATCCTATATCTTTCCTATTTTCCATATCTTACCACCTTGTGTTTCTAATGAAACTCCATTACCTTTCCTCTGCCCTCATCTCTCAGCTCTCTAGTATCTATCAGCATCTTTGTTTTTATTTCCATCCCTCCCTTTACTTGCTTCCATTCCTCTCTTTCAAAATTTTATTTCAGTCTGTTCTTAACTTGTCTTTCATTCTCATTTTTTTGTCTACATAATCTTTCTCATGATGTCATCCATGTGTCCTCTGTAAGTATGGGTCCATCCAATGGTTACTGCTACATGGTTTGCCCCAATTACTAATGGGGGATTGCGACCACTCAGGTGTTTGTGACTACTGAGACTTCCATCCCTGGCATCACTCTATTTGTATTGTGACTCAGTAAAATGTATCTAACTATAATATAAAACTACATTTAAGTATACTAGAGTGTAAACAATTACCAACACTTTACCATTATTTGTTCCATCGGCTGAAATGTAAATAATAACGTTGTATTGGTCCATAACCCTGTGGCCTGGATCATTATTTCAGAGTGAGACTAATGCATGAGTGAGTGGTCAAACTGCAAATAGAGCTTCGATTTTATGTTTAATGACAAAGTGAAAAAGTGTGTATGTGTGTGTGTTCAACAGTGTAAATGTGCAGTAGTCACTCCTCCCATCATAAAGGTTATAGGTGTCAATGGGTCATTTTTGTAAGAAATTAAAATTATTTACAAAGAGTAAACGCTTGATACTGTTGTACAATTAATTCTAACGTCTTTCATCGCTTTCCCCGTCATTTACAGAGCAGTATTGATTTTTGATTTTCATTTAGTGCTACAGACATGTCATTAACCCTTTTGCGGGTCCCATCTGGTAGGATTTTCTTCTACATTTGCCATTTACGGGTGTGAAAACATTTGCGGGCTTATGGAATTGTAGCAATTGAATAGCAATTTGCGTTTTTTAGCGATCGTAACTCTTGTGGACGTGAATGATCAAAGGCTTAGATGGGCTGTAAGTTACAGTTGTAACAACTGCAGGGATTTTCAGTCCGTAACCCGTAGTTCGTTTTTGGCTCACACAATTAGTTTACGGGCTCCCGTAAGCTACAATTTCTCAATTGAATGAGGCCCCATGACTCCCAGAAAGGCTGTTGAGAAGCAATGTTCTAAAATAAGCTTTCTCACTTTCCCTACCAGGTATCACTGCACTCCACTATCTGACAACTGAAGCGAAAGTCAGCCCTAGTGTTATGTTTCACAACAAAGGTTGATTGTTAAGATGCAGTTGTAGTTGATGCACACTTATAAGTGACCTACTTTTAAGAAAATATAGGTAGCCACTTTCAGTGGCATGATTAACATAAATGGTTTCTATTCCATATATAACATAGTATGTTGCATAGATGGGTTAAATATTATTCTGCAAGCTTTCTACATCATATTTTATTATGAGAGGCAACCCGATGAAAAGGAGATGTTGTGTACCCATATGCCCCGGACTATGGGCCTCATTCAATTGCAATTCGGCCAATTGAATAGGGCTCTATATAAGCACAGAGCATATTTTTTTACAGAAGTTTTTAGTTAGTGAACACCTTGATTTTGGATAGAAGTTCACTAACTAAAAACTTCTGTAAAAAAAATATGATATGTGCTTATATAGAGCTCTATTCGATTGGCCAAATTGCAATTGAATGAGGCGCTATGTATTTTTGTTTGTAATGAAATTATAAAGGAATTCTTAGTATCAAATTACAAATAAATAACAATAGTGGTTATTATCATGGTTTTAAAAATGGCGTCTAAGTTAATACAATGGTGATTCTTTAGGTAGAGACAGTAAAGTACAATGTTAGCCCGAGTTTTGTTCATATATTTCTAATTTGAAATTGTATGTGAATACATGTGCTCCAATTTACATCCAATTTAGTTTAATGTAATATGCTGCCTATTTTCCCAAAACAGAAAAATCTTTTTCACATGCAGTACTCTTTAGCTGATTCCAGCAGTCCTTTCCCTGCACAGATACATTTGTTAAGGTTTAACTCTATTTCTGCTTAAGCTCTCTGCACGTTGCTGTTGCTTTGTCTGGGGGGAATGTCAGAGTCCCATGTAAACAGAGATTTCATTTATAAACCTCTCTGCTAAAAAAAGAACGTATTTCAAATATTCAAAAAGTATATCAACATGGTATTATGAGAACTTTACAGTGGTGTGCTCTAAGTTAAACTGAATTAATTGGATGCAGTGCTCAGGGTCAATATAATGAATGGATTCAGAATCAAACACAAATTTTCCTAATAAAGACATAAAGCTCTCACACTGTTCTCCAACACAGCCTTACACCTTTATTGGGTAGAGTAACAGTAATTTAAAGGGTCTTGTACAATACAGAGCGATAAAACATTAAACATTAAATACACATTTCACAATTGGATTTTCCCCCGTGGAGGGGAAGAAACCAATGGAAGGAGCGTCAAAGTCAGCACCTCTTTTTTTGGAGTGATCCAGGGATAAAAAAAAATTCATATAGTGTATCTTATACTGAGGCCAGTAGAGGGTGCAGTTGTCCCATGTGTTACCAAATCTACACAAGAGTGCAAGAAGATATGGCTTTTAATTAAAATTAATAAATACAGGTAAATCCTGCTTAACGCTACCCCACTGAGCGCTAATTTGCTATAGCGCTCTTTTGCCTTCGAATAACCCGCTCAGTGCTAAATCTTGTGACAGAGCGTTTTTTGTGCGCCAAATCACGTTTGTTCCTTTAAATGCCTGCTTAGCGCTGTAAAATTCGCCATAGCGCTCAGAGAGTGCAAAAATAAAAACCCAGTTTAGCGCTGTTTCACCTAGCGCTCTTGCATGAAGGAGCATGTAAAGCTCTAAACGGGCTGACACTTTTTTGGGATATTTGTCTAACAATATTTGTGTGGACATCTTGTTATTGATACTTTCTGGTATGTTGTAATCTTTGTTGTATTTTTTTTCAATGAAAAAAATTCTGCTTTAGAACATTTCTTGTCTGATCTGTTTGGATTTATTGTTGTTGTTTAGTCATTCAGTCATGCCCGACTCTCCGTGACCCTATGGACCATAGCATACCAGGCAAATATGTCAGGCACTGCCCCTCTGTGCTCCATCAAGCTCAAGTTAATTGCTTCAATTACCTCATCTATCCATCTCCCCCTCTTCCATACCCTTCTTTATGTTCCTACAATCCTTCTCAGCATCAAAGTCTTCTCTAGGGAATCTTGTCTTCTTGTGAAATGTCCAGAGTATTGGAGCTTTAGCCTCATGATTAAACCTTCCAGTGAACAGTTTGGCTTGATTTCCTGAAGTATTGATTTATTGGATCTGCTTGCAGTCTAACCAGTTTTCTTCAACACCACAATTCAAAGGCACACTCAGCCTTCTTTATGGTCCAGCTCTCACATCTGTATGTTACTACTGAGAATGCCATAGCTCTAACTTTGCAGACCTTTGTTGATAAAGTAATATCTATATATTTTTACTAGCTTGTCCAGACTTGCCATAGCTTTCCTCCGTAGAAGTAAATGTCTTTTCATTTCTTGGCTGCAGTTGTCCTCTGCAGAGATCTTGAATCCCAGAAAAATAAAATCTGTCACTGTCTCCACTTCCCCAGGGGTAGGCAAGTTTGGTCCTGAGAGACACACATAGGTCAGGATTTAGGATATTCCTTCAGCGTACAGGCAAGACTATCGCTTCTTCCGTCATCCTGAATGACTCACCTGTGAACAGATTATTACACTCATCCCCCAATTATTTCAACATAACCTAAACACAAGTTGCTAAGAAATAATGCACTTTCATTAGTTCAAATATATGAATAAACGATTTAGCACTTGATTTTATTGTTACAAGACCTCTGTATGTTAGGTGATGTGAGCGGTGGGAACATAGGACACAGCTTAGAACTCAACTGCAAACTGCTTGACTCTTGAACTAGTTCTTGAACTTTCGACCCAATAGGTGCAAAATCCATTTTGGATAGGCAAACATGGAGTAGGCAAACTAGGCAAGTTACATAACTTTTACATAGACAATCTTTTCTAAGAGTAATCTGTAATATAAAATAAACTTTATTTTTGTTCTTTACCACCTGACATTGATATTACATATTTACAATATACTGTATTCTTTTAAAGAACAAAAATGTAAGTTGGCTAAAATATTTTAGAAATAAAAAAATAGTTTATTAACTAGAAATATCAGCAGTAAGCAGTACTGGGAGCAGCCATTGCGGTATTTGTTTACTTGTCTGGTCAAGAGGGAAGGGCTTGGATACAAATGAGGTCTCAGTTTGTTGCACAAAAATCTTTCACAACTTTGTTCAACCTTTCATCACAAGAACATATAACTTCTTAGCCAAGGTCCCTTCTGTAACAAATGCATAGAATTTATAAAGTCATTGTTTACAATTTATATAAAATGGTCAATCCTATTCTAATATACCTCATTCAAATTGTGTGTGTGCATCCATTTGAACAGTTAAATATTGATCAAACTCTGTTTTACGTTTCAGCTTCTAAACTTTCCCTATCGCCTATTCGCTGTGGCGCAAAATCAGGTGCATATATATCCGCGATTTTTCCTTTTCACATTTACATCACACACAAATGTATGTATGTGGGTCCTATTCAACAATTAAAAGATTGACCAAAGTGTCTCTTACATTTCCAAAATCGAACTTTCCTAGTTTCCTTCTTATGGCACCATATTAGATGCCTATATCAACTCCACTTTTCCCAGCTCCATTAATAATAACACACTACATTCATATGTAGACTTCAGAACCTCCTTCCTTGTGGCACCATATTGCCTCCACTTTTCCCAGCTCCAATAACAATAACACGCACCACATTCATATATAGACTTTCACAGTCTCCTTTTTTTGTGTTGCCATATCAGGTGCCTATATTGCCTTGCTTGTTCCCAAGGCAATTATTATTAATAACACACACTACATTCATATGTAGACTTTGGCAGTCTCCTTCCTTCTAGCGTCATATCAGGTACCTATGTCGCCTCCCCTTTCCAAGCACTATTAACAATAACACACACAACATTCATATGTAGACTTGTCCAGTCTCCTTCCTTGTGGCGCATATCAAGCTCTTATATTGCCTCCCCTTCCCAGCCCCATTGACAATAACATACACCACATTCATATGTAAACTTCTCAGTCTCCTTCCTTGTGGCTCCATATCAGATGCCTATATCGCCTCCCCTTTTTCAATCCCATTAACAATCACATACTCTACATTCACATGTAGACTTTCCTGGTCTCCTTCCTTGTGGTGCAATATCATGTGCCCACATTGCCTCCATTTTCCAAGCCCCATTAACAATAACACACACTACATTGATATGTAGAAATTCCCAATCTCCTTCCTTGTGCCGCCATTTTTAGAGCATATGTCGACTCCTGTTTTCCAAGCCCTACTAGCAATAAAACACACTACATTCATATGTAGACTTCCGATCCTCCTTCCTTGTGGCACCACATTGCCTCCACAATAACACACACTACATTCATATGTAGACTTCCGAACCTCCTTCCTTGTGGCACTATATTGCCGCCACTTCTCCCAGCCCCATTAACAATAACACACACTACATTCATATGTAGACTTCCGAACCTCCTTCCTTGTGACACCATATTGCCTCCACTTTTCCCAGCCCCATTAACAATAACACACACTACATTCATATGTAGACTTCCGAACCTCCTTCCTTGTGGCACCATATTGCCTCCACTTTTCCCAGCTCCATTAACAATAACACGCACCACATTCATATGTAGACTTTCACAATCTCCTTTTTTTTTTTGCCATATCAGCTGCCTATATTGCCTTGCTTGTTCCGAAGGCAATTATTATTAATAACACACACTACATTCATATGTAGACTTTGGCAGTCTCCTTCCTTCTAGCGTCATATCAGGTACCTATATCGGCTCCCCTTTCCAAGCACTATTAACAATAACACACACAACATTCATATGTAGACTTGTCCAGTCTCCTTCCTTGTGGTGCATATCAAGCTCCTATATTGCCTCCCCTTCCCAGCTCCATTGACAATAACATACACCACATTCATATGTAAACTTCTCAGTCTCCTTCCTTGTGGCTCCATATCAGGTGCCTATATCGCCACCCCTTTTTCAACCCCATTAACAATAACATACTCTACATTCACATGTAGACTTTCCTGGTCTCCTTCCTTGTGGTGCCATATAATGTGCCCACGTTGACTCCCTTTTCCCAGCCTCATTAACAATAACACACACTACATTGATATGTAGAAATTCCCAATCTCCTTCCTTGTGCCGCCATTTTTAGAGCATATGTCGACTCCTGTTTTCCAAGCCCTACTAGCAATAAAACACACTACATTCATATGTAGACTTCCGATCCTCCTTCCTTGTGGCACCACATTGCCTCCACTTCTCCCAGCCCCATTAACAATAACACACACTACATTCATATGTAGACTTCCGAACCTCCTTCCTTGTGACACCATATTGCCTCCACTTTTCCCAGCCCCATTAACAATAACACACACTACATTCATATGTAGACTTCCGAACCTCCTTCCTTGTGGCACCATATTGCCTCCACTTTTCCCAGCCCAAGTAACAATAACACACACTACATTCATATGTAGACTTCCGAAGCTCCTTCCTTGTGTCACCATATTGCCTCCACTTTTCCCAGCCCCAGTAACAATAACACACACTACATTCATATGTAGACTTCCGAACCTCCTTCCTTGTGACACCATATTGCCTCCACTTCTCCCAGCCCCATTAACAATAACACACACTACATTCATATGTAGACTTCCGAACCTCCTTCCTTGTGACACCATATTGCCTCCACTTTTCCCAGCTCCATTAACAATAACACGCACCACATTCATATGTAGACTTTCACAATCTCCTTTTTTTTTGTTGCCATATCAGGTGCCTATATTGCCTTGCTTGTTCCGAAGGCAATTATTATTAACACACACTACATTCATATGTAGACTTTGGCAGTCTCCTTCCTTCTAGCGTCATATCAGGTACCTATATCGGCTCCCCTTTCCAAGCACTATTAACAATAACACACACAACATTCATATGTAGACTTGTCCAGTCTCCTTCCTTGTGGTGCATATCAAGCTCCTATATTGCCTCCCCTTCCCAGCTCCATTGACAATAACATACACCACATTCATATGTAAACTTCTCAGTCTCCTTCCTTGTGGCTCCATATCAGGTGCCTATATCGCCACCCCTTTTTCAACCCCATTAACAATAACATACTCTACATTCACATGTAGACTTTCCTGGTCTCCTTCCTTGTGGTGCCATATAATGTGCCCACGTTGACTCCCTTTTCCCAGCCTCATTAACAATAACACACACTACATTGATATGTAGAAATTCCCAATCTCCTTCCTTGTGCCGCCATTTTTAGAGCATATGTCGACTCCTGTTTTCCAAGCCCTACTAGCAATAAAACACACTACATTCATATGTAGACTTCCGATCCTCCTTCCTTGTGGCACCACATTGCCTCCACTTCTCCCAGCCCCATTAACAATAACACACACTACATTCATATGTAGACTTCCGAACCTCCTTCCTTGTGACACCATATTGCCTCCACTTTTCCCAGCCCCATTAACAATAACACACACTACATTCATATGTAGACTTCCGAACCTCCTTCCTTGTGGCACCATATTGCCTCCACTTTTCCCAGCCCAAGTAACAATAACACACACTACATTCATATGTAGACTTCCGAAGCTCCTTCCTTGTGTCACCATATTGCCTCCACTTTTCCCAGCCCCAGTAACAATAACACACACTACATTCATATGTAGACTTCCGAACCTCCTTCCTTGTGACACCATATTGCCTCCACTTTTCCCAGCCCCATTAACAATAACACACACTACATTCATATGTAGACTTCCGAACCTCCTTCCTTGTGGCACCATATTGCCTCCACTTTTCCCAGCCCCATTAACAATAACACACACTACATTCATATGTAGACTTCCGAACCTCCTTCCTTGTGGCACCATATTGCCTCCACTTCTCCCAGCCCCATTAACAATAACACGCACCACATTCATATGTAGACTTCCGAACTTCCTTCCTTGTGGCACCATATTGCCTCCACTTTTCCCAGCCCCATTAACAATAACACACACCACATTCATATAATATGCCTTTATTTGAGAAATTGACAACGAGGCACAGTGTTGGTGACTTTTTCCCCCTTTGTAAGGGATTTATGGTTTTTCACACTTAAACATGTACCAGGTGATGTTCACAGCAAATATATTCTAAGACACTCAGTTGTCTCACCTACCAAGGTAAGCAAAGTGGCCGATATGTACAAGCAGCAGAATACAAAACCGGTCATGGACAACCCATAACAACACAAAGCAATAATAAAAATATAAAAAAATGATTGCCATGCAGTTAGTTTTAGTGTCCTGTGCAATTAAAAAAAATGAAATAAATATAACATAAAAACATTTGCATTACACTGGGAGAAAGCGAAAGCAAACCCATAAGGCACTTTTATATGTATACAAATATATAGGCGATTCCACAAAGCAATGTAAACTTAAAAGAAAAAAGAGAGCAAATAAGATATAAAATAAACTGGCTTATGAAATACAACTATAAAAATCACAGCAAAAAATACCCACAAGGCAGAAAAATGCAACACAGAGAATACCACCAAGAAAAGCTAAAAAAGGTTAAAAAACAGATTTCAGAAATCCACCGTATAAGAAAAAAACCCAGTGCGACTTCCCTAGCCTTGATTTCCATATTTACAGATTTGCATAAATTGTAACCCATTCACATATGACCTATTTTAAAATATAATTATAGAATTTATAACAGACTTCCAAACTTGTTTAAATGATTGTTATTTTCTGTTTAGTAGGCCGGAGCCTGGATTAGAGTGTTGCCATGGCAATGGCTGTTCCATATTTTCTCAGGACAGTTGAAGACTAAAAGGATTTGTAGCAAAAATAGATTTGTTTAATAAAACTTTGACAACTGCAACTATTGTGACAATGACAAGAACACCCATTGGGCTTTATATACTAAAGGGCGAAGTATTGGGGAACATTTGAAGATGTCAAATCGTAGTATATATTCCACAGGATAACACCGGGATGGAGGGCTTCTCCAAGAGCTATCTAACCATTGGACCCTTGATTTTATCACATATTTTGCCATTTTGTGGTTATTCACTGCCATTTGTGACACCTGTAGACATTAAACTAGCGGCCATCTTGATGTAGTATTGAGACTCTTTCACTAAACATGCAATTTATAATATCAACTAGTCACTTGCCCGTCAAAAATGATGACATAATATTTTCCTAATGCAAAATGCACTGCGCTTGAACTAGGCGCAGCTTTGCCACGCAAATCAAGCCTTGCGATGCGTGGCAATGCCATTGCGAGCAGAGTACAACAACTATACCGTATTGGTCCGAATATAAGCCGCACCTTTTTTCCGATTTTTGAGCTTGCGAGTTACGGGTGTGGCTTATATTTGCGACCGTAAGAAAATCATTGCGGATTTGCGAACTTTGCTTGTTACGTGTGCGGCTTCAATTCGCGTACGCAAAATTACTGCCGTATTCTACGATTGCCAGTTAAGGGTGACGATTTTCGTGCTTTAGACTGCGGTATTGAATATCGATTTACGGTTTTAGTGATTCTAACATCCTGTAAAGCCTGTAACCTGCAAAAAAAGCTACAGTGCTAATTAGAAAGCCTGTTTCTTGCAATGGCTGATCACTTGGAGAGTCTTTTTCTCTCCAATTTTACGGGTGCGGCTTATATTTGAGTACTATCTTTTTTCTATTTTTTCCCCTTGAACTTTACGGGAGCGGCTTATATGCGGGTGCGGCTTAAATTCAGACCAATACGGTATTAGGGATCCCAATGGAAAAATGTACAGCTGAAACAGATAGCGTGGCCGGTAGGAAATAGAGACTCCATCCCAATTGAAACAAACGTTAAATGCATATTATTAAAATGTTGTGACTGGAGTATATGACGTTTTCACAATACTTTAATTTCGGTTGAAAGCATTTAGCAAGGAAGAAATATAATTAGACAAATATTTAATTCACCATAGCCCCCCAAAATAAGAGGAACTGTGTAGCATTGCCAAATTATTGAAACCCTAAACCTTAAACATGGGGGCAAATTTCTGTGGGAAGGCAAAAGAGACAGAAATTACCAATATGTATTAATGTTTGTAACTTTGCAATCATAACCAGAAGTGGTAGTTCAGGGATGTAAATAAACAGCGCCATTGTTCCATATTCTTCCAATATTTAAATACTATGGACAAATACTTTTTGTGTTGTAAATACAGTGGGTGTTTATACTGTTGCTTCAGATTTCCAAGTATATCTTCTTAGAGCATAGAGTAAAAAAAAAAACACTGAATAATTTAAAAAAATCTAATTAATTTTGATTAGATTAGGCAAATTGTGTTTTTTTGCTGAAAAAAATGTTTAACTGTTGGCTGTATCCCATTGTATCTTGGGTAAACCTTGCATAATTCTTGCCTTTTTATTTTCTCTATCTCAACCAAAAATTCCATATGCTGTATTATTTGTATACTACCCATAATCCCGAACTGCAATGTACACACTGAATATTGCAATATGTTGTGCCTAAGACACCCTGAAAAAAGGCATTTTTCTTACAGATCAAGACATTTAAATCACCTATCATAATAAATGTGCATCCCTCTACTACTAGTTTTTATGTCACTGCCTTGCCACTAGGTGGCAGTCATTGCATATAAATATTAATTGATATATGTTAGAAGAGTCGATCAATTCCACATTATAATTACTGCTGAAAGCACATTCATTAACTTAAAGAGCCACTGCAATGCTCCAGCACTTTAAACCTTACTGTAATCTACAGTAGGAAAAAACTCTGCAATACACTTTGATATTAAAAATGTAAATTTTCATAGTAAAATAATTTCGTACAATGTTGTACTTCATCCTCATTAGCATTGTGCATCATTATTGCACAGCGTATAATATGTCTGTCTATGCTGAGTGGGTTTTTTATCAACAGCTTTGAGATTACCCTGTTGCCTATTCGTAGTTCTAGTTTAAGATCACCTTCCTATTATTTTCTTTTTTTGGCATAATCAATATTCCCTTCCATTTTTGCGAACAAAGGCTGCAATTTATCCCAGTAATTAAACTGGCACTACATACTTAAATCTGATGCTTCCATTTAACCTCTTGCTTATATTTTGCTACAAATCTCTTTATAAAATGTCCACTGTTTAATTAGACGTAATATTTGCATATTAATTGCTTCTAATCACTGATTTGGAAACAGTTTTCGTCATGCATGGAGGACCCTATCAAAACATACCTTTTTCTAGAGGTGCTGTTTGTCTAAAAATGCCCACCATCTTTCTTTACTTAATAGTACGCTCTAAGTGCAATTAGACACAACAATACATTCAGCAATTACATTTTGGTAATTATAAACTATAAAAATAATGGTGTATTTGGTCACATTGTATAGTGCTACAACATCATTATTAATTCGTACAATGTTAGCCTGGGCCTTAATCATAATTATGATTTTTGGTTAAATGTACTATAGAAAATATTTTCATGAATTTACCATCAATATGGTAACTTGTCTGTTGTATGGAGCCATCAACGACATACATATAACGTTTCATCTGCAAAACATTACAATATGGGAATTGATCAACTTAATATTAAAGGATCATTTTTCTAAATTAGATCATGGGCAAAAAAAAATTAAAAAGTGAAATAATAAACATAACCATTACAATTTATAACTTTTATATGCAATTATTCTTTATTAATTATTCTTTATTGAAGAGATCCATTTTCATTTATGACCTGATGTTGTCTTTTCATTTCTCAGTAGGGCGTGCCCTTCTAAACTAATAAGATTCTCATTAATTCCATATAAATCACTGGCAGTTTTAGCTGCTACATTCATATTATGTACATAGGCAATGCTCCCACTTTAGATAATCAACAGAAAGCAAAATGGCGGACTCAACAACAGCATAATTGCATATAAAAGATAATTATTTACATTCTAAAACATATTACCTATTTTTCAGTGGCCTTTTAACCTGTAAAACCGAAGGAAGGTTAGTGAGAATATAAAATAGATCAGCGTGTGGTAAGCTGCCTCGAACTTCCACCATAAGCCGCCACAAAAAAGATATATTTCAAAAAAATAAAAAATAAAAGCTTACTCATTTTGTTCTGTCAAGAAAACTATTTACAAACCCTAAAACCACAGAGATCACATAGAATTGTTTTTCTTGTTTGTTTAACCCCATTGCTGCCAAATAGACTCTATACATAGCAGTCCCTCCTGCAAGAGACGGGATACAAATTGGAAAGTGTCTTGTAGTGCATTCCTAGAGTGTCAGTTTGGGATGGTAGAGCGTGAGGCGCCTCATTGGGTTTCTTCTTCTTCCTGTGCCATGTCTGTCAGGATGTCTATCAAGTTGTCCAGTCCTTGTAGGTAGCCGTCCTCACGGTTCCCTTCCAACCAGGATACTCTGTGGTCTAGGACCTCTCCTTCTGGCAGTGGTGTGGTTTTCCCAAAATCAATCATCCATACTTTGGCCTGCTCCTTCTTATCATGGATAAAAAGCAGGGAGCTTCCGATCACCTAGGAATAAATAGTAAAAATCAATTATTTTTATAACAATCGTAATAATTTGTGTCATATGAGTAAAACAGCTTTTTTTATTTGTATTTAAAACTGTCTTGTTAACTGACAAGAGGACATCCCTTGATGCTAGAAGAAAAAAAGATTCCACCTTAAAGAAAGAAAAGGGCTCTCTACAGTAAGGGAAGTTAGACTGGGGAAATCTGTACCTTAACGACAACATTAAAAAGGGGTTGTATATATATTTGTGAGTAAAAAGGGCATTCAAGCGACGTATTGATCCAGGGAGTAATCCGATTGCCAGATCAGATGAGATCTAAAAAGGTTGAACTTGATGGACTAAAAGTCTTTTTTCCAACCTTAATTACTATATAATGTTTACATATACATATTTCGCCTTCTAAATGTAAATATATATTTTTTATATTACACATAAATATATCAATAGATACAATGTGATGAAACAATGTTAGCCTGGAAGTTAGAATGTGGAAATCTGTACCAAAAGACAACAGATTCCATAGATAACATTGAAAAGGGGTTGTATATATATTTGTGAGTAAAAAGGGCATTCAAGCGACGTATTGATCCAGGGAGTAATCCGATTGCCAGATCAGATGAGATCTAAAAAGGTTGAACTTGATGGACTAAAAGTCTTTTTTCCAACCTTAATTACTATATGATGTTTACATATACATATTTCGCCTTCTAAATGTAAATATATATTTTTATATTACACATAAATATATCAATAGATACAATGTGATGAAACAATGTTAGCCTGGAATTTAGAATGTGGAAATCTGTACCAAAGGACAACAGATTCCATAGATAACATAAAAAAGGGGTTGTATATATATTTGTGAGTAAAAAGGGCATTCAAGGTTACCCTGGATAAATAGAGAAGGAGAAGTATTGATCCAGGGAGTAATCCGATCGCCAGTATCTTGGGTCAGGAAGGATCCCCCTCCCCCCTATAAGACAACTGCCAATGTTTCAATGGGTTTGACTTCATTTGGATTAACAATTAAGAACTAATCCACATATTACAAAGATCAGATGAGATCTAAAAAGGTTGAACTTGATGGACTAAAAGTCTTTTTTCCAACCTCAATTACTATATAATGTTTACATATACATATTTAGCCTTCTAAATGTAAATATATATTTTTATATTACACATAAATATATCAATAGATACAATGTGATGAAACAATGTTAGCCTCATCTGATGCATCAACTGGAAGATAAACATTGGTGGAATGTGGCGGCGCTGGTTATTGCAGTAATGAGGGATATTAGACAGAAATGTCGGTCTTATTGTGTTGTCAGTAGCCATATTATAACTGTTCTTGAATTGATGATTCCTCGTAGTGCACCAATGAATATTTTATGTGTGCATATTTGAGATAGATCGAAACATTAAAATATGCCTTGTGTTATTTCAGTAAATAGTTATGAATATACAGGTAAACTGCCATGTTCTTGATTACATAGGGCCTCATTCAATTGCAGTTTGGCCAATTGAATAGGGCTCTATATAAGCACATAGCATATTTTTTTTACAGAAGTTTTTAGTTAGTGAGCTTCTTTCCAAAAGCAAGGTCTTCACTAACTAAAGACTTCTGTAAAAAAAAATGCAATGTGCTTATATAGAGCCCTATTCAATTGTCCAAATCACAATTGAATGAGGCCCATAGTATTTACTATTTCTATAGCAAGATGGCATGTATTTATGTAACCATAGTGCCTACCTAACACGTTGGCAGCTTGAACACACAACCATTCTATAAAAAAGTCATTTTCCCTAAAGATAGTATTCTTGGCAAACTTTCTTTACCATCGGCACCTGTTAGAGCACCAGGCACAAAAGTTTATGAATAAATAATAATGGCTTTTGTAATACAGTGAGTGAGTCATTAAAAAAAGATTAGGGCACTTTGTCTCTACAAAGAGACATATTTAACAGCTTAAAATGTTCAATAAAACCCAGACTTCTAGGCTAGTGATCCCAAAATGAACCATTCATTCACTTAAAGGATAAAAGACAACTAAAAATAACGATCGGTGCAAATTTCAAAACTCATTAATAATTTATATTTGTCAATACAATTCTGGCCACTTTAAAAAGTATATACATTTCTTTAAATAAACTTCTTATAAAGTGATATTGAAATGGCTGGCCCTTTTTCTATGTAAGTGCTGCGGTGCAGTGGTGCTTGTAGGCACTATGCCGGTGCACCTATTACACAGCATATGAAACACACTGTACCAGTAACAAACAATAAAGTAGGATCTGCCTACTTCTTAGAAAGAAATAACAGTGGCACGTCCTTCGCACTCAGCAGAATAGCGCGCCATCATCAGAGCGCTGAGAACTGCGCTCTGTTGATGCTCCAGCCTGCAGGCCTCTCATGCGCGAGCGCCTTATCAGTGTGCCTTATGTGCACAGAACCACCTCATGCTGCCCATCACCATGTCCCAGCTCATTGACCCATGGAAGTTCCAGCGCATGAAGAGGGTAGGCACCTCTCAGACCAAGATCCAATTGATCCTCCTAGCCGACCTCCTGTAGCTGCTGCAAAGAGGACGGGCAGTATTAGTTGGGATGGTCAGCCGACCAGGCACAAGCATGGATAAGAAGATGGAACTTCCATGGGTCAATGAGCTGGGACATGGTGATGGGCAGCATGAGGTGGTTCTGTGCACATAGGGCACACTATCAGCTGATGGGGCGCTCACGAATGAGAAGCCTGCAGGCTGGAGCGCAGAGCGTCGTCAGAGCGCAGTTCTCTGCGCTTTGATGACGGCATGCTATTTTACTGTGCGCGAAGGTCGGGGTGCCAGAAATAACATATATTTATTTTGTTAATACATACATTTATTTAATTTTTTTTAAATTATGAATTAAAATAGATTAAGAAGAAAAACGTATGTTTTAAGTAAAATTATTAGCATTCATTAAATATGAAATGTGTTTAATTATTTCTGACACTGGAAAGTTATTTTTTTCCATCTAATATTATTTATTTGTAAATGCAACATAGTATTTTTCTTTTAAAATATAGACCCTACTAGCTTTTATATATAAACTAGCTACTTGGCCGTCAAAAATGACGGCATTCAAATTTAAAGGCTGTCAATGCAGTTTGCCACACAACGTGAGCACCTTCGGCGCTCATTGCAAGCCTCTTCCCCTTTGTACTTTACGGGCCTCTCGATGAGCGTCCTTGGCAACCCGCAACTTTCGTGGTTCTCTGCGCTCATCAAGAGCCCTGCCATGAGCTCCATCGGCGCTCATTGCGAGCCTCTCCCCAGTCTCTGACGCCTGTGTCTCTTCCCCCTCTCTCCCTGCCCTGTGTCTTGTTTTTCCTTATCACCCCCCGCCCCCCCCCTGTGTCTCTTTTCGTCCGTCTCAGCCTGCTTCTGGTATCTGTTTAAGTTTTTTCGGCAGCCATTTTTTTTCTCACTTAGCCGATTTTCGATCAGCGAAAAACACCAAATATGCCTCAAATTAACTAGCAACCTCACTCACATGCTCCCTGGCTCTCCCCCTGTGCAGTGTGTGAATTTTTTTATTTTTTATTATTTGGTGTTTTTTGGGCGGTCTTTCGCTTGAAACAATTTCGGACGTTAAATTAGTAAACTGCGTGCCTCGCGATCAGCGTCAAGGTCCTTCAGGTTTTCAGCGGTCATCCACTTGCCAGCACTAAATGCGCACTGTCTCTTCCATTGCCAGGTCTAAGTCTATTAGAAAGAAAATGCATCTAGGGATGTGGCTTCTGATTGGCTGATTCAACTTTTGATTCCCAGACTAAAGGAAAACTAGCAGGGGGAGGAGGGGCCATGTATTCAGTGTTTCTCTGTGAAATTATTTTATTTTGTAAAATAATTACACTGAGGATGAATTTAGATAAAACATTATTTGCCATGTCCGTTTAACCAAAATTAAACTGTGTTTATCTCTAATCTCCCAGAAAATGTAAGTTTCATATAAAAAGGGCCCTTGATACAAAGCACCGTGGCACTGTAAATGCATGCTATGCATTATTTATTTATCAAAGTGCAGAGAAAACAGATCATACAGTGCTTAGATTAAAATAAGCAAATAGGAAACTTCACCCGAGTGCCAAGAATGCTTGTACAGGTGTCAGTGTACTGGAACAATATTACAGAGTGAACACTAACCGCCTGCAGCAATTTTAATATTAACTGCAAAGAAGGATGTTATTGGCCAGGATGACAGAGATGGTGGTATGAGAGCGGTGCCAGCATCCCAAAATGAAAGGACTGCTTTAGGGTCTTATAAAGGGGTCTCGTAAAATAGGTAAGGAAAAACGGTCACTGTACATTTTACCAATTAATTATTTTTTCCATGTTGTATCCGGTACAGAATTCTTTGCCTGCTAAATGACGTATTGTCTCTTAAGTGAGAGCCGCCCAGGAGGAAGTACCAAACTGAAAGCCTTTTGAGACCACTCTGTAGAACACACATTATTAGAAGGCAGTAGTGTAATATGCAATGCTAGAAATGTACACACACTATCATATTACAAGTGCAGTACGCCTGTTTAGATGGCATTCCCTCTGGGTGGCTCCCACTCCAGAGACAATGCATCATTCAGAAGGTGGTGAAATAAGGAGCTCATACTGCATGGGAGCATGATTAGATAGTAATTCATTGTTTAAATGCACAGTAAAAGTTACTTTTTTTCTTGTATTACCAGACCCTACCTAACTACTTTTTGGAAAAACGTTTATAAGAATACTAAAGTGGCTCTTTAATTTCACATAAATATTATTTATTTTCCTATAGGATAGACATTGATGCCTCTACCTCACTCAATACAATTTTCACCTACTCTTCACAGCTTTAAACTCTGTGGACTCATCTATTCAGAAAAGCTTACAACCATGCGCCCTAAGGTTCACTACACAAACTCTACTAGAAGAAACAGTAAACTTATTTTCATTGATCCTGCCGCTGGACCATCAAGATATTCCACCATTCTATCTCAAATACTATCTACACAGAATGTGTCTTTTATATTCACTTTTGCCTCACTTTACACTCGTCTAGGTCTGATAATCCCAAATATTATCGCATTAGGTGGGTCCAGTGATATTCAGAAAACAAAATCTCACACGTCTTTGAAAAGTGATACACAGGGAGCAGAGAGACATCACTGGGGAGGTGGGGTTCTTGGGGAATATTAAAATGTGTGAGACCATGGAGATTTACAGAGTAGTATATGGTCTTCCACATTCTGGCTTGCTACCTTGCCATGGTGAAGGGATTTGTGTACCTCAATGAAGCTTAGAGGTCAGACAAATCCGTGGTTCACTGAAGAATGAACTGGCAACCCACTCCAGTATCTTTGCCAAGATAACCTTATGGATAAGCACGACCAGAGATATAACGATAGATGTACCTGGCGTGCTGCAATCCATAAGGCTATGGAGTTGGACACGACTCAACGACTAACCAACAACACATGGTCTTGAAGCATTTGTATCTTTACTAATGGTTTTGTGTACCATCATAGCCATTTTGTGTGGTTTAAGTTTCATCATTACTTTGACCCTACAAAAGATTTCCGTGTGGAAATCTAGGTTTACAATGAAGCAAATAAAATACAATTTTGGGGAAAAACCTTATATATTTCCTCCACATGAAAATCAAAATTGCCATGAGTGGTTTTCTCTACATGACGCGTTCTCCCTTGAGATCTCCCTACATTAAACTTTATCACCCTTATTGGAGGTCTGGAGACAAGCCAACTGTGGCTGACCTCTTGGAAATTCTAAGACGGGACAACTGCTCCAGCGTGAGCCTGGGAAAACGTACCGCATACTCAAAACACTGAGGCACATCCATCTTGTAATAAATGTAAATAAACATTTAATCAAGGGAAAAGGTTTGGTTTTCATCAACATAAAAAAATAGTTCTTATGATTTTGTTGCTATGCATTCAGTTTTAGCTTTTCAAAAATAGTACTAGCTGCATTTTAAGGAAATGATATCATTACATTCCCCAGCTGCTGCAGAAATTCTGTGTCCCAATGAACTTAGATGACGGGACATTGCCATTTTATACATCAAATGGGCAGAAATTAGGTCACTTCTCTTATCTGGTTCCATTATTGTCTAGGACACCTGGAATTGAATATGTCATGTATTTACTAAATAATTCACAATACAAGGCATCCTGTTTATTTTAATTGTGCTTAATATTCTATGAAACAGTTAAAATAACTCTGTCACCCCAAGAGGAAGTTGATTTAGTTTTAAAGAGCATTTTCTCTAGAGTAAATCATTTTTGAAAACTTTATTTATTAGGATCAGTGAGCTAATGTGCTATTGACTCCAGCTTGCAAATTCCAACATCAAGCCTTTTTAAATCTGATTTCAGGCGTGATCGTATGATCTGGGAATATTTAAGCAAGTCAGCAAGACAGAGCCAAAAGTAAATGAGACTGCCATCATGACGTCAGAAGAACAGGGAAGTTAGATGTAATCTGCAATCGGAGGTTAAGATTTAATTATTGCGAATAAGTAATATTTGCTGATCAGGGTCGCAATCAAGCAATCTATAAAATACATTAGATCATATGCTCTTGTCCATGTGGATATTTTTTTTATCCCTTCCCAATCTTCCCTAGCAACTCTTCCAGGTTTCCCTACACCTCCCACTGCCCTCACCTGTAAATTCTCCATGATTCCCTGAACCTCCCCCAGCCATTCCCTACGAATTCTCTATGACTCCCGGCACCTTCCCCTGTCCTCCCCTGTAAATTCCCCATGATTACTTGCACCCCCACCACCCGCCATTCCCTGCACCTCCCACAGGGACAGTAAAAATGCTTTGTACAAGTGACCTTGTCACAACAAGTGACTGCAATATGATTAAAAGGTCATTTATCTCACTAAGTGCTCTTCATGGAGTGAAAGAACACGAGATTCTGTGTTAAAATGCAAATGTTACAATTATATTGCTTTTTTTAAATTACAGTAATAACCCACAAGTAACATATTTAAGAGCTTCCAGCAGTCATTTCCCTGCACAGATGAATTTGGGAATGCTTAAACCTCTTTCTGCTTCTGCTCTCTGCACAGAGCTTTTGCTGTCAGTCTGCTGGCGGGATTTGCCACAGTCTCATGTAAACAGACACTTCATTTATGATTTTTTCTGTGAAAAGAACACCTATTTCAAAGATTCAAAAAGTATGTCAACATGTTTTAGGAGTACTTTACAGTGGCGTGCTCCACGTTGTGCTGAATTGACTGCCCCTTTAACTTGTCTTTAACAGTGGTAGTGTTTAATGAACAAGTGAACATTCTGTGAAAAACAAACACGTTTTCCATCAAAACAATCTGACTGATCAACATTTCCCAGTTTGGGGATAGATTTTTACAGAGGCGTATAATTGACTTTTTTTGTTGTCTTTTTTTTGTTCTTGCTTTTACTTATGTTATTTGTGCCAGTTTAGTTTTTCTATTGGAAATGCATTTTTTCAAGCTCTTCATGCTCCAGTGAAAACGAATGATTATATTTTTAGAATTGCTTTCATATTCATCATTGAGAATTAATGTCCAGCATTAAATCAGCCTACTTGGAGTAAAAAAAATGTATAAATAGAATCAACAAAACGCAGGCCCTTCTGGATTACATGTTTTACATACCAGAGTTTCCAAGAATTTGATCATAAAATGTTAAGTAAATACCAATATTACAGAAGATGTAATCATTTTAAAGATTAAAAAACAATGTAGTTCAAGAAAAACTGTACTTGTTTGCGAAGTATATAAAAACAAACAGAAGATGTATAAGCTGAATATAGAAAAAAACATTTTTAGAGATGAGAATGTTTCTGTTTCTGTTTAAAATAATTATCCTTGTCTTTTTTTATCACTTTTTTAAGAGCTGAAGCATTTTTGTTAGTGCAGGGAGGGATGGAGAAGGAAGAATGAGGGAGAGGTGACGAGAATTTGTCAGCTAATTAGAGTCCCTTGGACTGCGAGAAGATCTAATAAATCAGTACTCCAGGAAATCAAGACAAACTGTTCACTAGAAGGTATGATCATGAGGCTGAAGCTTAAATATTTTGGCCATATCATGAAAAGAAAGGATTCCTAGAGAAAACTCTGATGCTGGGGAAAGTTTGAAGGCACAAGAAGAAAGGGACGACAGAGGTGGAGATGGATAGATGAAGCAATGAACATGAACTTGATGGAGCTCAGAGGGGCAGTGACTGACAGATATACCTGGCATGCTATGGTCCACAGGTTCAAGGAGCATCAGTCATGACTAAACCACAACATAACATATGTCTCTCTTCGGTCATAATCACCTCCTCAACAAGATTTCTCTTGTGCTGCTCCTACCTTACAAATTTCACTACCCCGCTATCATCTGTCATAATACCCTAACTGTAAAAAGGATTAACTCCATGGACTCTAGGTAAGGATACTAGTAATAAGACCAAAATAAGTCCATACCATCATGCATAGTAAGAATAAGACATCAGACCACATGGTTAACCAGCCATTGGGGTTCAACATGGTGCATTGAAGTTTTTTTTACCTTTGTTAGGTGATTTATGATGTGGGAGGAGCAAGAGCTGCTAAATGTAGAGGTGGTATGTATAGGGGAGGGCTTGTTGCTTTGGAGGAGGAGCCAGAAAGTCTCAAAAAGTTTCCCCTACTAAGAAACAGCGTACTTTGGCTGGGTACATGCAACAGAGAAGGCTGTACAACAAAAAGTCCCTGTGGCTTCTACTGTGCACAATTCGGGCCGTATTCCAAGTTGTTTGTTTTATTTCATACCTGCAATATTTTATGTATTTTGTCTCTACTGTGACTTTAGGTTATATTAAAACCTTTTTGACACAAGTTTGGGTTTTATGTTTTGTGTATTTTGTCAGACTCTTGAAGAACTGTTTTATTTGTAACTAGCAACTTGCCCATCAAAAATGACGGCAATAAAATGTGAAGCCTGATAATGCTGTTTGCCACACAATGGGAGCCTCTCCCCCTCTACTTTACTGGCCTTGCGATGAGCGCCTTCGGGGGTCATTGCGAGTCTCTCCCACTGTCTACTTCCTCCCTTGTGTCTCATTTCTCCCCTGTGTTTTTACCCCCTCTCCCTCCCCTGTGTCTTTACCCCCTGTCCCCCGTGTCTCTTTCCCCCCTCTCCCTCCCCGTGTCTCTTTCCCCCTTCTCCCTCCCCTGTGTCTCTTGCCCCCACCTCTCTCTCCCCTGTGTCTCTTGCCCCCTCTCCCTCCCCTGTGTCTCTTGCCCCCCTCCCTCCCCTGTGTCTCTTCCCCCCATCTCCCTCCCCTGTGTCTCATTTTTCCCCTGTGTCTCATTTCCCCCCTGTGTCTCTTCTCCCCCTCCCTTGTGTCTCTTCCCCCATTTCCCTCCCCTGTGTCTCTTCCCCCTCCTCTCCCTCCCCTGTTTCTCTCCCCCCTCCTCTCCCTCCCCTGTGTGTCTAACCCCCTCCTCTCCCACCCGTGTGTCTCCCCCGTCCCCTGTGTCTCTCCCCCTCCTCTCACTCCCCTTTGTCCTTCCCCCTCCTCTGTGTCTCCCCCCTTCCTCTCATTCCCCTGTGTATCTCCCCCCTCCTCTGTGTCTTCCCCCTCTCTACTGTGTCTTCCCCCTCCTTCCCTGTGTGTCTCCCCTCCTCCTCCTCTCTCTCTCCTCCTCTGTCTCATTGTGCCGAAGTGCTCATGCTCAGGCCGTTGCGCATGCGCAAGCGTGACGACGAATCGCAGTTTGACAACTATTATATGTGATGTGATTTTTGGAATTCAGGTCTCTATGGGGGTTCCTTTGAAAGCTCATAGTTTGAGTGTCCCACGCAGCCCGCTCAAATGAATCTTACTGCCTACTGAGTAGTTTTGTATAAGTGTATCAACATATTAGCATTTTGTGAGAAGAACTATAATTTAAGGGTTTTCCTAGTTACCAAAACCATATTTGTTTTTTCTAATTGTAATTCCCTCAATAGCTGAGATCTTCAAAACTGTTGTTGGTCTCTGCGCTACTATCAGTTAAAACTCTGCGGTAACAAGGTCATAGTGGTAACCCAATTTTCAGAGTTAGGTAGGTTTGCTCTGGTTATTCTGTCATTCTCTTGTGGTTTGGTCACAGTTAGTGTTTTTCTATTCTGAGAAGACTACCAACGTGTTCCCTAAAGACAGATATTCAAGCAAGAAAGTGAACAAATCCTGTGCATGGACCCTACTGCTACACCAGACCTGCTGTTACTGATTTTCCGTTCAGTCATGCCCAACTCTCAGTGACCCTATGGGCCGTAGCACACCAGGGACATCTATGACTCCGGTTGTGCTTATCCATAAGGTTTTCTTGGCAAGGATACTGGAGTGTGTTGACCTCTCTGCTATGACCTGCCCATCTTGGGTGACCCTACATGGTATAGGTCACAGCTTTATTGAAGTACACAAGCCCCTTCACCATGTCAAGGTAGCTTTCCAGAAGGACCACCAACATGCAATTCCCCTCCCCTTTTTGTCTCTTATATCTTTAACCTGCTTAGATTGTAACCACTTTTGGAATTAGGGTCCTCTAAACCTTGTGAATGTATATGTAGGCATTAATCATGTTCATCTTATGAATTCACTGCAAACCACACCATACAGAATGTTCTATTGCCCAATTTGTAAATTTATACACAATTCTATTCACTTATTCTATTAGCTACTCACAATCTGATTACAAATTCCCTGCCCACAATCACTACGGGACAGCCAAAACCGCAAAATCTGCCTCAAAACTCCATTGGTTTTAGCACAGCACGAGTATTACCAGCGCTAACTAATTAAAGTTACACAAAATTTAATATTCTATTAGACCCGTAGCGCTAGCTCACAAATAAAGTCTGACCCGCAACTGGAAAAAGTATCAGGTTTCTGTCAAAAATATTACAAGCACTCAATAGAATTCACAAGGGCTTTTTCAAACACTTATTAGAGCTGTAGCAGCATTTAAACACACACTACTGCACTTTAAAAGCATAGGAAGGCATGGAAAGACATTATAATCAATTGCAGAACATTCTCAAACCCACATATATAACATTTTGAAATAAATATTGTTATCTCTGAGGGGTTAATACATATCATAAAACCCATATGGACTAAAACAGATGCTCTAATGCATTTTATAGATTGTGAGCCCGTTTAGCAATTATTACTTATTGGCACTAATTAATTTGTAGCCTCTGATTTCAGATTAAGTATGACTTCCATGTTTTACTGATGTCATGATGACGGCCTCATTTACCATTGGCTGTGTCTAATAAGTAAATTACGGGCTAGCTTAAATATAGTCAGATCATATGATCACGCCCCTTGAAATTCTACGTAAAAAGGCAGGGTTTACGTGTTTATGCTTACGGAGGTAAATTGCGAGCTGGAGTAACATAGTCAAAGCGCATTTCATCATTGTTATTTACTACTTTCTCAACACCAATAAGATGTATGTAGAATTTGTACAGTAGTACAAAAAAATTGATAGTGCATGAAACATACCATGCAAATTCTAATTTAGACGAACAAACTTCATTCAGACGCACAACATACTTTTACAATAGATCCAAAAGTTTCTAAATGCATTTTATATGGAGTTGCAAAGCAGTTTGTTTTATATATAAGGATATATATAAGAATGAAGTTGAGGTTATTAGGGTCTTACCTCGTGGGTTTTGAAGAAAGTTGATTGTCCCAGCGTGATACGGATCTCCTCGAGACGACTGAGGTATAATTTCTAAATCAGAGACAAAAAAATATCAGTTACTAATAGTCAAGACATTGAGATAGGTTTATCAACTGAGAACCGGATGTTAGAAGGGAGCATGGTAGTAAGCTTGTCTGAATAAATGTTTGAAGCCGAGAAGAGCCATGGAGAATCTGACAGCAAAGTAGAGAATTCCACAAGTGTTCAAGAGTGGCGACATAATGATGGGGGAACAGAGACAAGGGCAGAGTAAAATAGAGTGGTTAGAATAATATTCGGAGACCAGATGAGATATGTAGAAGGGTGATATTGTTGAGGGTATTCTAGGTTTTGTAACGTAATCCTGGAGAATATGTGAAACCACTGCAGTGAAGGCATAGTGGAGCAGAAGATGAGGAACGAGTGGTCAGATGGATGAGTTTAGTAGAAGCATTAAGATGTGTTGAATAGGGGAGAGTCAAGTGAGGGAAATCCCAATAAGGAGTGAGTTGGGACATTACCTGATTACATCTGATTATACTTTTTTATTAAATTATACTTAATAAAACAATGAAATCGCTATTTAATAATGTAAACCCACATATATATGTGTATGTGTGTGGAAAAAAAAAATCCATGTCCCTTTAAATACCATCAACAAACCTAAACAAGCAGGAAATAATGCAAAACAGCAAGTATTAAAAATGAAAGTTTGCAGATATATAATGATGGTACATTAGAGGCTGCAGACGCCAGCGTAATAAATGTGCATAGCAGGAACAAGCTGTGATAAGTGACAGTCCTGCCAATCAGTAAGTGACAGCCAGACTGACAATTATATGGGCATATTGCAAATAAACTAAATGCATGACAGACTGGAGGAGGCAAATCTGGGCAAAATGTACGACTGAATTACACTTAGTTCAGCACATTGCTCTATATATGTTATTTTTCGTCAACATTTTTTTTAAATTGAAATCATCCCATTACCCACATGTGCATTTTGCATGACAATGTAATATGTTTTGCACCTACAGTATTATATCAGCTTCCAGGCCCATTGGAGACCAATTGGGCAAAACTTATTTAGAAAGTAAAAATAATTAAATAAATACAGGCTTTAATTTATTAACAATTTTATGCACTTATTCTTTATGGAGGGTTACATTGTGTGTCACCTGAGAGGGGCCATGGATGCAGATACAATGCCAGATGGTCCTATTATAAGGTGCATATTTCATGGAGAAACTTTTAATACAACTAAATAGAAACCTTACCTGCATCCAAGGTGACGGAAATAACAAAAAACATGGCTAAACCCGATAAAGCATAGATGCATATAACAATAAAAACATAGGCATTGTATTAATGTGTGTTTGCTAAAAATGCTTTATGCCCATTATCAAGCTCGGAAATATGAGACTACAGTGGTCCTAGACCCCAGGATCATTGCTCATTTCGGAAGCCCGGCCCTACAAACCATCATTTATTCAATGGTCACGTCGCACAACTGTATACAGTCAGTATCATAAATAGAAAAACGTCTATCCCATGTATGGTATAAATAAATACTGGGTATCGCCAACCACCTACCAGAATGTTCTTGTTGCCTTTTGTGAACCCTCTAAAAGCCTCCATCACTTGTTCTCTGGTTTTGGTCTTCTTGAAGTCCCTGTTAACGGTGCCATCTTCTTTCTACAAGCAAATAAAAGCCAGGTAAGAAAAGACACAAAACTGTGTGAGGTTATATTATTAAAAACACAAGGAACCGACCCATCTCCACTTGTGAAACAGATGGCATATACAGAGCATTACACAAATGTGTTCATCACTGTGTTTCCCATTTGGCCTGTAAAGAAATAAATGGAATGGCCAAGTTTATTGGAAAGGAAACATCAAGGAACCAAAGTTCCCAAGCGACTACACTGTAATTAAAAGAACCTGATTTAAACATGCAAATGTTGCATGAAAAATAAGCAACCTAAAGCCAAGAAAAAGTACTTGCCCCCTTTTTAAAAGATGTAGTCTTGGTAAGTGATCATAAAAGCACAGTGCTGGTTGTATTACGCCAGTTTTGAGGTTAAAACCGGCTAACGAACATAGGAACTGATTTAGTTAATACTTCACAAGATTACTTATAATTTTGTAAAATTATTCATAGGTTGGGCTGAGGAAGGAGCAAGCAGGTTTTCTAAATGACACTGGAAGAGCAAGTGAATGGAGGAGCCCGGTGTAAAATAATTTAGGGCCCCTTGCAAGCTATCGATATGAGATATGTGCCTATAAGGGTCAGTAAATGAACATGTAGGTGGTCAAATAAACCCTGGGAGATCAGTTCACCTTTCTATAATTATAATTGCTCTAATAAATTAGGAGACTTGCTTTACTCCAGGTAACGGAGGTCCCCTATACTGTCATGGGTCCTGGTGCTTTGAACCTGCTGCACCCACTACAGGACACTCTAATCCCACAAACTCTACAGGTCTTATAAAAGTGCATGTTTTATATGACAAAGGTTATTTTCCATGGTATTCAGTTAAGACACAGCAATAAACAAATAAATAAAGCCTAATTGTGAGAGGTGGTATTATCTAAGTTCCCCATGAGGCACTTTTCTGTTTTATTTAGCTAGTTTGCATGAAGAAGGGGGTAATAAAACACAAGTGTATACAACAGATTTCCATTTTTACCTGCCACTCAGAATAAAATAGGCTCAACTTAATGTCATTTTTATATAACATAATCCACAAGTACTTCAAATAAAAAACTAGGTGCCACCCAAACTTAAGCATCTAATGCATAGGCATATTTCCCCTACTGGCCACCAGTGGGTTTATTGGCAAATTCCCTGGATATACCAATTGGACCATTACAAATGGGAGTCCTCGTACTAAACAGAAGGACAATCAGATAATTTTATAGGATAAGTTTTATTCATTTTATTTCTCAGAAGATAAAATGAATATCCCAATTACACCAATAAAACCTGATCTTGAGTTGAAATAAAACAATATGGAGTTTCCATATCTACATGGTCTCATGATCCATGCCAAAAAACAAGTATAGCAACATTGTTGAAAATGTGTTTAGCTCTGGTCTTCTAATCTCTCGTATTGAATGGGTTAAGCACCCCAACGTAATACAGCAAAATAACTAAGATAGTAAACATATCAGATTTTAATGTGTTATGTGGACGTTTATAATACTGTAATTTGCTTTATTTAATTACCGAACTTATAGTCTTATAAATTCCAGCACCTTTCCAGATCACTGCGATCTCCAACTCAGCGATCAGCCAAGAAACAACTCACCACAAAACCACACGAGCTGCACCTCGGGCCAGGATGTGAAGTGATGAACCACAAACAATAGTAAACAGACAAAGAGTAACTAACCCTGAATCATGTTCTCTGGCAGATAAGTGTAAACCAGAGAAAACGACACAAAATCTACAGTGGGAGAACATCAGTGACCTAAGCCTATGGGATGAAGGAAGGTGCGGACTCATTGGATTTGATGAGTATCATACCAGGTTGGACACGGCTAAGTGATAGATATACACTTGTAATTCCAGTATCCAGCCTGTACTAAATTAATATTTATATTGCAGATTGGAGACAAACAAAGACTGCTACTTCCAATAGGGTTTAATTCTCATCAAATAAGTACCGTAATAGTCTCCTACAAGATCACTGGATTTGACGTCTAGTTTGGATGAACAATTGGTAAATATACGCAAACCCAACCAAAGGCCCAGAACATGTGGGAAAGAAGTCAATCTGGTCCCCAACTGATATTGTATGGATATACTAGAAATATTTACAGTGTCTTGCAAAAGTATTCACCCCCCTTGGCATTTTTCGTGTTTTGTTGCCTCACAACCTGGAATTAACATGGATTGTTGAGGATTTGCATCATTTAATTTACAGAACATGCCCACAACTTTGAAGATGTTTTTTTTTATTATTGTGAAGCAAACAACAAATAGGACAAAATAGCAGAAAAAGTCAATGTGCATAACTATTCACCCCCCTAAAGTCAATACTTTTTAGAGCCACCTTTTGCGGCAATCACAGCTCAAGTCGCTTTGGATAAGTCTCTATGAGCTTGTAACATCTTACCACTGGGATTTTTGCCCATTCCTCCTTGCAAAACTGCTCCAGCTCCTTCAAGTTGGATGGTTTGCGCTTGTGAACTGCAATCTGTAAGTCTGACCACAGATTTTCTATTGGATTGAGGTCTGGGCTTTGACTAGGCCATTCCAACACATTTACATGTTTCCCCTTAAACCACTCAAGTGTTGCTTTAGCAGTGTGTTTGGTGTCATTGTCCTGCTGGAAGGTGAACCTCCGTCCTAGCCTCAAATCACACACAGAGTGGTACAGGTTATGCTCAAGAATATCCGTGAATTTAGCACCATCCATCTTTCTCTTAACTCTGACCAGTTTTTCCAGTCCCAGCTACTGATGGTGTTCTTTGCGTGATTTGGTGTGTTGGGTTTGCGCCAGACATAGCGTTTTCTTTGATGGCCGAAAAGTAAAATTTTAGTCTCATCAGACCAGATCACCTTCCTCCATACATTTTGGGAGTCTCCCACATGCCTTTCTGCAAACTCAAAACGTGCCATTTTGTTTTTTGCTGAAAGTAATGGCTTTCTTTTGGTCACTCTGCCATAAAGCCCAACTCTATAGAGCGTACGGCTTATTGTGGTCCTATGTACAGATACTCCAGTCTCTGCTGTGGAACTCTGCAGCTCCTCCAGGGTTACCTTAGGTCTCTTTCCTGCCTCTCTGATTAATGCCCTCCTTGCCTGGTCCGTGAGTTTTGGTGGGCGGCCGTCTCTTGGCAGATTTGCTGTTGTGCCATGTTCTTTCCATTTGGTTATGATAGATTTGATGGTGCTCCTGGGGATCATCAAAGATTTGGATATTTTTTTATAACCTAACCCTGACTTGTTCTTCTCAACAACATTGTCCCTTACTTGTTTGGAGAGTTCCTTGGTCTTCATGGCAGTGTTTGGTTAGTGGTGCCTCTTGCTTAGGTGTCGCAGCCTCTGGGGCCTTTCAAAAAAGGTGTGTATATGTAATGACAGATCACGTGACACTTAGATTGCACACAGGTGGACATCATTTTACTAATTATGTGACTTCTGAAGGTAATTGGTGGCACCAGAGCTTTTTATGGGCTTCATAACAAAGGGGGTGAATACATACGCACATGCCAATTTTCTGTTTTCTATTTCTATTTTATGTATATATTTTCTCATTTCACTTCACCAACTTAGACTATTGTGTTCTGATCCATTACATAAAATTCAGATTAACAAAACATTGAACTTAAGGCTGTAACGTAACAAAATAGGGAAACAGTCAAGGGCGTGAATACTTTTGAAAGGCACTGTCTGTGGGTAGGTTTCCTAAAAAAGTCCATCCTATGTTATGCATGAATGCTGTGTATAACAGTAGGCTTATACTAAAATGAGTGACATTGAATTAAAGAGTGAAAATGCATTGTTGACTCATTTGCATGTCCACACCCAGAGTGCAGTGCAACAACTGTATTTCTTGGAATTCTGAGCAGGAAATAAGTTTATCATGTTTTTAGACATTCAAATGTGAATTCAAATATACTATTTGTTTTACTTTAGGGACTAATTTTAAAATGAATACGTCTAAATCAATAAACTCCATAAAAATATGAAAAGTGCTTGAATTTTACCATGTACCGTAAATACTCGAGTATAAGCCGAGTTTTTCAGCCCTTTTTTTAAGGCTGAAAAGGGCCCCCTCGGCTTATACTCGAGTCACCCCCCCCCCCCCCCCCCCCCCCCCCCCCCCGTCTCTCTAACCCCTCCCCTTGTCTCTCCCCCCGTGTCTCTCTACCCCCCCGTGTCTCTCTAACCCCCCGTGTCTCTTTCCCTCCCCCCCTCCTCATCCTCAACCCCCCCCCCTCATTCTACCCCTCTAAATACACCCCCACCCTCTCTTACCTGCTCCGGCCTCCGCTCCTTCCGGGTCTTGATGTGGCACGCATGTGACGTCACATGCGCGACACGTCATTAGCATATACCAGGTGCCGGCACCCGGTATATGCTAATGCCGTGACGTCACACGCGTGCCACATCAAGACCCGGAAGGAACGGAGGCCGGAACAGGTAAGTGAGGGGGGGTTAGAATGAGGAGGGGGGTTTAGAATGAGGGGGGGTTGAGGATGAGGAGGGAGGTTGAGGAGGGAGGTTGAGGATGGGGGGTTGAGGTTGAGGAGGGAGGTTGAGAAGGGGGTTGAGGATGGGGGGTTGAGGTTGAGGAGGGAGGATGAGGAGGGGGGCTGAGGATGAGGAGGGGGCTGAGGATGAGGAGGGGGGTTGAGGAGGGGGGTTGAGGAGGGAGGTTGAGGAGGGGGGTTGAGGAGGGAGGTTGAGGATGAGGAGGGGGGTTGAGGATTGGAGTTGATGATGGGGGGGTTGAGGTTGAGGATGGGGGGGTTGAGGATGGGGGGGTTGAGGTTGAGGAGGGGGGTTGAGGATGAGGAGGGGGGGTGAGGATGAGGAGGGGGGTTGAGGATGAGGAGGGAGGATGAGGAGGGAGGTTGAAGAGGGGGGTTGAGGATGAGGAGGGGGGTTGAGGATGGGGGGGTTGATGAGGGGGGTTGAGGATGAGGAGGGGGTTGAGGATGAGGAGGGGTTGAGGATGAGGAAGGGGTTGAGGATGAGGAGGGACGTTGAAGATGGGGGGGTTGAGGATGGGGGGGTTGAGGTTGAGGAGGGAGGTTGAGGAGAGGGTTGAGGATGAGGAGGGAGGTTGAGGAGGGAGGAGGGGGGTTGAGGTTGAGTAGGGGGTTGAGGAGGGGGGGTTGAGGAGGGAGGTTGAGGATGAGGAGGGATGATGAGGATGAGGAGGGGGGAAGAGACACAGGGAAGGGAGAGGGGGGAAGAGACACAGGGAAGGGAGAGGGGGGAAGAGACACAGGGAAGGGAGAGGGGAGAAGAGACACGGGAGAGAGAGGGGGACACAGAAGGCACAAGAGGATGAGGGGGTTGAGGAGGGAGGATAAGGATGAGGAGGGGGGAAGAGACACAGGGAAGGGAGAGGGGGGAAGAGACACAGGGAAGGGAGAGGGGGGAAGAGACACAGGGAAGGGAGAGGGGAGAAGAGACACGGGAGAGAGAGGGGGACACAGAAGGCACAAGAGGGACACAGGGGGCAGCACATTTCCCACCCTCGGCTTATACTCAAGTCACTCATTTTACCCAGTATTTTGTGGTAAAATAGGTGCCTCGGCTTATACTCGGGTAGGCTTATACTCGAGTATATACAGTAATAAAAAATATAATACCAGTTTATTGATTCAGTTTATTCATCCAGATTTAATGAAAACATTTACTCACAAAATGCTTCATGGACATTTTCCACCATAAATAACCCACCAATGAAACAGAAACTCAGATATGTAAATGTAAAGAACATATATAAAAATATAAAATCTTATCCGGTTGTAACTTAAAGTAAAAGTGTTAGACAATTGAACTTAGAAAGTGGGAAAATATAAGTATAAATTAAATTAAAGGGTTTCCCTCTCTCCTTATGAGTTATCTAATATTATTCATTATATCTAACAGTGTAAGATGATAAGGAAGAAGGGCATACATACCCTTTAGACAAATATATGTTTTAAAGCGTGCCAAAGCGTGTCAATTTTAAAAATAAAATCCAAACCATTCCATATACTATATAGTGAAAGATGGGAACTGTAACATGAAAATAATGCAAAATATTTGCTCACATAACTTTTCTTTTAGTATATACCGATGGATATAGTAATATTTATAAAGAATTATAACTTAAAAAATTCCAATTGAAACAGGACCTCATACTAACAGAATAATGATAATGTTCGTTAACAGTTTCCTAAAACATCACAATTTTTAAAGGTCACCATTGGTTTGTGGTTTATATCAACTTCCTGTCACTTTATTAAAGCCAAACTAAATATGTACATTTGCAGAAGTCAGTTCATTGGGTATGTTATTTTTTTATTTTACAGCATGGAAAATGAATCTTTAAAAACAAATTAATAATTTATTAGATATAATGTAGTAAAAGTATCCACTATTTTAAAGACATGATGTTGTACTATCAGATAAAGAACCAACTATCTAAACAAGCAAAGAAAAGAACGATATCAAATATTGGGAGGCCGGCCAGCGCTGTAAAAGCCGCACATGCTGCATTTCATGGGTACATTCTGGGGATCATGCATGCTGAGTCAATGCTGAGAGGCTCACCCATGTTAAGTAAACGCTGAGAGGAACACACATGGTAAAACAGGCTGAGTGGATTTCACATGCTGAGAAAATACTGAGTGGATGTCACATGCTGAGTAAATACTGAGTGGATCTCATATGCTGAGTAAACGCTGAGAGGAACACACATGGTAAAACATGCTGAGTGGATCTCACATGCTGAGAAAATACTGAGTGGATGTCACATGCTGAGTAAACACTGAGAGGAACTCACATGCTGAGTAAATACTGAGTGGATCTCATATGCTGAGTAAATACTGAGTGGATCTCATATGCTGAGTAAGCGCTGAAAGGAACACACATGCTAAGTAAATGCTGAGACGAACATACATGCTGAGTAAACACTGAGAGGAACACACATGCTGAGTAAATGCTGAGCGGATGGGCACATGCTGAGTAAATGCTGAGACGAACATACATGCTGAGTAAACACTGAGAGGAACGCACATGCTGAGTAAATGCTGAGAGGAACACACATGAAGAGTAAATGCTGAGCAGATCTCACATGCTGAGTAAATGCTGAGCAGATCTCACATGCTGAGTAAATGCTGAGAGGAACATACATGCTGAGTAAACACTGAGAGGAACGCACATGCTGAGTAAATGCTGAGAGGAACACACATGAAGAGTAAATGCTGAGCAGATCTCACATGCTGAGTAAATGCTGAGCAGATCTCACATGCTGAGTAAATGCTGAGCAGATCTCACATGCTGAGTAAAGTATGTAGAAATAAATATGCTAGATAAATGCTCGGAGGGTCACATCCACTGGTCATTCATGCTGTACATTATCTGTCAAGCATATTGGGAAGATGAAACATGTATGGAAAATCATGTGTATTAGGCAACTGCTGAGAGGTGCATACATAAGTATTCAGGACTAGAGGAGGAAAACCACACATGTAAGGAAGCCTCTATATAGTGAGAGGGTGAACCTAATACTTGGAATTATATGCACACTTCCTGTAAAAAGTATTACCTATACCCAGGGGTGGGAAATTCCTAGGAGCCTGGGCTCATAAAATGTATACTTTTGGTTCTTAAATATTTTTCCAAAGTATAATGCATCTCTTCAAAGGGTTTCCTTCCAAGTTCCCAGGAAATAGCATGCCTGGCTCCTATAAAATCTTCCTGGCTCCTAATGCTTTGCCCACCTATGGCTATATACCCATACTACCTGTAACACACATATGGCAGAGACCAAATATTTGATTGACTTCCTCTTAAACAAGGCACACAATACCTTTCTTATGACGAGGACACAATTGGACCAATAAATCTTACAAATCCACCATCTCCTCTACAAAGAACCAGGAATACCAACTGCTTTTTACTGGTACGTTTTAATGTGTTTGTTAGATTTAAATCTAATTGTCTTAGTCTTACATGTTTATATATGTCTTTAACAGAGCTTCAAAAATGTTGATGCTTTATAAGAGTAATAATTAAGACAGAAATTCTGAAAGGAAGTCAAATGTTGGAATTGGCCAAAGACGAAGAGGCTCATAGGATGCATATAATGGCAAAGGTGGCTGTGTGTTGTGAATAGTTGGTCAGTGGGCTCATGTTTTAGTGAGATCTTAGCCAGCAACTAAGAAATTATATAGAAAAAAAAGTATTTTTGTTTCTGATTATAGGTTTTTGAGTTTGCAGATATCAGTTTTTCAATATTTGGCTTATTCTTACTGTGGAATGGACTTAAGAGTATGGAAACTGTAGGTTGAGCTAAAATATGGACATTGATTTATTGTGTGGGACAGTGTGAAATCCAGGTCTATGAATAAAAAAATACAATATATTAAAAAAGCATAGACTGTTTTATTTCAAGAAAAGTACACAAAAACAACAACCTAAAAATCAATCCCACTAACGCACAAAAGCCGTTTGGGAGTGAAACACAAAACAAAGTATTTTGTTATTTTTCAAGGATATTAAATCTCTTATTTAGCTCTTGGCAAACACTACTTTGGCCTCCATATATAGGAGGGATTCCAATAAAGTTCACATGTAGGAAAAGTGCCAAAAACGTCTGAAGCATTTGCCAAAACGTTGCACTGGGCCCTCATCAAAGTAGAATTAGTGGGAAAGTCCTTATTTATACAAATAACTGTACGAGGATGTCTTCTTCTTTTTTTTGTTACATTTCTTTGTTTGTAAATAATGCTCTTGATTTACTAAAATTAAATGTTATGGCTCATTCCGCCCACTTTTAAACACAAAGTATATTGAAGTAGACTACAGAAAATGCAAAAAGGGTTGGAGCGTTGGTATAGAGAACTGGCACTTCTAATGGGCATTGAATTTATCATTATTATTACTAGTAAATTGCCGGTGACGGTGTCATATGTTATGTTCAGTTGTCTGTTCTGTCTCCCTCAATGATATCTCTCTCTGTACGCCCTATACCTCTCTCTGAGCCCCCAGTCTCTCTGTGCACCCTCTCTCTCTCTCCCCCTCTCTCTCTCTCTCCCTCTTTTTCCTCCTTCCTCCCAGTTTATCTACCTCCCTCCCTCTATCTACCCGCCCTCTCTTTCTCCATCCCTCTCTCCCTCTCTCTCTCCCTCCCCTGCACCTCGCTCTTCTTCTCACCCACCCTCTCTTTCTCTCTCTCCCTCCATCTCTCTCCTTCTCCCTCTCTGTCTCACTAAATCCCCCTCTATCACCGTCCCTCCCTTTCTATCTCTCTATCTCCCTCCCCCTGCCTCTCTCTCTCCCTCCCTCCCTGTCTCTCTCCCTTTCTCTCCCTCCCTCTCTATCTCTCCCTCCCTGTCACTCTCTCTCTCTCCTCCTCCCTCCCTGTCTCTCTACCTGCCCTCTATTTCTTCCTCCCTCTCTCACCCCTCCCTTCCTTTCTATCTCTCCTTCTCTCTCTTCCTCTTTGCCTCCCTCCCCCTGCCTCTCTATCTATCTCCCTCCCTCCCTCTTTCTCTCCCTCTCCATCCTCCCTATTCCACCTTAAAGAAAGAAAAGGGTTCTTCACAGTAAGGTTGGTGAATCTGTGGAATTCTCTACCAAAGGAGGTGGTGACAGCAGATTCAATAAATATCTTTAAAAGGGATAAAAAGGGCATTCAGGGTTTTCCTGGCTAACTAGAGAGGGAGTATTGATCCAGGGAGGAATACGATCGCCAGTATCTGGGGTTAGGGAGGACTTGAATTTTTTTCCCTTTAGAGACAATTGGCAAAGTTTTAGTTGTTTTATTTTTTCTGTTTGCCTTCTCTTGGATGAATTAACAATTAATCTGAATATTGCAGATCAGAGGAGATCTAAAAAGGTTGAACTCGATGGACTAAAAGTCTTTTTTCAACCTCAATTACTATGTTACTATGTAATTATTGCTCTCTATCATCTCTCTCTCTTTCTCTCTCTCTCTCTCTCTCTATATATATATATATATATATATATATATATACAAATTTCAAGGGAGCTTGTAATTTATGGTCCCTTCAAGACCTGAGAGCTTCTCCTCAGTTCAGTATATCAGCTGAATTACATATAACACTGAATGTAAATGCCCCTTTGAATGCTGTAAAAGCTAATGTTGCATCATTTAAAAACAATTATAAAACTGTGAAAAGAGTTTCACAAGCGTCTTCCCACTTGATTTTAACGGCTCAACATAATGGTGTAGAGCAATACTCAAAAGCAATGATTCAAACTGAAATGTTTCTGATTAGTCCTGCACGATCCTTGCAGCAAAGGTAATTTTTATTCAAATGTTTTTTTTTTTTCATTCAAAACTTTTAATGGGCACTAAACAACGACGCAATAAAAAGTGGTTCACTCAACATAACTCACCAGTATAAATCACAATATAAGTGTAGGATCCAACTTTCAGCAGGGAAATCAAGGGTGACAAGAGCACTAGCCAATCACAGACTGTTTCTCAGCAGTATGTTGCTGAATTATTGCTGATACACAGTCTGTGATTGGTTATTACATCTAGTACTATAGATACATAGGGCCTCATTCTATTAGCGGCCGCAGCCGTTGCGGGGCCGCAAGGACCGGCCGCAAGCTATTCGGCTATTCTATTCCCTTACGGCCGGAGGCTCCGGCAGGCTTGCGGCCGGTGCCTTGCTATCTCTTGCGGCCGCTCGCGCCAGAGGAAAGCCTTTGATCTAAAACGGCCGCAAGAGTTTTGCAATTCAATTGCTCCGGGAAACCTCTCTGCAAGGCTAAAAGCGAGCCGCAGCTTACTTGCAGGAAAGAGGTCTCGCTAGCACCAATTAAGCACATAAAATAGCTCAAATAAAGCCATCCTGCACTTTGAGAAGACTATAAAGGGATTTTAGGTGTTAGAAAAAATAGCCCATAATTATCCTGTACTCAAATCCGTAAAATATTTAATTTTTAATATCCGTAAAATATCCATGTAAAAAGTCCAGAGTGCTTGGAGCACCTCAGACCCGCCCACGCCGCAGCCGGAAAATAAACAGTTAATTTGAACTTGGGTTTGGGCTGATGTGCAAGCTTGAGAGTGGGTTCCTTTTAATCCTCATGTCCCCCAATATGATCCCTAACATTTACAGAGCTGTACAGTGCAGGCTTGAATTTATTTTTGAGTTTTTAGATTTCACAGATTACGGCCGGTTCCAAGATATGCGGCCGGCCGTAAAAGGAGATCCTTGCGGGGCCGTATAATAGAATGGCGAGTTAACTGAACCCCCGCAAGGAATCGCAGCCTTACGGCCGATTTACGGCCGCTAATAGAATGAGGCCCATTGTGAGTAGGGGCTGTTTGGAAGGTTTCAGCTAGTAAAAGCAGAGCTTTTAAGCACTTGTTAATAAACTGATGTTTAGATGCAAACACTCGGGTAGTTTATTTTAATATTAAAACAGGGAACCTTCCATATCTCTTTAACTGATTAAACATGAGTGATTTTTGCAAAACTACAGTTATGTTGCAAATTGCTACAAGTTTAAGGTGACCCAGATCTCCCTAATTAATATAGTGCATTTAATGCAGAGATTGGCAAAATGACAGCTTCGGGGCTCAGTAAAGATCAACATATGGCCTATTTGTTTGGACATATGTAACCAGAATAAGAAAAGCATGCCCAAATATAGACAGTAAGAAGCGGCAAACCAACTCAATGTACAAATCCCATGATGCTTTGCTGCAGAGACTGAATACCCATACACTGCCACAATGTTGTAGCTGCCTCTGATATGTTAATTTAGCTTGGATTTCAGAGATGTTCCTTCTGAAAATCAACTGAAGTTTGCAAACTTTAGGGTAAGTTAATTCACAATTAATGTTAATATTAAAATAAAATGTTTTCATACACTACTGATTTTCCTCAGATGCATTCATAATCCAGAAAACTTCTACATACCTTTAGTTTCTCTTGTACGTGAAGCAAGAAAAATATATTTTTTAATGAAAGGCTTTTTCTAACTATAGACTTATTGTTCAAGGTAGAATCCTACACTGAGAAGACAATGCACATCCTCACAGGCGGTTAGTAAGATAATTACTTTACAGGGAAACATCCTTCCTGATACTTGTGCCAGATGGAAAAAATGAAAGTGTACAATAGATGTAATCCCATAATGTGCGCTATGATCTATGAAAGTAATATTAATAATGGATTCAGAATCTGTATTTAGACTGATGCAGAGGATTATGTAGCAGTAATTGTACTGGATATAATGATTCACAGCAGAGGAGACTGAAGCACTGTCATTAAATACTGGGATTAAATACTATCATTATAAATAAAGATGCTCATTTACTACTAGCATTTTTTTTTATTTCTGCTAAATGTGAAAAGGAGGGTATTGTATAGAAGAGGGTAATAATAGGTTGTTCAACGTCCCCAGAGATTCACTAAGATTCCCCCATAGAAAGCTGCAGCGCAGGGAAGTTTAGTGCGGTTAGGGAGTGTATAACATACAGTGATAGATAGATAGATAGATAGATAGATAGATAGATAGATAGATAGACAGACAGACAGATAGAAGGATAGATAGAGAGATAGACAGACAGACACAGATAGATAGATAGATAGATAGATAGATAGATAGACAGACAGACAGACAGACAGACAGACAGACAGATAGATAGATAGACAGACAGACAGACAGACAGACAGACAGATAGATAGATAGATAGATAGATAGATAGATAGATAGATAGATAGATAGATAGTCAGATAGACAAACAGACAGACAGATAGATAGATCGATAGATAGATCGATAGATAGATAGATCGATAGATAGATCGATAGATAGATAGATAGATAGATAGATAGATAGATAGACAGACAGACAGACAGATAGATAGAAGGATAGATAGAGAGATAGTTAGATAGATAGATAGATAGATAGATAGATAGATAGATAGATAGATAGATAGATAGATAGATAGATAGACAAACAGACAGACAGACAGACAGATAGATAGATAGATAGATAGATAGATAGACAGACAGACAGACAGATAGATAGATAGATAGATAGATAGATAGATAGATAGATAGATAGATAGATAGATAGATACAGCTGTCTGTTGAAAGTTTTGAGTCTGACTAAGGACAAAATTAAGTAGAAAAAAGCCATAAAGCTAGTTTTTAATTAGAAAAATAATTAAATACTTATACCTATGTAGACCCTGGAGAGATCCATAATACATTGGTGGAAGTTGTGTTTGTGAGAGGGATGTTTACATTCCTGGAAAGCTGTGTTTGCATCTATTAATGCAACCTGCCTGCTTCTCAGCCTAGTAAAATCCAGAAATCTTCCATGTCCCTTTAAGAAAACTCACTTTAAAACTGGAAATGCAGCTTTTGTACAAAATCAGGCCCTCTTTCTGAGAGTGTAATTTTGGGGTATATTTGATAAAAGAATATTTCTAACCTTTGCATCATTCATTGTTTATACAAAGGAAAGCATTTATAATGAATGGAATTTCTAATATATATATTGAAATTGGTAACTTCAGTAAACCTTTCAATACATGTATGTATACATGTGATCCCCTTCTGGATCGCTACCTTGTCATGGTGCAGGGGCTTGTGTACCTCAATGAAGCTGTGAGCTACACCATGTAGGGTCACCCAAGATGGGCAGGTCATAGCAGAGAGGTCAGACAAATCGCAGTCTACTGGAGAAGGAACTATGAACCTACTCCAGTATCTTTGCCATGAAAGCCTTATGGGTAAGCACAACCAGAGACATACCGATTGTGCTTGGCATGCTGTGGTCCATATGGTTGCGGAGATTCGGATACGACTGAACGACATAACATCTGCTAATTGATACAGACACATAGAGGGGCTGTACCTTTATACCCTCGATCCTGAAGCCCAGTGTAGCCGTGGAGCTTATGGTCTCCCTCCAGGTCATGTATCGGGGCTTGGTCACTGCCCTCTGCTGGTTCTCTTCCTCCGTTGGGGCTTCTGGATCCACCTCAATCATCTTCTGATACATATCCTTCCTCAGGCTGGGCTTCTTCCTGGCTTTGGTCAGTTCTTCCTCCAGATAAGTTCTGTATTTAGTAAACCAAGAAGATTGTTTTAGAAAACATACTGTGATCAATCCACAGAAGAAATGCCACGGATATTATCTCAAAATAAAGGAAGTTTTGAATAAAGAACATTTTGGTTGTCATTTAGCTCAAGGTATTTTCCTATCAGCAGCTAATTATTTAATTTCCGCATTGACGGTTTACTTTTGCATATGGCTCCTGTGGTATCAATAGAGTATGGCTATTCAGAGTGGCACTTCAGTGCAAAAGGAAGTCATTAATCTAGTGAGCCATTAGCAATGACATCATTTTGTACTAATATAAAATATGTATCATTATAAGAAGAAGACGAGTCTGGTGGGAGGATCTCTTGAGCTGAGTGACTGGCAAAATTCAGTAAATTCAAAACTTTTTCTGTGACATACTAAAGGACAGTTAGTTTTAATCACATTATATTTTTATTATTGCGTTACTATGCTAACCTAATTGGGACATCAGCGCTGCCCTTAAGTCCTCAAAAGAGCTGCACTGCCTTTCATTATAATATTTATGTTGGATACAATATATTGGGTGAGAGAAAGAGGGAAATGTATGTGACATGATAAAAAGTGGGAGTAATAATTTTTAAAGGGATGTGGAAGGTTCCAGGATTTTACTAGATATATAATATATTCATGTATCTATTCACTTTTATGTGCTTTATTTTATAAAAAATGCTTAAAAGATCTGTTTTACTGCTTAAAATCAAACAAACAGTCCCTCTATGGGTCTGCCCACTGCAGCGTATGCAGACTCTGTAGTACTGGCAGTGTCTCAGTGACCATGTCTGAGCAGTATGGTGCTCATACTTCGCCCCTGATTGGCTAATATGAGGCATTGCAAAGTCAGTACTACAGACCCATACAGGGACTATTTGTATGATATTAGTTAGTAAAAACAGAGCTTATAAGCAACTCTTGATAAAATAAAGCAGCAGATGAGTTTGATTTGAATATGGAATACTGATTTTTAAATCATTGAGCATACATTTTATTAAAGGGACAGTTATTTCAGCACAGCTTGGAGCACACCACTGTAAAGTTCTCCCAAAAACCTGTGGAAATACTTTTTTAATTAGTTTTATCACAGGCGGATACATGACATACAGAGTTACATTTAAGTTTAGTGACATGTTTCGTGATACTTTTTGAAATAGGTGCCTTTTTCACAGAAACATGAGACTCTGGCAAGTCCCCCAGGCAGACTGACAGCAATAGCGCTGTGCAGAGAGCAGAAGCAGAAATAGAGTTAACCCTTTCCAGAAGTCATCTGTGCATGATGAATGCTGGAAACTCCTAAATATGTTACTTGTGGGTTAAATGATGGCTGATTACATTCCTGCATGCAGAGAAAAAAACAACTCTTGTGTTCATGGAGCTTGCACCGTCCTATGTCGGCATATGTTGTTAATCATGGGACAGTCAGGAGTGTGTTTGTAAACAGACCTAAGACTGCATATTTTTAGCTGTTCTTAGTGTAATTAAAAAAAATAGGTAATTTTAAGATATAATCTTGTGCTCTTTCACTCCATGAAGAGCACTTATAGTGAGGTAAATGGCCCTTTAATACCAATGCCTAATTACAGTACCCAGCTCCTGTAAGGACATTGCAATGTATTAGCATTGTAGTTGCTTTGAGTATATGAGATGACTTTAGCAGAATAAGGAAGGACAGGGTGTAACTCATAATTTCATATTTTTTCTGAAGGATCTGAGCAGTTGTTGACAATGGAAAATATACGGCGATGCATTTAGCGCACAACAATAGGGTCTGCGTAAACAGGCTAAATAAGGAAGAGATTCAAACCAAACAGGAAGAGATCCCGGGGGTTACAGGCAGATAAGGGCTCTACGTGAGGCACGGCTGCCAGGGACTCAAGGTCCTTGTGCATTTAAAGGCATATGGAAGATTCCATGTTTTTAATATAAAAATAAACTACCTAAGTGTTTATTTGCATATTTAAATATCATTTTATTAACAAGTACTTAAAAGCTCTGTTCTGAAACCTTCCAAACAGTTCCTGCAAAGCTCTGCCCCCTGAAGCTTATGCGTACAATGTTTCTATAGTACTAGATGTACAAGCCAACCACATAATGTGTCTCAGTAGCAGTTCAGCAACATACTGCTGAGACATAGTCTGTGATTGGCTAGTGCATCTAGCATGTGATTAATTAACATTCTATATCTTAACAAGTTGGGGTTCCATGGTTCTCTCATGGATAAGATTTGATGCTTTTACTGCTGCAGGGTTCAATTTCAGTCAGGGAACCAAGAGGTCACATCATCCTGAAGCCGAGCAGGGTTGGGCCTGGTCAGTACTTGGATGGGAGACCACCTAGGAATACCAGAAGCTGTATGCTGTGGAGAAGGAACTGGCAATCCACTCCAGTATCTCTGCCATGAAAGCCAAGTATATCAGCATGACCATGAACATAGAGATGTTGCAGTCCATGAGGTCATGGAGATTTGGACACGACTGAATAATACAACAACAATGCTAATGTATAAAGCATTATGCGGCTCATTATGCTAATGTGCATCTCAGAGTACCTGATAAGGGTGGGAGAGGGGGCCAACTGCCAGATAGCATTTCAGGTCTTTTTTTTGGGCACTACAGAGACAGACAAGCAGACTGTAAGCCTAATTAGCACATCAATGGAGCTAATTAATTTACGTATATTAAAATTAAATAGGACTCCACTAAATCATAACTGCAAGTAATAGTTAATAATAAGGCTATATATCTCTTAGCGGCACCAACTACAAAACAGCAACGAAGAATCATCAATGAAACATCATACGCAAAAAAGTTTGATTACGCTGGCCCTTTAAAGGTTCACTGTAATCATTTTTTTTCTGTCAACCTTCTATAAATAAATAAAAAAAAAAATATATATATATATATATATATATATATATATATATACAGATACACATAGACCTTTTGTATTGGACAAACATATTCATAGTTTTATATATGAATATATATATATATATATATATATATATATATATAAGATTGATCACAGTGAAAATATTTTTATATATATATATATATATATATATATATATATATATTTTTTTTTTTTTTTTTTAAGGAATACCCTTTCTCAGGGAAGCCCCGGCCCTAGTATAATTTCCTTGTATGTTACCCACAGATATAACTTGGGCGCTGCTTTTTTCGGTATCTACGGAAGGGCTCATGTGGTTGGATGGTGCCAGCTGCTGCAGATAGCTCTGTCTCTGGCAGCACATGGCAAGCGGCTTCCTCTATACCGTTATATGCAGATACCACCCACACACAAAGCGAATAAACACTGGACAGGCCAGCAACATGTGACATGCTAGTGTGTAATATTTACTTTAAAAAAACCTAATTTTCTATATAATTTTTTTCATATTTTTATTTTAAATATATATCTTTTTTTAATTTTTGTTAATATACATATTGTTTTCTATGACACAGACAGGACCTGCTTTACTGTATGTAGGGAGGGTATGGTGGCCATATTTGTTTCTGACAGTTCTTCCTAATATCTCTGCGGAGGCTCCAACACTCACAGGTTCTGAAAGGACCAAAAATCACAAGCACACCCAATTGCTGCAACCAAAAATGTTGCTTTATTCCGCTGGGTTCTTTAGACATTCTAACACCAACAGGAAAAAATATGTGCAATGTGCTATTACAGTGAAGATAGTATATAAGCATTTAGAGGGAGCTGAGAGCTTGGTAGCGCAGCCTGATTCCTCTTGACTCACGGTAATAAATTGTTTGAGCACTGTAAAAGCTGCAGTATTTTTATAGCAGTCAAAAGGCCATCAATTGAAAACAAATTCCACCTTTTCTGCTTGATTATGGCTGCTCAACATGATCCAGAACAGTGTCCATGAGTAAATTTAAAGGGATATGATTTTTTTCTAGATCTTACTAGGTATATAATACACCTGCGTATCCATTTACTTTTATTAGGTCATGCTTATAAGCTCTGTTTTTACTGCCTACAGTCAAACAAATAGTCCATGTAAGGGTCTCTCCGCTGCATCGTATGCAGACACAGACTCCGTAGCACTGGGTGTGCAGAGTAGTGTAAAAAAATCAGACATCACACTTCAGCAGCACGTTGCTGAGAAATGGTCACTGATTGGTTAGTATGAGACACTGCACATAAGCTGCAGTGGGCAGACCCATACAGGGACTATTTGTTTGATTATAGATGTAAAAACAGAGCTTATAAGCACTTCTTAATAATATAAAGTACATAAAAGCAAATATATACACAAGGATATTATATACCTAGTAACATCCAGGAACGTTCCATATCCCTTTAAAGATCTATTCCTGATGTACAGTAATTGTCGGGCTCACCTGACTCCCATCTTGCAGTCCATGACACAAGGGCTGTCAAACTCTGAGAGCAAGTCGTCCATCTGGTTGTACCTCTCGCCATCTTTCAGCACGTCCCCATGGTAGGCCGGTACGTAGGGCTTCAGCACGTCTTCCATCAGCTGGCTCAGGCAGCGCTGCTCGCTCTCGCAGTGCTTCTTCAGGATCTTACCGTTGGCTGCAGCCTTAAAGCTACCTGCAAACACAACACAGGTAATGTTCAATGCAAGTCATGCCTAAAAGTATGTGCATCATTAATGCCACAAAACACCTCAAGCATTGAAATGGTATCATCAGCCAATGTGAGCATTAAAAAGGGTTTATTTGCATGAAAATGAGTGCTACAAAGGATAAAATGATATGGAAGGTTCCTGGATATAATTTACCTATCTATCTATTTACTTTTATGTACTTTATTTGATTAAGAAGTGCATAAAAGCTCTATTGTTCTGCGTAAAATCATACAGATTGTAGATGCTTGTTTGTGCCCTCTCTAGCTCATGAAGACACTGACTAAGCACTGTGTCATATTAGCCAATCAGTAACCATGTCTCAGGAGCAGAATGGTGCTGAGACATGGTCACTGATTGGCTGCACAGCAAGTAAAGCAGAGTCTGTGTCTTCATGAGCTGCAGAAGTGAGACCCAAGCAGGTACTATTTGTACCGTTTTGACAGAAGAAAACAAAGCTTCTAAGCGCGTCTTAGTAATATAAAGTATATAGAATTACATAGAAACACAGGTATATTATGTATCTTGTAAGATCCATCAACCTTCCATGTCCCTTTAAAACATCTTACTTTAATCCCATCTTCCATATTACCCTCACTGAGATAATTAATAACATGAGATAAAGTCATCAGTAGGATGGAAGGACATTTTCATGTATTTTATGTCTAAAAAAACTTTCCATAATGAGACCTTTTAGAGACCCCTAGAATGCATTTACCAATGGCCATATTGGCTTGAATGGGACCAATGCTGTCTGTCCCTAGAAGCTAAGCAGGCTTATCCCTGGTCAGTGCTTGGATGGGAGACCTCACGTGCTCTCAGGATCCTTTGGGTTACCTGGTGGTCCAGTGGTTAGGATTTGGGGCTTTCTCCACTGTGACCTGGGTTTGATTCCAGTAATGGAACCAAGAGGTTACAGCACCCTCAAGCCCAGCAGGGTTGGGCATGGTCAGTACTTGGATGGGAGACCACTTAGGAATACTAGGAACTGTGGACCACTGGAGAAGGATCTCGCAACCCACTCCAGTATCTCTGCCCATAAAACCAAGTGGATCAGCATGACCATGGACATAAAGATGTGCCTGGTGTGTTATGGTCCATGAGGTCACGGAGAGTGGGAAATGACTGAATGGTGCAGAAAAGAATGCATTTACAAGTAATACTTACATGTTTGTTTGTTGGGCAGAGACTACTAACACAGTATGCAGCTTAAAATATATAAAGGTTAATATTTTAGCTACTTTTGAATTTGTCAGTTTTCCCATCAAGTGGAGCTGTTTCTCTCCATCTGCCTGTATCTATCAAGGGGCTTGGCCAGCTCTGCTTGGGGAGTTCTGACCAGTCTTTGTCCTTGTTCAGACTGAGCATGCTCAGTAAAGAGGGCAGGGTTATGATAATACAATAAAGCAGATAAAGGTGGAGCCAATGACATCACAGGGTTTTGGCCAATTACCTCTTAGCCCTGCTTCCAAACTGCATGGTGTTCCAGCCCCTAAGCAGAGCTGGCTACGCCCCCAGATATGGCACAGGGAGGTGGAGCAAAGCAGCTCTGCTTAGGGGGAAAACTGACAATTTGAAAAGTAACTGAAAATATTAACTTTTATTTATTTTAAACGGCATACTGTATCTAATAGTTTCTCCCCAACAAACAAACATATGAGCTTTATTTAATGTAACAAAAATATAACCTGAAATGAATGTGGCTGCGTCACCTCCATGTGACCTGTCAGCCACTGGTCAATTGCAATGCTATGACAGAGAGAGAGTGTGGGTGACCCTAGGGCGTAATGATCTGCAGTGTTGTGATAACAGAGGGTGGCTGATCTGTACAGAGTGATAATCTGCGATGGCAACATTGGTTGGAGAGTGTGGGTGATATGTAAGATGTTGTTATCTATAAAAGTGATGCAATATTAGTACATATGGAAACCCAGAGATAGTGACAAATACAATGAGCCCGAATAGCAGTGGTGACATTAGGCTTAAAGGACCACAAAGGAGATCAAGAAAAAAGACACTTGTTTGTCAAGTATGCACCAAACTAGCAATATTAGAAGATGTGTAAGCCATGGGCATAAAGAGTTTTGAGGCAAAACATTTGCAGATTCTGTTTATGAGTTCAGGAATCCAATTTGTGTTCGCTACATCACATCCTGAGAGCTGGATGATGGAGGGGGGGGGGGGTATTTGACATTATCAGTGGAGGGAGCTGGTGAGGAAGAAAGCAGACAGAAAACCAGATCCTTTGTTTGATAAATGGATAAGACTGAAACCACTTCCCTTTCCCCTCAGTCCCAAAACAAGATGTGGCATCAAAGGATGCAACCAGAATTGTATACTCCCCTCTCACACACACACACAACTTCCACCAATGTATCATGGATCACTCCAGGGTCCTATGGAGGCATCAAAATGTATGTTTTCAAAATAAGAGCTATCTGTATGATGATTTTCTCCTTAATTATGCTCTTTTCAAAGATAAAGTATATTTCTACAATGCACAGTGGCCCTTTAAGCTTAGAAAGTTTAAGAGTTTATAAAATAAAAACAATAAACAATGTATTCTGATGAAGCTAATTTTAGTCTACAATTTATTTAATCATTTTATGTATATATATATATATATATATATATATATATATATATATATATATATATATATCACTAAATACTGCAATACTCAGATTATTCATCTAGATTATTGGACAATCACGGCTACCTCACTCTTTATATAATATATATATATAAATATATATATATATATATATATATATATATATATATATATATATTAGTGAGTCAGTGACATTGTTGTCATTTATCTTGTTAAGTGAATCTACTTGCCTTTTAGAGATAAAGCTCTACTGTAGTTTGGAAAAACTTCATGATTTTAAAGTATAAAACGAAAAACAATATCGTCTATGTAAGTTATGAGCATATATATATATATATATATGTATGTAACTCTGATTGTGCCATGGCTACTTCCATATTGGCTTGTAGCTTGAGGGGCGAGTTATTCTATTGCGGCTTACTTCTCTTTTCAATTAAGTGGCTATTCCTAGTGATGGTCATTCAACATAGTTGATTAGAAATATTGTCAGATATAAGGTTGAAAGTACATGCACAAGTATACTTGATTTATAGTGTTAAAACTTTGTAATGCTAGTGGTTATACTGTAATGCTCTTACCTATATAGGTTTCGGCCTTATGTGCTATGCCGCTTAGCCCCACCCCCTTTGCATAATTTTGGGGTGAGGCATCCGTAGCAGACTTCCTGCACTCTGGTGTCTGACTGGTGTAAATCTGAGGTACAGTATTAAAGGCTGTCGTTACTTGTTTGAAACTGTCTAAAAACATTTTCTTTATTACTCGCATTCATAATGGAAAAATTATTTTTTATCAAAAAAACTATTTATAATGGTGAAAATAATAAAAAAAAAATAAGTGCAAATAATTAAATAAAATAATAATAATAAATTAAGCAATCAGCCTCAGCAAACACGCAATAAAATGAATCAGGTAGAGATGTCTGGTAGATCCATCACTCAGATAGGCAAGCTGCTAGCCGGTATTCAGTCCAGGTCAGACAAGCACCACTTAGATAGGTAACCATTTAGTCAGACGCTCAAGCAAAATATATCAATATGGCAAACTACTACAGGTTATAATAGAAGACCACATGGGTCAGACAGGTCAGTAATCAGGTTGGTCAGTCCGATCAGACTAATTAGTCACTGAGATAGCTAGTCACATAGACAAGTTAGGGATTAGGTAAGGCAGTATGATTGGCCAGCCAGATGGGCATGCTTTTGACCTTGATTTATCTAGGCCTAATTTTATACCATATCCTTGGTTTACAGTATCTCTTTTTCAACATATCTCTGAATTAGGCTTGTAAAGTAATGGGCAAATGTTGCAGAAAAGTTTAAGAACATGTCCAATTAGACAGTAATTTAGTCGGTCACCCTATGGAGGCAGCACGCCACGCACATCTCTTTGTCTCTGGTTGTGCTTTTCCATATGGTTTTTCTTGGCAAAGATGTTGGGAGTGAGTTGCCAGTTACTTCTGTTCTCTGCTATGACCTGCCCATTTTAGGCATAGCTTAAGCTTAAAGCTTCATTGGGGTACACAAGCCCCTTCACCACGACAAGGTGGTGATCCAGAATAGTCAAAGATAAAGGTTAAGTGTCATTATATCTATTTATACCAACAGGACATGCACATTAATGGCCCTTGATAAGGAGATTTAGAGAGAAGGAGGTCTGGTATAGGCAAAGTATGTTTAAAATAACTTACTTCTCAATCTTGATTACTCAAATTTACTTACAAAAATCAAATTAAACATATTTTAACTTATTTGTGTGCTCTTGATGGGGTGAGCCATGGTTGGATCCATGGGTGTAGGGGGCCAATCTAATTCTGGATGGGGCGTACAGCTCATTATATACAAAGAAAGCCCAACCGCTTCTCTTCACATACATACACCCATTGAAAGATCTGGAGGGGATATGCCCCCCTTGCCCCCCCCCCCCCAGGTCCTACACCCATTCATAATTCCTTCTTCTGAATAACACAACAAAGTTTCAGATACTGATCGCCCAAGAAGACTTCTCCATCTTGATTAATGTATCTGTAATATTACAAAATTAGTACAGCAAACATCTGAGCATTTATATTATTTAGGCAAATGTGTGACACAGAGGGTTATATATCTAAGGAACTCAAGCATGCCTGGGGTAAGTATAAACATATCCTGAGACTTAATTAAAGGGATATGGAAGGCTCCCTGATTTTAAACATCATTTTATTCATAAGTGCTTAAAAGCTCTGTTTTTACTCCGTGAAACCTTCCAAACAGTCCCTGCAAAGCTCCGTCTCCTGGAGCTCATGCATAAAATGTGCCTATAGCATTAGACATACTAGCCAATCACACACTGTGTCTCAGCAGCATTTCAGCAATAATGTGTGATTGGACTGTATGTCTAGTACTATAGATACATTGTACGCATGAGCTACAGGGAACGGAGCCATGCAGGGACTATTTGGAAGGTTTAAGTGAGTAAAAATAGAGCTTTTATGCACCTGTTAATAAAATGATGTTTAAATATGCAAATAGTTTATTTAAATATTAAAAGCAATGGCCATTCCATATCCCTGTAAGCCATTCTATTAAGTAGAGAGAATAGGCAGGCTAGATGGGCCTTTTATCATGTTTCTATGAAGGCATTTGAGGCTGAACAGCTCATTAGAGGATCTTCTTAGATTAATCCAAGTTTATATTTGCTCAGCCTCAGCAGGAGTACAGTCATGTTTGCGATGGGAGAGGCTGTTTGTTCTGATTAATGCTGCTGGAATATCTCATGTGTGATTAGATGGACAGAGTATAGTTAATGTGTAGCAGACGGGTTCTCTCCTATCTGAGATGGCATTTTATTTTTATGTTAATTTATAGCAAGTTGTTTACTCTCTGTCTGCACACAGTAAACAAAGTGATAGAGATATATCATATTTATAGTATGCTCTCCTGAAAAACATGACTTGAAAATGTGCAAAATGTGTTTTCAATGCAAATATATATATGGACTATTTATTTACTGTACGGTGGAGGCTTCTATCGCTCTTTTGCCCACCATAAATTACATGATTTTTGTGGTAAATTACCTCCTCCCAAAATCTACTACACTACCTCCTCCCAAAATCTGCTACACTATCTCCACCCAAAATCTACTACACTACCTCCTCCCAAAATCTACTACACTACCTCCTCCCAAAATCTACTACACTACCTCCTCCCAAAATCTACTACACTACCTCCTCCCAAAATCTACTACAGTACCTCCACCCAAAAGCTACTACACTACCTCCTCCCAAAATCTACTACACTACCTCCTCCCAAAATCTACTACACTACCTCCTCCCAAAATCTACTACACTACCTCCTCCTAAAATCTACTACACTACCTCCTCCAAAAATCTACTACACTACCTCCTCCCAAAATCTACTACACTACCTCCTCCCAAAATCTACTACACTACCTCCTCCTAAAATCTACTACACTACCTCCTCCCAAAATCTACTACACTACCTCCTCCCAAAATCTACTACACTACCTCCTCCCAAAATCTACTACACTACCTCCTCCCAAAATCTACTACACTACCTCCTCCCAAAATCTACTACACTACCTCCTCCTAAAATCTACTACACTACCTCCTCCAAAAATCTACTACACTACCTCCTCCCAAAATCTACTACACTACCTCCTCCCAAAATCTACTACACTACCTCCTCCTAAAATCTACTACACTACCTCCTCCAAAAACCTACTACACTACCTCCTCCCAAAATCTACTACACTGCTTCCTCCCAAAATCTACTACAATACCTCCTCCCAAAATCTACTACAATACATCCTCCCAAAATCTACTACACTACCTCCTCCCAAAATCTACTACACTACCTCCACCCAAAATCTACTACACTACCTACTCCCAAAATCTACTACAATATGTACTCCCAAAATCTACTACACTACCTCCTCCCAAAATCTACTACACAAGCTTGGAACTGGCCCCACACTGATCAGAGGCAGTAACCTCGAAAAAGTGCTGTCTGTGGCTAGATTTTCTCGCTTGTACTTAATCTATCCTGGGCTTTGCTTAAAGCTGTGTAATACAGCAGGCATATGCTTAAAAGGAGCCATACTTCAAATGGTTTTTGGATTAAAGAGCGAAGCCTTTGTGGGCACATTTGCATGTCCCTACCCAGGTTCCCAGAATGCAGTGCAATAACTGTATTTCTTGGAATTCTGGGCAGGAAATACTATTGTACTATTTAGTGACTATATATATATATATATACTGTATTGCAATCACTTATTCTTTCATGGTGGCTGACATTTAGAAATATGGGGGGGGGGGGGGGAGTGGCAGGATCTGAATAGAGAATATGGTTTTTCATATTCTCTAAAAAGAAGAGTAAGCCCCAGTAGGATAGGTTTAAATAAATAAATATATAAATACGGCTTTAATATTTAACTAGTATATTTAATTATTTTTTAACGGAGGCTGACATTTAGAATATGGAGGGAATGGTGGGAACCATATTCTCTATTCAGTTATTTTGAAAGACTGACACTTTATACAGCCACTTGACAACAGTAAGCAGAAGAGTAAGCTCCAGTAAGAGAACCCTCCCCCTAAAGCTATAGGCAGATTAGAAGTCCAAGATGGAAAGCCCCTTTGCACAAGCAGAGCCAGATACGTTCTCTTTAAAATGCATTTATGCTTATAGATTACAAGGATGATAATATTCATAGTTTATTACATACTTCACAAAAGTGACTTTTTTTCAGAGTTTGAATGGTTAATTAACTGGTTGGATGGTGCCAAGGGGAGTGTTCAGTGCCATACTAATGCATGATAGGATTCTGCCTGAGCGCGCATTTTCCATGTGGCACATTACCTGCGTGTCCTGCCAGCTGGATCCATGGGTATTTCTTCTTGAATGACATGACAAATGGCGACCAGTGCACCATGTTCTTGATTTTCCTCCATGATTTGCTCTGTAATACAAAACAAGTAACATGGTATAAAAAAGGGTGTAACGTCATACTGAAAACATAGTACAAAATAATATAAAGAGGTGCAACGTCTTGTGGCATTACTGCAGTACAGTAGACTCTCAGTTACCTGGCGCCAATGGGGATTGAGAGTTACTATGTAAGAGGCCTAGATTAGCTGCACATAGTATGCTCTGCTAAGTATATTTGTCAGTGAGGGCTGTTCTAGCAGCAGCAGCTTTCACTCCTCCCTTACACACAGGTGCGTTGGGCTGGAGGGTGCGGTGCTGACCCCGGGGAATGTAACCCCAACACTGCCCTGGCTCAGTCACTCATGCCCGGGGAATGTAACCCCAACACTGCCCTGGCTCAGTCACTTATGCCCAGGGAATGTAACCCCAACACTGCCCTGGCTCAGTCACTCATGCCCAGGGAATGTAACCCCAACACTGCCCTGGCTCAGTCACTCATGCCCGGGGAATGTAACCCCAACACTGCACTGGCTCAGTCACTCATGCCCGGGGAATGTAACCCCAACACTGCCCTGGCTCAGTCCCTCATGCCCGGGGAATGTAACGCCAACACTGCCCTGGCTCAGTCACTTATGCCCGGGGAATGTAACCCTAACACTGCCCAGGCTCAGTCACTCATGCCCGGGGAATGTAACCCCAACGCTGCACTGGCTCAGTCACTTATGCCCGGGGAATGTAACGCCAACACTGCCCTGGCTCAGTCACTTATGCCCGGGGAATGTAACCCTAACACTGCCCAGGCTCAGTCACTTATGCCCAGGGAATGTAACCCCAACACTGCCCTGGCTCAGTCACTCATGCCCGGGGAATGTAACGCCAACACTGCCCTGGCTCAGTGACTCATGCCCGGGGAATGTAACGCCAACACTGCCCTGGCTCAGTCACTCATGCCCGGGGAATGTAACGCCAACACTGCCCTGGCTCAGTCACTCATGCCCGGGGAATGTAACGCCAACACTGCCCTGGCTCAGTGACTCATGCCCGGGGAATGTAACGCCAACACTGCCCTGGCTCAGTCACTCATGCCCGGGGAATGTAACGCCAACACTGCCCTGGCTCAGTGACTCATGCCCGGGGAATGTAACGCCAACACTGCCCTGGCTCAGTCACTCATGCCCGGGGAATGTAACGCCAACACTGCCCTGGCTCAGTCACTCATGCCCGGGGAATGTAACCCCAACACTGCCCTGGCTCAGTCACTCATGCCCGGGGAATGTAACCCCAACACTGCACTGGCTCAGTCACTCATGCCCGGGGAATGTAATGCCAACACTGCCCTGGCTCAGTCACTCATGCCCGGGATAAAGTAACGCCAACACTGCACTGGCTCAGTCACTCATGCCCGGGGAATGTAACCCCAATAGGAATACCAGGCGCTGTATGTTGTGGCCCACTGGAGAAGGAACTGGCAACCCACTCCAGTATCTCTGCTATGAATATCAAGTGGATCAGCATGGTTAGTTGCTGTCCATGAGGTCACGAAGAGTTGGACACGACTTCACGCAAAACACACACGAAATGCAGGAACCTTTTATATCATTTTAATGCAGAACTCGGCAGAGTCCAGTGTTCTGGAGCATTACAATGGTCATTTAATGAGTTCATTAATAGCCACCACACTCATAGGATACATAAGGCTTCCAGCTATGGCCACTATATGTGTGTACCTTCCTACAGGTACAGATCATACACATTATATGTGGGTCTGACGTTGCACAACACGCATGACACCCCGGCACACAATGTACCACACTCAGCCCACTCTCATCCTAAATCACGTCTTGAAACTAAAACTAAATATCACTGGAGAGAAGTAAAAGTCAAGGCCGGGTACACTAAAATATTTCTTCTAACAGCAGGAAATTACTTGTTTGTGATCTTAAAATGTGTTTCAGTATAAATAACATGTGGCATAATATTTATCTGTTGCTTATGTCTTTATTTATTTAAAGGAATATAGATTTGTTTGGATTTTATTATGTATATAATATCCCTGTGTATCTATCTACTTTTACATACTTTATTTTATTAAGAACTGTTTATACGCTGTGCATAAACTCAAATAAATATTACCTGCCCTTTGCAGCTCACGAAGACACAGACTCTGCAGTATTTGCTGTCTTTGTCTCATACTTATCAATCCCTGACCATCTCTCTGCAACATGCTGCTGGGATGTGGCAGCTGATTGGCTAGGACACTACAGCTCTACAGTGTCTCTGTCTGCATACGGTGCAGTGGGCAGGCCCATACAGGGACTATTTAATAAGCACTTTTTAATAAAATAAAGTACATGTCAGTAAATAGATACCCAGGGATATTATATACCTAGTAACCTGCCATATCCCTTGAATGGAATTTACACCCCAGACCTCGAGTATCATGTAAAATAAAAGAACAAGCAACATTAATGTGAATTGCTGAAATTTAATAACATTTGTTTGGATAATAAAGGAAAAACTTAACAAATTAAATCCGTTTTCTGCAGCTATAGGAATATTGCTCCTACCTGTCTTTATTTTGCCTACCTCTAAATGATGGTTGAGCCCGGTATTATCCAACTGGATAACAAACCACTTCAACACCAGAAACTGCCTTTCTTACTGATGAATTGCAGTTTAGAACAATATACAGTAAACTCCCCGTTATCCGGCACCCACGGGAACTCCCTATTGCCGGATAAGTGTAGTTTCCGGTTAATCGGGAGTCCCCAGGAAAAAATATGGTCTAAATGACCCTTAAACCCCTCAAAACCCCTCGAAATGCCTTTAATAAAACTGGGCCATTTTGGTCAAGAAATAACAAATTGGAAAAAGTTAGATGTTTTTGTGCGGTCTCGAAGTGCCGGATAGTGCCGGTTACGCCGGTTTAGTGGGAGGTTTTTGAAAATGGGGAATTTAGACAGGTGTCGGTTGCTTGAGAGTCCCAGATGGTTAGGTGCCGGATAACCAGGATTTTACTGTACAATTAGGTTGCAATTAGTACCTTTTATTGCATCATCATTATTATTATTATTATTATTATTATTAATAACAACAATAATAATAATAATTTGAAGTGACCAGTACAAGGCAGGTCTGAAAAGCAGTCACCATAATTTAATCACTTTAATTTCAATGAAAATCACATTTACAGACTAAAAATAAAAGTATTTACTGTTTTTTTATTTATTATTATCCTAAAGCCACATGATTTGTTTGTGGGTCAGGCACATTTGCACCTCTTCCTGGATGGTGTTTATTTTCCTAGGCAAAATCCAGGCAAGCTGAGTCAGAGGTAGACACGGATTAACATTTGCCTGGAACCTCTGGGGCCTTAGGTGGTGATTAACCCTTCACCTCCAGAGGGCAAAGAATTACAAACTCACGATGGGCAAGAGAGCGTCGCAATCTGCTCCGTGATTATCCTAGTAACCGGGCATCCACCATGGGTATTTTATTGGCAGGTCGAGGGATTGTTGTAGTAAAATACTAGCAATGATCATCATCTCAGTATTTACTAAGATATTTCCCGTTTGCTTTCCACTATACAAATCAAGACCTGAAGCTTTTATCATGAGCCAATTCCCATCATTTTAACTAATTTCATAATTTGTTGTGAGATACACAATAAAAAACATGATATATATGCAATAACAAGTAGAAATAGAAATATTTGTTATATGTCCCATGCTTTCTATTATTAAAATAAATTATTGTCATCTTCTATTAAAATAGAAATCAGCCATATGTAACAACTATTTATACTTTTCAATTCCATTCACCTTAGTTTCTTTTACCTCCAGACCCAGAGTCTCACACACCACCACCACCTTCTCTTCTCCCTCTGAACTAACCTTATGACCTCCAAGCTAATCTGTCCACACCCTCCCACCTATGTTACTATATAGTGCAGGTTTCTGCACTATCACCTCCATCTTTCACAGCTGGTACACCCATAGACATAGTCACTAATCAACCCTCTATTCTCTTTTTAATTACCTGCCAAGCTCTTGTTTCTCCTTTTAAATTCCTTCACCTTCTAATATCAACAACCTTAGATACGCCGATGATACTACTCTGGTGGCTGAAAGTAAGAAGGAACTAAAGGACCTATTGATGAGGGTAAAAGAAGAGAGTGCAAAAGCTGCCCTGCTGCTCAATGTTAAAAGGACGAGGATCATGGCAAACAGCAATTGCAGTTCCTGGCAAATACATAGGGAAGATGTGGAGGCAGTGACAGATTTTATTTTTTGGGGATCCAAGATCTTATCAGATGGTGACAGCAGCTATGAAATTAAAATATTTTTGCATCTGTCGAGGAAAGCTATGGCCAGTCTGGACAAGCTAGTTAAAAGTAAAGATATTACAGGGACTATTTGTTTGATTTTAGGCAGTAAAAACAGAGTTTATAAACTCTTCTTAATACAATAAACTGCATAAAAGTAAATAGATACCCAGGGATATTATAAAATCCAGAAACCTTCCATATACCTTTAATGATTTTCCTGCTTGTGCTAAATTAGAGTCATGTGATGTGCATTTATAAAAATAAAATCTAGAATGTAGATACGTCTTTGCGACTTTATACGTTTTTATGCATTTTTATTAATTTATTTAAAAATACTACTTGTTCCGCAGACCACTTCGATGAAGGTCACCACCGCCTGGGATCCTCTGGCTTAGTGAATACCTTGATGGCTTTGTAAATCTCCCCGTATTATACAGAAACCTAAAATGTACATGCAGTATTACTTATAGTACATCCAGTAATTCCATATGGGAGCTGTCATATTAATGCTAATAAATTGTATGTTTCCTCGGTTTATCTTAGGACTCGCATGTGGCAGAGGCAGCCCACTCAAATTCTGTTGCTCCTTCTGATATATGGCACGTCTTTCTTTTCATCTGACTTCATATTGTTTCCTTAACAGTTTCTTGGGATACTGAAAACTGGATATTAAGTGGTTCATGCACTGGGCCAATGCAATCTAGAATGCCGGGGCTTTAAATAGGGCAGATGGAAATCTCCTTAGTTTGCATGGATATAGCCCGCAGCTCAGAAAGAAATGGAAATGCGTTAATGGCCCCTCTGCCGTTGAAGGGTTAAATAAATAGGCTACATTCACAATACAAATAGGCATGTAACACAAAGCATTTACTATACACCAAATTCCTCTTCATTAGAAACCATTAAAGGGATATGTAAGTGAGCGGGATTATGAATGCATCTGATAGAGGTGAATTAGTAGTGTATGAAAACATGTGTAATATAGAAAAGTTCAGTTATTTGCACAAAAGTCAAATCCAGCTGTTTACACCGATAGGACGCTTACATAAGCCGGGTACACACAGGAAATACAGCAGGGTACATATTTTGACCTTTCTGGTACAGAGCACAGGAAGTAACTGTTGCAGTTCTTGTACTGAACACATGCCAGAAGCCACTGAGGTGAAGAATGATACAATGTATTAGCCGGATTCTGAATTTGATCGTTATGCTAATTCAGGACGGATTTTCAAGGGGTGTACACAATCACATGCAAATCCCCAAAACATAGGAAATTTTGCTAACTTCAAGGTAAGCTAATTCATGTTTATTTTGGGATATGTTCATGCAAAAAATTTTTTTCATACACTACTAATTCTCTATCTGCTGCATTCGTAATCCATCTCACTTACATATCCCTTTAAATCTGGAACAATATTCCCAAGGCAGGAACTATACCAGGCAAGACAATACATGTACAGCTCTATATATGTCCAGAACAGTAAGGTTTCCTGCACATTGTGCTCCATCACCCCCAGGGATGCTAAAATACACGTATCAATACACAGAGATGTACTCCTATTATTAGACACTTGCCATGTGTATAAAGGACACATTGAATAACTGAATAGAAATTAAAATACATTATACATAGGGTTGACAGTGCCTGATAAAAAGGAGAGATGCCTGACACGCTATGTGGGAAGGACACTTGGATAATATACTTCCACAACAGATGGATAAGACGAATGCCAACATCACAAAGAGGAAGAATAGATATTCTCCAGGAAAAAGGCACATAAACTAATATTCTGTAACATAAACCATGTAGACTCATTAAACCAGTTATAGTTAATAGCTGGGTTTGAATGAGGACCTCCGGCCCCCTTCCTCCGGACCTCTGCTGCATTTATCACGTAGCTCATCTGAAGCTTCCAAACGCTTAAACGGCCATTTACCTCAGTGTAAGTGCTCTTCATGGCGTGAAAGAGCACAAGATTCTATATTAAAATGATCTATTGTTTTTCTTCAATTAATAACAGCTACAAATCTAGGTCTATTTACAAACACACTGCTGACTGTCCCATGATTGACCACATCTGCCGACACCGAGCACTTTGTGCTCCATGCGCACACAGATTTATTGTTTTTCCCTGAACTTCAGAAATGTAGAAGGACATGTTAACCCCCAACTGTCATTTTTAGCTGATTCCAGCAGTCCTTTCCCTGCACAGATGAATTTGTGAAGGGTTAACTCCATTTCTGCTTATGCTCTCTGCACGGAACTGCTGTTGTGAGTTTGTCTGGGGGCTTGTTAGAGTCTCAAGTAAACAGACATTTCATTTATAAGTTTCTCACACATTCAAGATGTATTTCTACATGGTTTTATGAGGACTTTACAGTGGTGTGCTCCAAGTTGTGCTGAATTAACTGGCCTTTAAAACTATTAGCCACATTGTTTTATATAGCTAACTCTACTTCAGTATATATATGTGCGTCCTACTCACTTTTGAATGGCATTACATTACTAAAGCCGCTTGTGATTCAGAGAAACAGCCATCAGGTCTAAATAGATAGTTCATACCAATACTACCTGTATGATTAAGGATAACCTGGAATAACTTTCTCATATGATCCATTGCATATTACCTTGAGTAGGGCACCATCACTCATGTGGTTAATTCTTGAGAAAGTAGTAAAACCAATATATAATACACAGTTTTTGGGAATAATGAAGTTTTTAATGTATGAATGGTATATTTTAACTATTTGGGGCCAATTACTATGGTTAGACCTGTTATATTTCATTGCCAATTGGATTCTATCATATAAACACAAGGTATGTTTGATTTTAAGTTCAAAGACAGGGCCCTCCATTCTTTTGCAATGTGTTTTTGCCTTGTACTTAACCTCTGTATAGCGATACAGAATATGTACATCACAACTAAAGGATAATAATAGCGAATTTTGTAAAAAATAACTGACCATCCCTGCACTAAACAGTAGTTTAATGGTATTGAATAAAGCTGAGGAAAAGCATATTACCATCAAAATTAAAAAATTCTAATGCACTCACTCATGTTATCCTGCTCGGACACTACCACTCAATCCTCACTGGAATTCCCATCAACCATCAATCACAAACGCCAATACAAATCTCATTTACCTTACTCTTCCCCCACTGCACCTCTTTGTCAGTCTGTCTATTGGTTCTTCATAGACTTGGGGAAAGGTCTATGGACACTGGACTTGTTTTTTGCCTTGATCGTAACCCAGGTATAGCGCTACGCTATGGAATATGTTGGCGCGTTACAAATAAAAGCTAATAAAGAAAATAATATAGAATCAAATTCTAAATCTTGAATCTAATATATCAAGGCTGTGAATATCTCTGTACCACCTACATCTCTGCTCTCATCTCCAACCACCCCACCCTTCATTCTGCCCAGGACCTACTTCTTTCCTTGCCTTTAATTATGTCCTCTCCCTCCTGCGTGCCCTTTAGAAATCCCTAACCCAACTGCCCCATAGCTTTCAGACAAATAAGTGTCCTTTAAAAACATTTGTCCTACTGGCTCAGTCTCCACCATGACACAAAGCCATCTCCTCCAACTTGCTTTCCAATATATCTCCGACACTCCTCCTATATCACTTGTCCAACCATGTCCTCCCTGAAGCAGAGGTCTTTACTCGTTTGGTATCAACATGAATTAACTTTATTATTATGTGTCAATGTATTCAAATTGTTTTCCCTTTGTATATTGTCCTTACGAATGAAGCTGTGAGCTATACCAGTAAGGTTCACCCTAGATGGACAGGTCATAGCAGAGAGATCAGACAAATTGGGGTCTACTGGAACAACCCACTCCAGTATCTTTGCCAAGAAAACCGTATGGATAAGCACACACAGATAGATCTAGCATCCTGCATCCATATGGTCACTGAGAGTTGGACACAACTGAAGGACTGAACACACACACAAAATGTCTACACTTAAATAAAGGGTAATAATCCCAATATTATATTTATTTCAATGAGTCTCCAGTTACAAACCCGGTCTGCACACCCTCCTCTCTGCTAGAAGCTGTACACAATAACATCTTTCATCTTCTTACTTCATAGGAGAGGAAGTAACAGACACTAAGTTATAACTATTCTGAAATGTTTTAGTCACCAACCATACAAATTGCCTAATAAATCTCAACACAGCCATGGAATATTAGGTTACAAAGTGCTCCAGGAAAGGCTCAAAGCAACATGCTGACTTACTCATGGTATAATAAACATGTCATGGGATGGACCCATCAAACGCACTTCAGAAGAATACAGATAGGTTATAACACGGCTGAATAAGCAACTTCTTAACTCATTCCACTCAAGTCAATGGCGTTTCCAGTTACACGGATATACCAAACAAGGAGAATAAACTCACCACTACATTGCCATGCTCATAGACGATATGTATCTTACTCTCTAGTAGTAAGGCTTCCAATTGGTAGACATTATTAGTGGGAATACCCTGCGGGGTATTGGGAAACCCACCACTCAAATCGCGTGAGCGCCAAAGTGATTGGGTTCAACTTGAGTTGGATGTACACAACTACTAGGAAACCCTTCTCTTTGGAATGAGTCTTATTTGTTTATTTGTTCAGCCATTTCCGACTCCCAGCGACCCTAAGAACTGCAGCACACTGGGCCACTGCCCCTCTGAGCTCCTTCAAGCTCACGTTCATTACTTCAATGATCTCATCTATCCATCTCCGCCTCTGCCGTCCCCTCCTTCGTGTGCCTTCAATCTTTCCCAGCATTAGAGTCTTCTCTAGGGAATCCTGTCTTCTCCTTACGTTTATTTAACAACACGCTCATACTTCGGACCATATGTACAATAAGAGTAATGCATCTGAGAATTCTTTAAGATGTCAATGAAAACAGCTCCATTCCTGTTATCCTATGAAGCATACCGTACTGGGGTTTTAAATCCTTCAAGTATTATCATACTCCTCACCCTGGTCATTTGCATAATAATAATCTAAAATTAGTTAATTTAAATTAATTAGTTTGCAAAAAATACATAAATAAATAAATAATGCACATTTTTCCTAACACTAGTGGGTCATATGGTTATGACCTTTTTTTTTGTACTTTGACCCCAAAAGCAAATATTGATTAAAATGAGTGTGATAGCTGAAAGTCATGAAAAATGCATTCTTTTAATGTAAATTATCTTCATTTTAGACCACTAATATGTAATGTATAAAACAGGATTTTTTAAATACAGACAAAATTAGACCTTCAGTGTCCCTTAAAATACATGCTAAGTCTTTAAAATAAGATTTGGGTATTTTAGTAAATTACTGGACTACTTAATATCCAGTTTTCAGTACCAAAAAGAAACAATATAAAGTCAAGAAAGTTATGTGTAGGTGTTTATATAGCATCCTCATCCCTGTTCCCCGACCCATCCCTGATATCCACCAGCCCCAAGCTATCAGGAAGTATTGAAGCCAGACAAGATGGAGCATTCCGTACACAAATCCTCTACAATAAAGATTTCCTCTATCTCACAAATCTTCTCGCTCATCACATAATAACATGAGACATTCTCGTTGCTCTGACACTGGTTGAAAATCAACACACTCATCCGTTGATCTGATAAGACACAGAGGGCTAAATAAGGACAGGACAGTACGCGCCCAAGGAATACGGAATGAAACCATTCCACGTCTGCTCTCTACATGTAAAAAAATGTAAATGGCATCGCTCAGTCGTGTCCGACTCTCCGTGACCTCATGGACCATGCTGATCCACTTGGTTTTCAGGGCAGAGATACTGGATTGGGTTGCCAGCTCATTCTTCAGTGGGCCACAGCATACAGCTCCTGGCATTTGCAGGTGGTCTCCCATCCAAGTACTGACCAGTGTGATTTCTTGGTTCCCTGGCTGGAATCAAACCCAGAAAGCACCTGCATCCTAACCACTGGGCCACCAGAGAACCGCGCTTTTTAAATACCTCTTTCTAAAAGGTTTCCTACTCATGATCCTAGTGAGCAAAGAATGTTTTATGCCAACTAATATAGAATGACATTTTTTTACATGGGCCGTAACACACCAGGACATCTGTGGTGATACTGATCCACTTGGTTCCATGGCAGAGATACTGGAGTGGGTTGCCAGTTTCTTCTCCAGTGGGCCACAGCATGCGGCTCCTGGTATTCCTAGGTGGTCTCCCATCCAAGTACTGGCCAGGCTTCAGGGTGGTGTGACCTCTTGGTTCCCTGACTGGAATCAAACCCAGGTCGCAGCAGTGAAAGCACCGAATCCTAACCACTGGAGCACCAGGGAACCCTGGATTAAATTAGATAATATAAAATTCAGCCAGTCTGGACGGCCCCCTTGGACATTTTCAAATGTGTTCAGAACACAGCCATCCAATCAGACGCGGCTCTATACAACACACTCAAGACAGTTTATTCAGCAATGGGTCCTTATCTTTTAAGAAGCACGGTGAAGCAAAGGAACAATGTGCGTTCCATGTATAAATAAATGATATGCTTATATTCTCCCATTACCATTAAAGGCAATCGCTACACTTGGAATATTTTTCCATTCAGAAGTAATTATATTAAATTCAAGGAAAAAGGCATGAAAATATTAATCTTTGCTCCAAGTTTGGCTGCCTCCCCATTAATATAAAGCATGTCGGGGATAACTCTGCACGCTTTCATAGGAGGTCTTTTATTCATTGCTGTACTTCTAGGAAAACCTGATCTCCAGAGCTTTTCACAATAACAATATAATATTCTGGTTAAACAGCAGGTGGCAGAGCCATTGACAAGGAGGAGATGGGCTTTTGTGAGGGGCCCACTCTGGAAGGGGGGCCCCATGCTAGCAGGTGTTTAGTATTTACCAAGACATTTAGTATGTCCTAAGATGCCTATAATAAGGGGAGGATGGAACTAACTCACTAACATGTGTCTCTGTGTCTCTTCCCCCCTCTCCCTCCTCTTTGTCTCTTCCCCCCTCTACCTCCCCTGTATCTCTTTTCCCCCCTCTCCCACCCCTGTATCTCTTTTTCCCCCTCTCCCTCCCCTGTGTCTCTTCCCCCTCTCCATCCCCTGTGTCTCTTTCCCCCCTCTCCCTCCCCTGTATCTCTTCCCCCTCTCCCTCCCCTGTATCTCTTCCCCCTCTCCATTCCCTGTGTCTCTTTCCCCCCTCTCCCTCCCCTGTATCTCTTCCACCCTCTCCCTCCCCTGTGTTTCTTACCCCTCTCCCACCCCTGTATCTCTTCCCCCTCTCCCTCCCCTGTATCTCTTCCCCCTCTCCATTCCCTGTGTCTCTTTCCCTCCTCTCCCTCCCCTGTATCTCTTCCCCCCTCTCCCTCCCCTGTGTTTCTTCCCCCTCTTCCTCCCCTGTGTCTCTTCCCCCTCTCCATTCCGTGTCTCTTTCCCCCCTCTCCCTCCCCTGTGTCTCTTCCCCCACTCTCCCTCCCCTGTGTCTCTTCCCCCACTCTCCCTCCCCTGTGTTTCTTCCCCCACTCTCCCTCCCCTGTGTCTCTTCCCCCTCTCCCTCCCCTGTGTCTCTTCCCACACTCTCCCTCCCCTGTGTCTCTTCCCCCACTCTCCCTCCCCTGTGATTCTTCCCCCACTCTCCCTCCCCTGTGTTTCTTTCCCCCACTCTCCCTCCCCTGTATCTCTTCCCCCTCTCCCTCCCCTGTATCTCTTCCCCCTCTCCATTCCCTGTGTCTCTTTCCCTCCTCTCCCTCCCCTGTATCTCTTCCCCCCTCTCCCTCCCCTGTGTTTCTTCCCCCTCTTCCTCCCCTGTGTCTCTTCCCCCTCTCCATTCCGTGTCTCTTTCCCCCCTCTCCCTCCCCTGTCTCTTTCCCCCCTCTCCCTCCCCTGTATCTCTTCCCCCTCTCCATTCCCTGTGTCTCTTTCCCCCCTCTCCCTCCCCTGTGTCTCTTTCCCCCCTCTCCCTCCCCTGTGTCTCTTCCCCCACTCTCCCTCCCCTGTGTCTCTTCCCCCACTCTCCCTCCCCTGTGTTTCTTCCCCCACTCTCCCTCCCCTGTGTCTCTTCCCCCTCTCCCTCCCCTGTGTCTCTTCCCCCACTCTCCCTCCCCTGTGTCTCTTCCCCCACTCTCCCTCCCCTATGTTTCTTCCCCCACTCTCCCTCCCCTGTGTCTCTTCCCCCCTCTCCTTCCCCTCTGTCCCTTCCCCCCTCTGTTCCTTGTGCCACACTTTGCGCAGTGCAGTATGTACGGAGTCCGTACAATAGCTTCCGTAGTGCACATGCGCTTCCACTGGAGCGTTACGCACTCATGGAAACTATATTAGTGATTGGCAGTGAAAATATGAGATATAATTACCAAGTCTATAAAAATAATATATATATTGACAGGTGGACTTCATGTCCATTGCTTCTTCCTAACTATTTAAAATTAAAATGTCAGCATGGCTCAGTATATTTGTAACTATATATTTTTGCGCAGAACCGATTAAAGCACCACTGTAATGTCCTGCCAAGTAGAGTTAGCTGCTTTAATTAGTATTAATAATTAATACAATTCACATTTACTAATTACTCTTCCATGTTTGTGGAGAAAGGTTGATGCCCTTTAAAATAGATTTTGTCACTAAGACTGAATTCTACGCGGTGATTGGGTCAAACAGTCAAGAGTCAGCACACGAGCCAATCAAATCGCTGCTGAGTTGTGGACAAGACCAGCTTAAAACGTTAACAAATATGAAACTTCTCCTTTTAAAATTTTTCATGCAAAAAATAAACAACTTTTATAATATTTAAAAGAAGCTTTTTTAAATACATGAAATAGTGTTCCATGTCCCTTTAAGTGGTAAAAGTATCATTTTTACTCATCAACATAAACTGCAGCAATGCAGAAAAAAATATTAAAGAGACTCATGCACATTAGCACACTGAGCTGCACATTAGCACACTGAGCCGCACATTAGCATACTGAGACACACATAGCACACTGAGCAGCACATTATCACACTGAGCCGCACATTTGCACACTAAGATGCACATTAGCACACTGAGCTGCACATTAGCATACTGAGACACACATAGCACACTGAGCTGCACATTAGCATACTGAGACACACATAGCACACTGAGCAGCACATTATCACACTGAGCCGCACATTAGCACACTGAGATGCACATTAGCACACTGAGCCGCACATAGCACACTGAGCCGCACATTATCACACTGAGCCGCATATTAGCACACTGAGCCACACATTAGCACACTGAGCCGCACATTAGCACACTGAGCTGCACATTAGCACACTGAGCCGCACATTAGCACACTGAGCTGCACATTAGCACACTGAGACACACATTATCATACTGAGCCACATATTATCACACTGAGCTGCACATTAGCACACTGAGCTGCACATTAGCACACTGAGCCACATATTATCACACTGAGCTGCACATTAGCACACTGAGCCACATATTATCACACTGAGATGCACATTATCACACTGAGCCGCATATTAGCACACTGAGCCGCACATTAGCACACTGAGCCGCACATTAGCACACTGAGCTGCACATTAGCACACTGAGCCGCACATTAGCACACTGAGCTGCACATTAGCACACTGAGCCACATATTATCACACTGAGCTGCACATTAGCACACTGAGCCACACATTAGCACACTGAGCTGCACATTAGCACACTGAGACACACATTAGCACACTGATCCGCACATTAGCACACTGAGACACACATTAGCACACTGAGCTGCACATCAGCACACTGAGCTGCACATTAGCACACTGAGACACACATTAGCACACTGAGCTGCACATTAGCACACTGAGCAGCACATTAGCACACTGAGACACACATTAGCAAACTGAGCTGCACATTAGCACACTGAGACACACATTAGCACACTGATCCGCAAATTAGCACATTGAGCTGCACATTATCACACTGAGCCGCACATAGCACACTGAGCCGCACATAGCACACTGAGCCACACATTAGCACACTGAGCTGCATATTAGCACACTGAGGCACACATTAGCCCACTGAGCTGCACATTAGCACACTGAGACACACATTAGCACACTGAGATGCACATTAGCACACTGAGACACACATTAGCACACTGAGACACACATTAGCACACTGAGCTGCACATTAGCACACTGAGCTGCACAGTAGCACACTGAGACACACATTATCATACTGAGCCACATATTATCATACTGAGCTGCACATTAGCAAACTGAGCCACATATTATCACACTGAGCTGCACATTAGCAAACTGAGCCGCACATTAGCACACTGAGACACACATTAGCACACTGAGCTGCACATTAGCACACTGAGACACACATTAGCACACTGATCTGCACATTAGCACATTGAGCTGCACATTAGCACACTGATCCGCACATAGCACACTGAGCTGCACATTAGCACACTGAGACACACATTAGCAAACTGAGACACACATTAGCACACTAAGCCGCACATTAGCACACTGAGCTGTACATTAGCACACTGAGACGCACATTATCACACTAAGCCGCACATAGCACACTGAGCTGCACATTAGCACACTGAGCCGCACATTATCACACTGAGCCGCACATTAGCATACTGAGATGCACATTAGCACACTGAGCCGCACATTAGCACACTGAGCCACATATTATCACACTGAGCCACATATTATCACACTGAGCCACATATTATCACACTGAGCTGCACATTAGCACACTGAGCCGCACATCAGCAGACTGAGACCCAAATGATTTACTGTAGAAAAAAATTGCTAGTACACTGTATACCCAGTTTTCAATGCTCTTTAAAATGAAATCAATTTCCTGTTGGGGTGACAGAGTTCCTTTAAGACAGAATATTTACTCTGCACTTTAAATAACTGAGCCGGTGCTGTTGAATTTTCCATTGTGGTTAGCGCTCGCTCTGTGAATGTGAAGGGTTTCCCTTAGCGACTATTCTTACCCTCTGCAGGCGAGGACAGAAAAACAGATAAGGGACACTTTGTTTTGCTTTTTCTGTACTTTGAGTTATTGAAATGTGTGTGCAAGCCCTGACAAGTAGGCCGTGCCTAGGAGAGCCGTCCTGGAGCTAAGGAGCGGGCCCATATATATATATATATATATATATATATATATATATATATATATATATATATACATACACATATATATAATATATTATTTAGAACATCATTTACATTTTTGTAAAATGCAAAAAAATACATAATTTTATATAAAATTATGCTGCAATTCTATGCACCATTTTAAGTTCTGCTGGCCCACTTCCTCAGTCAGGACAAGACTTTGAATGCACATAAATCTGTGCTGGAACAAAGGGAATGTGGTATCTACAATTGCCAGAGTTTCCATAGGCATAATGGAAGTTCATTAGTTTACACACACACACACACACCTGGTACACTAACATATAGAATCAGCTGAGAAAATCAAACGGAGGCCTGCAGTGAAGAATAATTCCATATAAAAATGAAAAAACTAAAATAAAGGCTGTGCTTTTTTTTTTTTACTTTCTGAAAAATATTTTACCTCATGGTGTTTAGTTATTCAAAGAACACATAGAAATATTTTGTCAGTCGTGTCTGACTCTACTTGACCTCATGGACCACAACACACCATACTTATACACTTGGTATTCATGGAAGAGATACTGGAATGGGTTGCCAGTTCCTTCTCCAGTAGGCCACAGCAAGCTCCTAGTATTCCTAGGTGGTCTCCCATCCAAGTACTGACCAGGCCCAACCCTGCTTGGGTTCAGGGTGATGTGACCTCTTTCTTCGCTGATTGGATTCGAACCCATGTCCTTTAATGTTTGGTTTCCATAAAATACCCGCCAAGCATTTGCTATTATCTAATTCTGCATTGTTATTATTGCTAATAATTGCTAATTATTCCATATGGATTTTTATGCATTGTTTTCAATATAAAACGGATTCATCTGGGCATGTTGAGACCTCAGAATAATTCGAGTAATTTTAGAATACACCTTCAATGCCTTTTCCCTATCGCCCTGATTGTCCATGACATACTAATTATAGAGCGCCTTTATATACGCTCCGTGTCACTATTAGGTAACTGCGCCTTGTTTTATCTTTTACGTTATTTTTAGTCCTTAGCTTTATTTTCCTGGTAAATATCACCCGATAGAAGGATTTGCTCAGCCCTGACCTTTAAATACATGAGCACAGTTTCTACTGAAATAAATAACACCATCTTACATTAACACACAGGAGGACGTGCGCTTCACCCATTAAGTTATTGCATCTTAAAAGATTCTTGTAGCTCAAGAAAAACTTCACATTAGCATAAAATCACACAATCTTAAAGTGATATAGAGGGATTCTGCATTTTACTAGGTATATAATATACCTGTTTATCTATTTACTTTTATGTACTTTATTTTATTAAGACCAAAACCCCTGTGGGAAGTTTAATCACGAAACGCGTTGGTTAGCTAATATAATTTGCACAGCAGCGCTGCCATTATAGCATTTTATCTAAAAGTTTGTTTCATAACAATAGTGGATTAAGAATTGTGTTTAATTTAAGACAATTTTAGGACCCAAAATATAGATTTTTTTGTATGTTTATCTTATCCACTTATTATCTATATTTTTGAATATACCCTCAATATGGGAGATAGGGAAAAACAAGACAAAGCCAATTTAGCCTATTTTGTCCTACTTATCTTTCCTGGGATTACTGGGATTATAATTTTTTTATAAAGAAAGAGAAGATTCGTATTGTATGGTCCTGTTTATATGAAAATACCCAAATAGTATTGTTGTATACAAGGATTTTATTTGTGAGTATATTTTTACTTTTTTTAATAAACCATTGGTTTTAATACTACACTATGGCCTAGATTCAGTAGAGCTGTTGTTGTTTACGAAAGCCCGTAATGTAGCCCGTAAACTAATTTGCTATTCAATTGGCGTCTTTTTGTGAGCCGCAAACGATCTACGGGTTACACGTTAAAAATCCTTGTGGTTGTTACAACGGTAACTTACGGCCCATCTCAGCCTTTGATCTTTCACGTCCGCAAGAGTTACAATCGCAATTGCTCCAATTCCTCAAGCCCGCAATTGGTTTCACAACCGTAAATCGCAAATTTAGAAGAAAATCCTACGGGTACCAGAAAGGACTCGCAAGGGGGCTATCCCCTGTCTGTAGCACTGTAAATGCAAATAAAAAATCAATACTCCGCTTTAAAAGACGGGGAAAGCGATGATAGATATTAGAATTAATTGCACAACAGTCTCAAGCCCGCAAATCTGCAATAAAAAATATTTATTATTAATTTTTTTATTATTTATAAGTTTAATTTCTGTGTTATATCAATCTCAGGAATCAATGTGTTAATACATATTAGGCCACCCACAGGAACTAGAACAGTATTGTCATTCATTTTTATTATTTTGTACATTGCCGGATTGCGAGTCCGATCGCATATCGGACCTCTAAACGCTAATTGATTGCCGTGTAACCTCCATGTTTTACTGACGTAATTATGACGGTCTCTTTTACTATTGGCTGTTTCTAAATGGGTAGTTAGGGCCTTGCTTAATTGGTCATGATCACGCTCTGAAATGCTACTTACGGATGCATGGTTTACGGTTTTGTCTTTCGGCTCGTAGACATGCGGCCTGTACAATGCAATCTGCGGGCTTGCAATTGAATGAGGCCCTGGGTTCGGCTCTATGCGCTCTACTACTTTATTTTGGCCACTACTGAGACAGACAAGCAGACTGTCATCCTAATTGGCACATTAAAACAGTTAATTAATATGCACGAGTAGCTAATTTGAATATAAACACAGCAACAACAAGATGGAATTTCTCAGGACGGATTCACTTTAGAAGAAAATGGATATCACAATGTACAGTTTTTAACCTAAAGAATAACTTGATTTTGGGGTGACAATAGTCCCTTTCAGTTGTCAAGCAGCATGCACTGTTGCCCTTAAAGGGCCACACCTCCATAGGATGGATGGATCCATAAAAATGTCAGCCGCACCGGAACTCATTCACGTTACCAAAGCACACAAAGTGCTTCCTAATGAGATGACAATACACACAGAGCTATGACCTATGTCACACATGTGTGTATCCACTTCCTGAGTCAAACACCAATGAACACGGCTTGTGCTAATATACTGTTATAGTCACAATTGGCCATGTCTTGTCAGATGATGAATGCTGCTTGTTTTGCGCTAATGGATGATCCGCACCTAGTAACAGCGGGCGCGCTCTGACACAAGTCTGAGTAGAGTTCAGTCTGTGAGATTTGAATTCTCGCATTTAAAGAGACACCGTAGTAATTGCTTTATTACATATGGTTCAACAGGCTTCCATTTTGTTTAATGTGCTAAACTGATTTAAAAAAATATATGGAAGTTTCCCTGTTTTTAATATTAAAATAAACTACTGAAGTGTGTGTTTGTATCCGATTATAATTTTTTTAGCAAGTGCTTAAAAGTTCTGAAACTTTCCAAATAGTCCCAACAAACCTTCGCCCCCCTGCAGTGTTTCAATTGGTACTAGATGTACTAGCCAATCACAGACTCTTTCTCAGTTGGGTATTTTGTAATGCTGCTGAGACAATATGTGATTGGTTAGTACATCTAGTACTACAGAGACTGTGCATGAGCTGGTAGGGGGGGGGAACTTTTGTTGGACTGTTTGGAAAATGTCAGTGAGTAAAAACAGAGCTTTTAAAATAAAGGGTTTCATGGTGGTTAGAATTTGGTGCTTACACCGCTGCAACCTGGGTTTGATTCCAGTCAGGGAACCAAGAGGTCACACCACTCAGAAAGCAAAGCATGGTTGGGCCTGGACTGCACTTGGATGGGAGACCACCTAGGAATACCAGGAGCTGTATGCTGTGGCCTTCTGGAGAAGGAACTGGCAACCCACTCCCGTATCTCTGCCATGAATATCAAGTGGATCAGCATGGTATGTTGTGGTCCATGAGGTCACGGAGAGTAAGACACAACTGAACGACACACAATAAAATAAAGTACATCAAACTAAACAGATATACGCGGATATTATATTCCTAGTGAAATCCAGAAACCTTGCTTATCCCTTTAATTACAGACTATATACATCTGCAGACACATATTACCATTATATTGCAATCACTTTAACACAGCTGACAACTTCTCCAAGCGCAAAGATGGAAACTCCATTTACACGAAGACAACAGCTAATATTTACCCATCAGTTACTTTCCATTAGCATTTCACACATTATACTGAGGCCAAAGGGCAGCTCTGGATTTTCTAGAGCGCTCGTTCCCAAACACGTTGGCTCATGTCTTGGCGCACCACGTCAACGTTGCTGAGCGTCTTTGTGGACCATTTAATGACTTTTAGGGCTGAGCACTTATATACCACAAATCCAGTATACAGCCACTTCTGTACTGTTTTGTATGCATTTCTTGTTTACATTTCCTGAATATGATATATATATATATATATATATATATATATATATAATATATCATGAATGGAGCTCATGGGCCACTGGTGGTCCACGGACCACAGTTTGCTAGCCTCTATTCTAAAGGAACCTGACACCAAATTGATTTAAAGATTAGAGATTTTATGACTATACGTTGTACTAACAGTTGTTCTCTACAGTAAATCATTACTGAAATTTCTGCTTTTGCGGCTCGGTGTCCTAATGTGCGGCTCAGAGTGCTTGATAAGGGTGGAGACAAGTCTAACTGCCTGATAACATTGCAGGTCTTTATTATGTGCACTGCAGAGATAAACAAGCAGACTGTAATCCTAATTAGCACATGAAATCAGCTAATTAACATGTGCAAGATGCTCATTTGCATATAAATGCTGCAACACATGCTGATTCACTTTTTTTTTTTAAATGATCAACACAACATATAGCCAGTTTTTCATGTTCTTTACGAATAACCTAAAAATAACATGTGTATTATTTATTCAATGTCTTTAAATAAGAAGAATTGAACAAAATACAATATGGAGAATCAAAAAGATTAAAAAGTAACAAAGTTACAAACATATAAAAAAAAAAAAATTGACCAAAATAATTTAGATTACCAGTTGCTATCCTCATATATTTATATAGTAGGAAATTACCCGTCAAAAATATAAAATATTTAAATTTTAAGCGTGGCACACAATGTGAGCACCTTGGGCACTCATCTGCGTCCTCCCTTGTGTCTCATTTCCCCCCTCCTTTCCCTCCCTTGTGTCTCAACCCCCCCCCCCCCCCATATCCCTCCCTTGTGTCTCATTTTCTGGAACCGGCATATGCTAATGATGTGACGCACATATGACCTCACGTAATTAGCATATGCCGGTACGGTCACAGCAAAAAGACAAGCTGCAGGATCTCAGCGGATCAAGGTAAGAAGAGAGGAGAGAGGGGAAAGGGAGGTTTTTGGAGAGGTGGGAAGGAGGGAGGATAAAGGGGTTAGTAGGGAGGAGGAGGATTGTGGCCCTCACTGCAGGCTAAGTCCCGCACCGAAGTCCCGCGGACCAAGGGGATAAGGAGGGAGTAGGAGGATTGCGGCCCTCACTGCAGACGAAGTCCCGTGTGCCTGAGCGGCGAAGTCCCTCAGCCCTCAACTGCTCGCCTCGCTTTGCGAGGCTCAAAGTTGCGGCTAACGGCTGCCTGGTCGACGGCTCGCCGTGCAAAGCGTGACCAACATCGTAAGCGTTACGAACAGCCCTGCAGATCCACAACTATTATAGTGGTAACGTGTGCATAAAACCTATCGTCTGCTATTACATGATACAGATATAATTGGTCCTCTAAAGAGGATAATTAACATGGTTTATTTTTCTTTATTCTGTGGCCAGATCTGGTTTCAACATCCTACTGGCCTCGGTTCAAGTAAAATTAGCTAAATTAACATGCTTTTAGCTTATTACCAGTAAAATATGAGAGGAGATCTGGGGAGTAATTGGAAAATAATGAAACATCTTCCAGAATATCAGATTTTCCCTAAAAACTTGTAAAATGTTTAAAAAATAATTCAACTATTTTATCTACACATATTAGATCTATTAATTTAATAGGGAAAGATACATATTTGTTTAGAAAATAGCTTTTCACTGAACCAGTTTTTATGGTTTTATAGGGGTTTAACCCTTTCTGTACTGGTGAATAATGCTAGTCTATGCCAATAAGGCACAGAAGGGAATGCTCGGGGTGCACTTGTGTATAGTCGGCTGCACCGGGTGCCGAGGGAAGTGGTTTGTAACCCCAAGGGGAAACGCTCGTTTGAGACAGGAAAATGGAACTTATAATGTTTCCATTGTAGCAGCACTCGCACAATGAGATGATGCTGCATGGAGTGTAAGTGTGACCCAGAGAGTGATACCCCCCACTTATAAAGCAGGGGCACCGCCTCGTCCCCCAATATATGCTGCAGTCACCCTCAAAGTATTCATGGCAGGGGTTGGCCTAAATACTGACTCACAGATCATCATGTGGCTCTTTAGTCATTGGGATGACTGTGAACTCCATATAATGTTAGTTTGCTTCACTGACTAATAAAGGACAACTTAGGCAAGATCCATACATTTCTGACCATGTTTCTCAGTGATTCATATAAAAATATCAGATGTTTTTAAACATCAGCTCTTTTTGGTCACTGTATTACTTTTTTTACATTTTAAAAAAGATTCCTATTTTATAGTGTAGTTATTCAAAATAATATAACGCACACGCACATATATATATATATATATTCAGTACTTCAGCCGTGTCCGACTCTCTGTGACCATATGAACGCAGCACACCAGGCATGTCTGTCTATATTTCTGGTTTCGCCTATCCACATGGTTTTCTTGGCAAAGATACTGGAGTGGAGCCCAATTTGTCTGGCCTCTCTGCTATGACCTGCCAATCTTGGGTGACCCTACATGGTACAGCTCACAGCTTCACTGAGGTACACAAGCCCCTTCACCACAACAATGTAGCGATCCAGACGGGGATATATATATATATATATATATATATATATATATATATATATATATATATGCCATAAAGGACATATTTTCTGTATCTCCAGGTGAATAACATAAATATCATATAGCCGAATAGCCTATTAAAGGGAAAGTAAAGTCACAATTGTTTCAAGCAATCATTGACTTGCTTTTTTAAATATATATATATATATATATATATATATATATATATATATATATATGAACATTATTCTCCAAATTCACTACAGCAGTATTAAAATCATAGAAATACATTACAACACATATAGCATTAAAGGGCCACTGCACAATAATATATATTTATATATTCTGTAATAAGTACATTTAAATATATTCAGCAGTAAATCATTTCTGAAATATTTAGAATTGATTTTGCGGTTCCTCTCTGCAGCTCAGTGTGATAAGGGATGGGATATAACATATGTGGACTTTATTTTGGCCTACAGAGATCAAAATCTGCAAGTCAACAACAACGTCTTAAAGCAAGAAAAAAAACAAAATATCACAAAAAATAATAATCACAATATTTCTGTACAACAGAGTTGAGAGCTTTTCTTAGCTTGGGCTTCCTTGCATCTATTTAATATGCCCTGAAACCGCCAGCCCCTTGAAAGGATTCAATGCTTAAGGTTGTAGCCTAGCCACAAAAGGTTCCAACCACAAGAGCTGTTACTATGAACAGAAGCATCAAACCCTCCTTAGACACCACAGATCTAAATAAGTCAGTATTTTAAATAGACCGTGGAACAATCTTCCTTTACATTTGGTGATACTTTTTTTAAATGCACATTCATTTTAGACTCACTTTAGTGGTCGTATAAAGGAGTCTCTATAAGTAGGCTTGATAAAAAAAAACTCTATTAAACTCTTACTGTGCATTCAAACAATTACAGTAAGTGATCCACCAGGCTGTATAAGCTCTGGATATTTCCATCACCCAGAGTGAAGTATCGTGGCTGGAGCGGAGTGCCAAACTTAAAACCACTCCCTGACACACATTAGTAGGGAGCAACGTAAACTGAGCCATGTACAAACACACAGTCACCCCCCACCACCACTATCATACTGCAGTGTAGATATCCTTTCCCCCTGGGTTGCTCTACTCCTAACACAATACTTCAGGGAGTGGAGAGATCTAGGGTTTATACCGTCTGGGGGCATGATTGAAAAATATTAATGAATTGTTTAAATGCTCAATAAAAATTGTTTTTTTTCTTTCTTATCAAGCCATACCTAACTATTCTTTAGAGAGCCCTTTATAAGAACACTAAAGTGGTCCGTACATCTTACATGAGAAGTGTGAAAATTGTATTGTGCTTTTCCTACGGTATTTTTGAGGATATCTGTAGGTCCCTAATCACTTTCTCCTCTGATCATGTCTATTGCAGCTAAGCATTCTGGGTAGTAATATGCAAATAGGCAGATAACCCAATAATATTAATTAAGCTTTGCAGGGGTTGAAATACTGATGTTGTGATGGCAAATTTTCTCCAGAGGACATAGGCACTGCAGCCGTCACTGATCTTATTTGCAACATTTGCAAAGCTTAGCGAATCCGGGGAATATGTCACCAATATCGTATTCTTCTGTGTTCCATGTCAGAAAAGCTACTCACATACAGCTATTTCACCTTATTGGGACTCATCTGTGTGAGGTTGGTTCCTGGACTAATCACTTATGATTTATATAAATGTGAAAACAATTGTATCCAATAATCAAACAAAGGCTCTTGGTTTCAGCCTGTTCTCTCCTCCCCATCCCTCATTCCATTGAAAACTACAAACACGCACTTCCATCATCCGGCTCTCAGGATGTGATGTATCAAACACAAAATAGATTCTTACACTCAAAGAGAGTCTTCAAAAATTCATATTTCCCCCCAAAATGTTTAATGTCCATGCACAGCTGGTAATATTGTTAATTTTGTACATACTGTTTTGTTTCTTTAGCTGCAGTGGACCTTTTAGGAGGTGAACTCATCCCAATGCCTACGCTATTCTATTATTATCTTACTTATATTTTAATTAGTTTATATTTTAGTTTAATATAAACAATATTCTTATTTCCCAGAAAATGTCCTTTAGTTTAGACAGTTGTTGGGTTTTGCATAAAATTTACATCATGGTGAATTAAAATAAATTGGACATTTTGTTTTTTTACATATTTTAATTTGAATATGAATTAAATTAAGTCCAATAAATATTCCCTGTACGTGACTGCTTTTAGAATGGAAAAAGATGCATTCTAATGTTATCATTATATGTCAGAAAGCACTATACAAAATATAGCGTACTAACTTATTACATTGCTTTATTTTGTATGGCTTTAGATTGTAAGTTTGTGAGTTTTCAGTCTTGTGTCGGTGCTTTGGGGGAAGCTCTATAGACACTCAATTCTAAACTCAGACAGTATAGTGCTACTGAATATGTTGGCGTATTTCAAATAAACAATAATAATATGGCTATGTTTGAAATTGATATGTATTCCAGGTAGGTATCATTTTATTACGGTTTAACCACAGCCACAACAACCGATAATTTAAGTTGCTAAACATGTACAATATGTCAAATATGTCTTCTACCACAATCATATAGATATAGATCTACAGCAATATTATGCTTATTTGATTGGATTATTAGCCTAGATTAATATAAATGTATGTTAATTTGTGTTTGTAACTACTAGACCTTTTACCATATGCATTAGATCGCTTCCCTCTCCAACTAATGAATAACCTTCTAACTTTTCACAACTTCCTACCTATGTAAACTCTCACTTCCTTTCTAACCTTCCTATTCCTTGTCTGTTCCTCCCCAGGTTTCTGCCTCTGTCAGAAGTCTCTATGGGCTTGCCACATCTTACCACTGGGAATTTTGCCCATTCCTTCTTGCAAAACTGCTCCACCTCCTTCAAGTTGCATGGTTTTCTCTTGTGAACAGCAATCTTTAAGTCTGACCACAGATTTTCTATTGGATTGAGGTCTGGGCTGTGACTAGGCCATTCCAACACATTTACATGTTTCCCCTTAAACCACTCAAGTGTTGCTTTAGCAGTGTGTTTGGGGTCCTTGTCCTGCTGGAAGGTGAACCTTCCGTCCTAGCCTCAAATCACGCTCAGAGTGGTACAGGTTTTGCTCAAGAATATCCCTGTATTTAGCACCATCCATCTTTCCCTCAACTCTGACCAGTTTCGCAGTCCCGGCTGCTGAAAAACATCCCCACAGCATGATGCTGCCACCACCATGTTTCACTGTGGGGATGGTGTTCTTTGGGTGATGTGATGTGTTGAGTTTGCGCAGACATAGCGTTTTCTTTGAGGGCAGAAAAGTTAAATTTTAGTCTCATCAGACCAAAGGACCTTCCTCATTACATTTTGGGAGTCTCCCACATGCCTTTTCGCAAACTCAAAACGTGCCATTTTGTTTTTTGCTGAAAGTAATGGCTTCTGGCCACTCTGCCATAAAGCCCAACTCTATGGGGCGTACGTCTTATTGTCGTCCTATGTACAGATACTCCAGTCTCTGCTGTGGAACTCTGCAGCTCCTCCAGGGTTACCTTAGGTCTCTGTGCTGCCTCTCTGATTAATGCCCTCCTTGCCCGGTAATTGGTTGCACCAGAGCTTTTTATGGGATTCGTAACAAAGGGGGTGAATACATACACACATGCCAATTTTCGGTTTTCTATTTCTAAAAAATAGTTTATGTATATATTTTTCTCATTTTACTTCACCAACTTGGACTATTGTGTTCTGATCCATCACATAAAATTCAGATTAACAAAACATTGAACTTAAGACTGTAATGTATCAAAATGGGTAAGAAGTCACGGGGGGTGCATACTTTTGCAAGGCACTGTAGTTGTCGTACTGCAAGTTTATGTGTAATGCTTGCAAAGTTTGAGGGTTGCGCATGCGCATAGAGCATGCCGAGGCCCGCAGTGGGCGCCTTTGAGAAAAGGAGGGGAGACACAGGGGAGAGAGGGGTGGGAACAAGACACAGGGGAGGGAGAGGGGGGAAAGAGACACAGGGGAGGGGGAAGAGACATAGGTGAGGGGAGGGGGGAAGAGAAAAATCAAATATTATCCCGTCATTTGTGATGGGAGGCCCGCAATGAGCGCCAAAGGCACTCATTGCGAGGCTCGCAGAGAGGAGAGAGAAGGAGGGAAGGAGAGAGAGAGAAGCCGCACATTGAGAGCCTCACATTGTGCGGCAAACAACAGAATTGCGAGGCTTGTAAATATTGTGCAGTCATTATTGTATATTGTATATTTCCTTGTTCTTATCCCCTGTATAGTGCTACAGAATATGTTGGTGAATTACAAAAAAAAGTTAAAAATAATATTAAATGGCACAGAAAGAAAGTTAGATCATTATAGTGATCTGTAAAGGGAAAATAGGCATGCTACACATGTTTCTACGCTATATTTATTTTCTTAGATATATCAAAATGGCCGCTCATTAGCAGTTACAAGCACTAGGCCGAAGCCTGGTTGCTAGGATACCACATCATACATCTCCAATACTTTCCATTACTCTGCGCTTCTGAACTTGCAGCACACACAATAAAACCGAGGGCAGGACCTTTTTACTACTACCGCTTGTCCCTCTGTGTACATAATTATTTAAAATGAGGAAACAAGACTCCGTAGTATCAGCAGAGGAAACTGCATTAACAACCATGTTTGTCTTGCTCCAGTCATTCAGTGGATACTCTTTGCTTCATATTTCTATGTACTAGGATCTTTTTATTTTGTTTTCATTTTATTACTAGTAAAGTCGGTCTGCTTCATATTATAAAAATCAAGATTTCCTTAAAGGGATATGGAAGGTTTCTGGATTTTACTAGGTAATATAATATTAACTTTTATTAAGAAGTGCTTAAAAGCTCTGTTTTTTTATTGTCTAAAATCAAACAAATAGTTGCTGTATGGGTCTGTCCACTGCAGCGTATGCAGACACAGACTCTGTAGGGCTGGATGAGCAATGTAGTGTCCTAGCCTATCAGGGACCACGTCTCAGCAGCATGTTGCTGAGAGATTGGTTAGTATGAGACACTGAACACCCAGTGTTAAAAAATGTGTTTTCATGAACTGCCGAGGGCAGGCCTATACAGGGACTATTTGTTTCATTTTAGGCAGTAAACCAGAGTATATAAGCACTTCTTAATAAAATAATGTACATAAAAGTAAATAGATACACAGGGATATTTTATACTAAAATCCAGAAACTTTCCTTATGCCTTTAATGGGTAAGTTTCACCTAAACACAACATATAGAACTTTAAACATAAGTATACAAATTTGCATTTTTTTATATAAGACCTCAATATCTTAGATGATGTGAGCCGTTAAGGAACAAAGAATGTGAATGTAACTGTTACAGCTTCGAGATCAGCTGCCGTCTGATTGGCTCTTGTACTAGCTCTTGATTTTGTGGACGAATCAGCTTACAGAGCTCATTGTCATTGGAAAAATCGATTTTAAAATGGCAGTAACTTACAAAATAGGCATGTTGCATAATTTTAAACATTGAAACATTTTTAAATTAAGCTCTCAATGCAAAAACAAAATGATTTAAATGCTAACCTGATCTGGGGGCTTGCCTCTGTCAGCCAATAAGCAGTAATATAGATGTATGAGTCATCTGCCCATAAAAACCACCAACATATGTATTCTCTATAAACTTCCTGTAAGTTTCATTGACGTTTAAAAAGGTTTTACATAATATTTTTTTTCATGCAAAACACAGCTGTGGTTATGTTTAAAGCATGCTCTTTTTCATATGCATGAACAAAATATCCCTTTAATTTCTTTAAGAGTGCACATTAATACAAGATAAACTTGCCCTTTAAAGTGCTTTTAAATGCCCACATTACATGGGTTGTAACATGTTTCCATAAACAAATATCACATTTATAAGGATTTCATAGGTATTTAAATTTCCAGACACCTGAATCATAATCAAGTTGGCCATGATTATTCAAGGTCTGATCCTGTCCTTTGATAATAATTCCAGAGAAAAAATTCTCCGGTGTGATGCAAGTTCTGAATCTTACGTCATAAAACCGTCAGACAGTGATATTCTATCTTACCTGATGCAAAAAACTGTGTTACAAATTGTTTTAATCAAATAAAAAGTCAATACACACCAGCAAAATACAGAAAACAGTGCTCGCTCAATTTTAATTATTTTATTTTATTCCAATAGGTTAATTTATCAAACATGGCTGCTTCACCCAATCACAGACAGCATCACATCTCCCTAAAATCTGTATTATGTGTATTAACTCATGTGATGCAGTTGGCAACCATTTTGAAAAATTAGCTGCTATATGATCAGGTTGCCAGCAACATAATAATATATACCGTATTGGTCCGAATATAAGCCGCACCTTTTTTCCGATTTTTGAGCTTGCGAGTTACGAGTGCGGCTTATATTCGCGACCGTAAAAAAAAAATCATTGCCGATTTGCAAACTTTGCTTGTTAGGTGTGCGGCTTCTATTCGCAAACGCAAAATGACTGCCGATTTGCGCGATTGCGAGTTAAGGGTGCCGATTTTCGTGCTTGAGACTGCAGTATTGAATAGCGTTTTACGGTTTTAGTGATTCTAACATGCTGTAAAGCCTGTAACCTGCAAAAAAAAGCTACAGTGCTAATTAGAAAGCCTGTTTCTTGCAATGGCTGATCACTTGGAGAGTCTTTTTCTTTACAATTTTACGGGTGCGGCTTATATTTGAGTACTACCTTTTTTCTATTTTTCCCCCTTGAACTTTACGGGTGCGGCTTATATTCGGACCAATACAGTATTTTTTATGTGTTCCTGTGTCTCTATACTAATTAAATGGATTGCAAGAGTCCCTTTAAGATTAGTTTTACATAAAATGGAGGCGTTTATAATGTTTTGTTACCCATCATTCCTTTTCTTGATATCTTTTTTTGTTTTGAATTCTCTTCCGAGAAAGAGATCTGTGTCATCTCACAAGCTTAGCACCGGGGTCTGTAACATTTTATAATTACAGAGCCTTAACACGTCAAATGTAATAGCATGAGATTAGTAAAAGCCCAAATATATGAAATACTCATGGCATAACTAAATATATATAACTTGACATTATCAATAACTGACATGATGTATAATAAGAGCAGAACTAGCTCTAAGACATTCATACGCGAGCAGGAATGCCGGAACAGAGGTTGCTCCTAAAGAAAGAGCATAGCGAGAGAAGATAATGTCATGGAAAATGCAGATTTCCCCTTCTATAGCATTTTAAATGAAACATCTTACGTTAGATGTTTTAGAGAAGTCCGAGTAAGAACACAGAGGAAATGCAACAAACTGTCACTGAATTAATTTCACAGCTGTAATGTGAATAATTGTTTGTTGAAAGCTGCTAATTGTTCGTTGCTAAGAGGCCTAAATTGCTAAGAATCAATATAATGGGCTATGATAGTCTATCTTGGCTATTCACCTTAGCTATAGGGTTATCTGCCCCCTTGTTATATTATTTTATTATAATGAAGTTCCATGAATGCTCCACCTATAATTCCCATTCTGGATCGCTACCTTGTTGATGTTAAGGGGCTTATGTACCTCAATAAAACTATGAGCTATACCATGTAGGGTCACCCAAAACAATTCTAAACTTTTTGGCTCTATACACCACCACAATGGATTTGAAATGAAACTAACAAGATGTGCTTTAACTGCAGACTTTCATCTTTAATTTGAGGGTATTTACATCCAAATCAGGTGAACGGTGTAGGAATTACAACAGTTTGTATATGTGCCTCCCACTTTTTAAGGGACCAAAAGTAATGGGACAGATTAACAGTCATAAAACAAACTTTCACTTTTTAATACTTGGTTGCAAATCCTGTGCAGTCAATTACAGCCTGAAGTCTGGAACGCATAGACATCACCAGACGCTGGGTTTCATCCCTGGTGATGCTCTGCCAGACCTCTATTGCAACTGTCTTCAGTTCCTGCTTGTTCTTGGGGCATTTTCCCTTCAGTTTTGTCTTCAGCAAGTGAAATGCATGCTCAATCGGATTCAGATCAGGTGATTGACTTGGCCATCGCATAACATTACACTTCTTAACCTTAAAAAACTCTTTGGTTGCTTTTGCAGTATGCTTCGGGTCATTGTCCATCTGCACTGTGAAGCGCCGTCCAATGAGTTCTGAAGCATTTGGCTGAATATGAGCAGATAATATTGCCTGAAACACTTCAGAATTCATCCTGCTGCTTTTGTCAGCAGTCACATCATCAATAAATAATAGAGAACCAGTTCCATTGGCAGCCATACACGCCATGACACTACCACCACCATGCTTTACTGATGAGGTGGTATGCTTTGGATCATGAGCAGTTCCTTTCCGTCTCCATACTCTTCTCTTCCCATCACTCTGGTACAAGTTGATCTTAGTCTCATCTGTCCATAGGATGTTGTTCCAGAACTGTGAAGGCTTTTTTAGGTGTTTGGAAAACTCTAATCTGACCTTCCTGTTTTTGAGGCTCACCAATGGTTTACATCTTGTGGTGAACCCTCTGTATTTACTCTGGTGAAGTCTTCTTTTGATTGTTGACTTTGACACACATACACCTACCTCCTGGAGAGTGTTCTTGATCTGGCCAACTGTTGTGAAGGGTGTTTTCTTCACCAGGGAAATAATTCTTCGGTCATCCACCACAGTTGTTTTCCGTGGTCTTCCAGGTCTTTTGGTGTTGCTGAGCTCACCGGTGCATTCTTTCTTTTTAAGTATGTTCCAAACAGTTGATTTGGCCACACCTAATGTTTTTGCTAGAAGTGCCCAGCCAGAGAATGAATGAACTAACCTTAAAAGGTTAGTTCTATGGACATGATAACCCAATCTGACAGCAGCCTCTTTTAGCCACTTGTGCCCGTCACAAGGAGAAATATCCTTTAGTATATCAGTCTCAATAGAGTGATCCAGCCCTGAAAAAACAGGAAATTCTACCTTGAACAGGAAAAACAGCGAACCCCAGACATACGTTTCGGCCTCTCTTGGGCCTCATCAGTAAGGTTTAGCTGAACTCCCTAAGGCTCAGTGAGCAAGGAGTCCACGTTCACCCTAATTTGTATAAACAACAACAAAAATATTCTTAATTAGCCACTGTAGTGATTGAAAAGGCTTATGAGAAGTGATAAAAACTAATTATTAACGAGCACCATTTCAGTGGAACTGTATATTTGCTGGGAGGTATAATAAAAATGTTACAAATATATTTGTTGAATATTCTCCATCCTCAGCTGAATTCTTACATTAATAAAGGTTATGAGTTTAAATATATTTCTATCTCAGCTCTCTATTGAATAGATACGAGCAAAAGGAGAATGTAATATGGTTACAAACAAGTCATAACATTTTTATCACGACCCACTGTTAACGTGCCGTTATAAAATGAGTTATAATTACAGGAACAGGCAGTCTGCCATGTTTCAGATTGTGATGTTGGATAACTGCTTCATTGTGGGATTAGAGGAGAAAATGAAGTCTTGGTGAGAACCGTGACGGGGAAGAAGGCTACTGTATTACTTACAAAATACCTTACCATGACCCTATGGTCCACAACATGCCAAACACATCTATCGTTTTGTCTCTGGTTGTGCTTATGCATAAAATTGTCTTGGCTAAGATACTGAAGTGGGTTGCCAGTTCCTTCTCCAGTGGACCGCAGTTTGTGTGACCTCTCTGCTATGACCTGCCCATCTTGGGTGAACCTACATGGTGTAGCTCACAGCTTCATTGAAGTACACAAGCACCTTTACCAGGACATCCAGAAGGCCCTTCTATAAATACAACAACAAAGACTTGTGTTAATCTCGCAAATCAAAACTGGGTTGATAAACATAGTCTGCAGAGCCCTGGATTAGACCCCCACAAATCAGTCGAAACATAGTCTATGTTCAAATTCTATGTTCATACACCCTGCTCCGGTTTAGTCGCCCCCTATGTGCACAAGCCATATGCATCTCTGTTTGCTTGCCAACATGTTGCTCCACCAGCATCTATAAGTATTGTAGTGCAGCACACTGCAAATCTGCCATGTCACACCATCTCTATCCCCTCCCAATCAAGAGAACTTGGCTAGAGAAGACAGAGGCTTTGCATGAAACATAGTCAAACTGATATTTAAATATATAGTTATGCAATGACGCACTCCTCCCAGAGAGGCACCCCTAGGCGGCTGCCTTGTCCGCCTAGTAATAAATCCGGCCATGGATGTACGCACTATGTTTATAATGCTAGCAGTAAGTACTGTATCCTATTCAAGTAACACAACATAATAGTATGTCCCTCCCATGCAAACACTATATTTTCCACGCAATCGAAAAACAGTAACCAACAAAACAATAAACTAAAGTGATTCCAATTATAATAAACAGTCCAATAAAATCCAATAAAAATACTTTATTTACACACTTCTTATCTGCCCAACTGGGATTAGCAAATAAACAGATGTAAAGCATCAACTCAATGAAATCTGCAAAACACGCTAACCTATCATCTTATAAATAGTCTGTGAGTAGCCAGGGGTTTACAGCCTCCTTGGAAGAGAATACATATTGTGCTTGACATCTTTCTGCTAAATATAAAGGCAAATTCACTTTTTTTTTAGTTGTGATATCACCGTCTGCCAAAATCCTGCAGCCAAGAATTGTGTGTGTGAAAATAACTAGTACAGATCTGATGCAATAGATACAGAGAAAATATTCACTTAAAAGAAGACTAGCTCTTTAAAAACATTTGTCTTTAGTTCGAAGCCAAAGGGATTTAGAACTCAAACGGGAAAGATCCAGCAGATAGAATTGGGATGCTAACTTGGTATATTGGTTCTTGTGTGTGTGTTGTTCAGTTGTGTCTGACTCTCCATGAGCTCATTGACCATAACACACCTTTCTGATCCACTTGGTATTCATGGCAGAGATCCTGGAGTCGGTTGCCTGTTCCTTCCCCAGTGGGCCACAGCATACAGATCCTGGTATTACTAGGTGGTTTCCCATCCAAGTACTGACCAGGCCCAACCCTGCATGGCTTCAGGCTGGTGTGACTTCTTGGCTCCCTGGCTAGAATCAAACCCAGGCAGCAGTGAAAGTACTGAATCCAAACCACTGGACCAACAGGGCTGCTCAGTATTCTAATGTGCAGCTCAGAATATTTGATAAGGGTGGGAGAGGGGGTCAAACTACCAGATAACATTTGAGGTCTTTATTTTGGCCACTACAGAGACAGAGAAGCAGACTGTAAACCTAATTACAGTCCACATCAAAACAGCTAATTCATATACAATAGTTGTTCATTTTCATATAAATACAGCAAAGGCAACATGGTATTTCCCAGGATTGATTCACTTTAGGAATAAAATGGATAACACAACATATAGTCAGTTTTTTAAGCTCTTTGAGAATAACCACAAAAAAAAAAGAAGTTGATTTTGGGATGATAGGGCCCCTTTAGAGTCAGCGGACCCTCCAATTCATTTGAATGCAGCTGATTTCCCGACATCTGTAGTCGACTTCAGAGCATATTTCTGAGGGGCCACAGGCAGGAATGACTAACTCATACACTGGAATTCAGAACATAGTTTAGACTGGCCTGGGGGGCTCACACAAGGAAGACGTCTTGTACTGTCAGAGACGCCTCAAACCCCTTGTGCTGCGCTGTCAAATAGCAATAACCTTCATTCTCATTCCAAGAGTTAATTAAATTCACACAATTAAAGCTCTTTGTATCAACTATACAAGTAAAAAACATATAAAACAACATATTACATATGATAGCAGTGAACAACCTGGGGAAATTACTTTGTTCCAGTCTCACAGTTTGAAGACACTGTTAATTTCCAAAAATATATAGTGTGACTAATATACCTCCCGAATTTGGGGAAATATAATCTGTAACAGTACTGCAATTGCAATAACTTAAAGGACCAGTGTATATATATTTGAAATACCATATATATATATATATATATATATATATATATATATATAAGTCTGACAATAAGCATAATTTGGCTAAAGCTATTTTTTTAATTATAAAAAGATATATTGATACCTCTGCTGGTACCTGGGGGCATCTACAATACTTGTGTGTGTGTGCTGAGCTTGTATTTACCCCTTTGACAGTTAGCTTATGTGGATGTGCAGGGGAAGGGGGTAGGTATCAAATACTCAAACATACTTTTCTACTTTTCTATTCTTAAAGGGACACCGTCACCCAAACAGGAAGTTGATTTCATTTTAGAGAGTATAGAAAAATGGTTATACATTGTAGTAGCAGTCATTTTTTAAATATTAAGAATTGATTTTGCTGCTCAGAGTGATTGATACGGGTGGAAGAGGGGTCTTGCTTGATTTATTTTGGTCACTACAGAGACAGACAAGCAGGCTTTAATCCTAGAAAGTGCACCAAAGTACCTAATTATTATAAATGAACTGCTCATTTGCATATAAATATTATCACAACAACATGGAATTTTCCAGAATTGATTCACTTTAGAAAAAAATGGATAACACAACATATACCCTTTTCATGCTCTTTAAGAATAACCTTAAAACAACTTTGGGGTGACAGAGACCATGTAAGTTACTCCTTTTGACATCACAATGTAATACTTAAAACATGCAGCCATGGGTTCCATGGTGGTCCAGTGGTTAGGATTCGGTACTTTCACGACTGCGACCTGGATTCAAATCCAGTCAGAGAACCAAGAGGTCACACCACCCTGAAATTGAGTAGGGTTGGGCTTGGTCAGTACTTGGATGGGAGACCACCTACAAATACCAGAAGCTGAATGGTGTGGCCCACTGGAGAATGAACTGGCAACCACATCCAGTATCTCTGCCATGAATACCAAGTGGATCAGCATGGTGTGTTACGGTCCATGAGGTAACAAAGAGTCGGACATGACTTAATGATGCAAACACACACAGGGCCTCATTCAATTGCGATGTGGTCAATTGAATAGGATCCTAAAGAAGCACATAGCATATTTTTATTAAAGCAGTTTTTAGTTAGTGAAAACCTTTCTTTTGGATAGATGCTTGCTAACTAAAAACTTCTTTAAAAAATATATGTTATGTGCTTATTTAGGGCCCTATTCAATTGGCCAAATCACAATTGGATGAGGCCCTAAGACATTTCACCCTCCAGTATAAAAGCTCTATGCTATTTTATTTTAACAATGCCGTGTGTACCTTACCCTAACAAAATGAAAGGTCCTTGGTGGGATTAAAGTTTTCAAAGGTCACGTTATAATAAAACAAGAATGGGACTTTTTAGTCACCTAGGAGGAACTGTTTCTATAAAAATTATTTCCTTCCCGCTCTTGAATTCGCTGCAAGGTGTGCCACATGTTACACAAAAGGAAAAAGCTCAACATAAACCCAAAATCCTGGAGATTTCATCATGTATTATATTACCAAAATAGTCCGAGCAAGACAAAGCGCACAATGTGAGAACATAGTATAAACACGGTATATCGATAAAAGAACAAGGTCGAATCTGAGCGCCTAACCGTATATTCATTGTGAAGTGTTGATTCAATATGGAAGGGTGCTGCTAGTTCTTTTTAGATATAGTAGTAGTGATAGTAGTGGTAGTAGTAGTAGCAGTAGTAGTGGTGGTAATGGTAATAATAATTATTATTATTATTATTATTATTAACTTTTATTGTAATGCGCCAACATATTCCGGCACATTACAAAGAGCAAGGAAATATACAATATTAACAACTGAAGAATATGGAAGGCCCTGTTTTAGGATTAGAATATTTGTAGAAAGTGCTTTTTCTTAAAACTCGCTACTTACAGTCTAAAGTGAATAATAATATAAGTAGTAGTGGTGGTAGTAGTAGTATTAGTGATAGTAGTGTTAGTAGTGGTAGTAGTACCAGTAGCGGTAGAAATAGAAGTAGTGGTAGCAGTAGTAGTGGTGGTGGTGGTAATGGTAATAATAGAAGTAGTATGGGTGGTAGTGGTTGTTGTAGTAGTGGTAGTAGTAGTAGTACTAGTAGTGGTAGTAGTATAAGTAGTAGTAGTGGTGGTAATGGTAAAAATAGAAGTAGTAGTGGTTGTAGTAGTGGTAGTAGTAGCACTAGTAGTGGCAGTAGTAGAAGTAGTAGTAGTGGTGGTAATGGTAAAAATAGAAGTAGTAGTGGTTGTAGTAGTGGTAGTAGTAGCACTAGTAGTGGCAGTAGTAGAAGTAGTAGTAGTGGTGGCGATGGTAATGGTAATAATAGAAGTGGTAGTGGTAGAAGTAGTACTAGTAGTGGCAGTAGTAGAAGTAGTAGTAGTGGTGGTGATGGTAATGGTAAAAATAGAAGTAGTAGTGGTTGTAGTAGTGGTAGTAGTAGTACTAGTAGTGGCAGTAGTAGAAGTAGTGGTAGTGGTGGTAATGGTAAAAATAGAAGTAGTAGTGGTTGTAGTAGTGGTAGTAGTAGTACTAGTAGTGGCAGTAGTAGAAGTAGTAGTAGTGGTGGCGATGGTAATGGTAATAATAGAAGTGGTAGTGGTAGTAGTAGTACTAGTAGTGGCAGTAGTAGAAGTAGTAGTAGTGGTGGCGATGGTAATGGTAATAATAGAAGTGGTAGTGGTAGAAGTAGTACTAGTAGTGGCAGTAGTAGAAGTAGTAGTAGTGGTGGTGATGGTAATGGTAATAATAGAAGTAGTAGTGGTAATAGCGGTAGTAGTAGTATTTATAAATCACCAACACCCAAAATATGGACCTAGAAAGTTGCTATGGTGCAGTGATGACATAATAGTATATTACACAGATTATTATACATATTTTATGCCATATAACACTTGTTTTATTAATTTTGGAGAAAATCACATAACATGTTCTGCATCTAAACGCTTATAAATGCTTATAAGCTCTGTTCTGCCTAAAATCATACAAATAGTCCCTGTAAGGGTCTGTGCTCTGCTGTATATGTAGACACAGACTCTGTAGGGCTGGATGTGCAGTGTAGTGTCCTAGCCTATCAGGGACCACGTCTCAGCAGCATGTGGAGGTGTTGAGAGACAGAGGGCAGATAGTAACTGATTGGGTAGTATGAGACAACAGAGTCTGGGTCCTTCTGAGCTGCAGAGGGAAGACCCATACAGGGACTATTTGTTTGATTTTAGGCAATAAAAACAGTGCTAATAAGCACTTAATAAAATAAAGTACATAAAAGGAAATAGATACAGATATACAATATATATCTAGTAAAATCCATATCCCTTTAACTATTTAAAGTAGATAGGGGAAAAGGCAGACAAGTAGCCATGGAAGAGCATGCCCCTTTAACATGTCCCTGTAAATTCAGTGTGAATGTCGTGGCTACAGCTTTAATGCAATTGTGCCAAGTAAAATTCCCATTGAAGGTGCTAAGAAAGTCTTCAAATGAAGGTTTAATACTTTACAGCTTAATAAGCTCTGACTGGTGATAATGTCCATGCCTAGGCCTGTTCCTGCCAACAATAATAATAATTAACATTGGCTGAATCTGCCAGGGGCTTTGTATTGTCCAAAAGATAGTCTGTTTAATGTCGGCCTGTCACAAATACACTCAACAGGGAAGGCATAGCGTCCTTCATTCTGCCCGGCGGGCCTCGCGCTACATGACTAACGCGCCTTTGTCTGGAGCACGGACGGGATGTATAGAATGAGTATTATCATCTCCAGAGCTTACAATAAGACAAACATAACTGTAAAAGGAAACTAAAGAATTACAAACAATGGACGCAAGTGCACAGAGGCGATTTGTCTGCTCTATATTATGTGCGGGTGTTACGTTTGTACTCGGGGCCTTTATATACGGGCAAGACTCAGTAGAGCACGTTTTTGGTGCGATGGGTTAACATTGGAAGACATATTCAAAAATATCTAAGTGTGTTGCTGACAAAATGAAATATATCCAAAACTTGACCTTCAAAGCCATTAATATTATTGCATTCACCCTTGTTGTGTCCGACTCTCCATGACCCTATGGACCACAGCATGCCAGGCACATCTGTCAACCATTGCCCCATTGAGCTCCCTCAAGATCATTTTCATTGCTCCAATGACCTAATCTATCCATCTCCTCCTCTATCGCCCCCTTCTTCGTGTACCTTCAATCTCTAGGAAATCCTTACTTCTCATGATATGGCCAAAATATTTGAGCTTTATCTTCATGATCAAACTTTCCAGTGAACAGTTTGGCTTCATTTCGTGATCTTCCTGCAGTTTTCTACAACACCACAATTCAAAGGCGTCAATGCTCCGGCGCTCAGCTATTTTTATGGTTTAGCTCTCACATGCGTAGGTTGGAACCATAGTTCTAACTATATGCACCTTTGTGGATAGTGTAATAACTTTACTTTTTAATAACTTGTCCAGACTTGCCATAGCTTTCTTCCCCAGAAGCAAATATATTTTAATATCATGGCTACAGTCACCATCTGATGAGATCTTAGAGCCAAGCAAAATATATCCGTCACTACCTCCACTTCTTCCCTGTCTATTTGCCAGGAACTGAGACTGCTGTTTGAATTCATCTACATTTATCCAAATAGTCCCCTAAATGCCCCTTTTCTCTGAATTATGTCGGTATACACCCATCATTACCTAATCCCTTCTGCCATCCTACATGCTGCCTCCTCCCTATGGATTTCTCTTCCTCACTTTGTGAGACTTTCGACCACTGACTGAAAGCTCATCTATTCACACAAGCTTTGTGCCATGCTCCCTGACGCCCACTATACAAGGTCTCTTATAAGACACAATAGACACCTCCTTTCCATGGATCCTGTCCCCTGACGCCAAGACCCCAAAGAATTCCAGCAACTATTCCAAGATATATAATGCAACATATGCATTATTTTACATCCTTAGAGCAAACCATACCAAGGTTTTACAATATCTCCACTCCAATCTTTCAGGATCTATCACCAAGAACACTCCAACGCAGACATTAGGTTATCACTGATGCTCCTCGGTATCCGATATGCATGAGGGCACCCATTCAGCCTTACCTCATGCCATGATGGTCAATCCCACATACTTCGACAGGTGGGACAGAAGACAACTTGAGAACTAAACTCTACTCCTCAGAACAGGAAAGGGAGACTCCTTCCACTCCTCGGATAGATAACCTTTGAGACTGTTATAAGACTCTAGAATGTTTAAATAATAAGTAATTACAAGATCTCTATTTCAAAACACATTAAGACGTTCAACCTCCACCATCAAGCAACTGTCTCCCTTTTGTTTCTAACACCCACCTATTATGTTTGTTCAAGAAATGTACTCCTTATACTCCTTCAATAAAGTAACAATATAAGACGTAAATAAATAAACTGGTCACAGTAAGAAAAGTGCAAGAGGAGGATAAAGAGCACAAGGAGGGTAGAGATTCAGTCTGGAGATGCATAATTACAAATGTTGTGGTAAAAGGCACAAAGTTCCCAATTACTTTCAAGTGAAGGAATGGGGTCCAGACTATAAAGTTGGCTCACCCCTGAATCACTGATAATAAAATCATTGCTGTCTGAAGCGCCTCTTATTAAAATACCAGCACTCTATCATGAGCAAAGTAAGTGATCTAAAGCTTGATCCTCTGCTTCCCAAGGCATCCTGAAATGAGAACGCCAGCTGTGTTATGCTCATGATAAGGTAAGAAAAATAACATGAAAAATCTTTATTATCTGGAAGCCAAGAAGTGTAAAAAATAAAGACAGAGATAAAGGAAAATTAGGTCAAGTTCTCCGGGCTGCAAACAGAAAGATTGTCCGTGCACAAAGGACGTTCTGTTTGAGAAGCCTGGTATTGTATGTTGTATTTTGCCCACTGATTTGCGCCATGGAGGATCATATATTAACTAGTGACTTGCCGGTCAAAAATGCCGGCAATAACATTTGAAGGCTGGCAATGCTGTTTGCCACACAATGCAAGGCTCTAACATGCGGGCCTCAAGATGAGCGCCTCTGGCGCTCATGGTGAGCCTCTCCCACCGTCTAGTTTACGGGCCGCGCGATGAGCGCCTTCGGCTCATTGCAAGGCCCTTCGGAGCTCATTGCAAGCCTCTCCCACCGTTCCTAGTTTAAAAAATGTCGCCCATTAAGTCTTGCGTGCCTCGCGATCAGTGCCAAAGATCGTTGGCATCGCCTTGAGTGCGCAAGCCTGTTTCAAAGTCTTGCAGGCATCGCCCCAGTCATTAAAAATGTCAAAGTCTTGCGTGCCTCGTGCTCACTGCAATGAGCTCCTTTGGCGCTCATTGCAGCAAAGTTAAGCACTCATTACGCATGCGCAAGCACGTAACTTTTAACATTGCGTGAACAACTTTCGGAACTTACCATAAGTATTATATGTAAAGAAGTAAATGGTCTACAAACGGCCTTCTTTTATTTTACCCCGTTAACTCTATCAGTCCACCATTTTTCTTACCCAACTTATCTCTGCTCAGCCACTTCTTATGTATAGTTATACAGTGGAACCTCTATATTCGTCATTAATCTGTTTCGGAGGGATGAATACTGAAGCAGATATAGAATCACATTATCATTGAATTAAATTATATTTTGGTTACCATGTTGTGACTTTTTGTGACAAATATTGCATTTTTGGATGAATGTTGGGGAATTTATTCAAAATGTGACAAATACTGGTTTTGACGAATATAGAGGCTGACGAATATAGAGGATCAACTAATTACACATTAGAGATTTAATATTTCCTCGGATTTGAACTTAAATCTGCTCTTTACCAGGGTGTTTTAGGGAATATAGAAGGATCCTGGATGTTACTAGGTATATATATAATATACCTATGTATCTATTTACGTTTTTATGTACTTTATTGTATTAAGAAGTGCCTATAAGCTCCGTCATACTGTATAAAATCGAACAAATAGTCCCTGCTTGGTTCTGCTCTCTGCAGCTCATGAAGACACAGACTCTGTAGTACTGGGTATGCTGTGTCTCGTACTAACAAAACAGTGACCATCGCTCAGAAACATTCTTTAAAATGCTTTTGAGATGTGGTCCTGATAGGCCAGTACACTACACTGTACAGCCAGCCCTACAGAGTCTGCGTCTGTATATGCTGCAGTGGGCAGACCCATACAGGGACTTTTTGTTTGATTTTAGGAAGTAAAATAAAGTACATAGATACATATTATATGTTTTGTAAAATCCAGAAATCTTCTATATCTCTTTAAATATATGACTTTGCTTAGTGTCATTTAAAAAGACACTGTATTCCGAAACGTAACATGCATTTAAAATAACGTATTTTAAAACATTCCCTGAATGAACTTGAGTCCCTTATCGTGCTGAAAACTTGCAAGTGGGATTGCCCTGACCTCCAATACATAGTGCCAGGAAGTGCATGTACATCCACAAGGCTGTGATTTATTATCTTTCTTCTGAATGCTCAGCAGCGCAAGCAAACTCTATTAAGTGTATTAAGTATTATGGATGAAGAACACGAGTACATATATTTTGTCACTTTACTTTTTCTAAACGTCAAATTATTCATCAGCCAAGAAATGATCATTTAAATGCAAAATTAAAACAAAGTATAAATATATGTATTTATAATAAGATAAAGATAAATCCAAGTCCAGAATGAAGCCCATAAAACCTTACAATTCATTAGATCTGTATAAAAAGTGAAAATGTTTTCGCCATTGAACAAATTGGCGTTTTATTCTATTTACTCGACTCTTAAATAAAAAGCAAAGGTCAATGTTTTCTGCTACGCACACAGGGCGTTTAACTGTATAAATAGTAAAGGCAACCTTTCCAACATTGCTTATCAAGGAATACCCTGCACAGTCACTGCCATTCAGGGACAAAGCGCCTGCCCAATAATTAACTAGGAAATCTCTATCACTACCATGTGCATGAACAATATATACATGTACGGGGTGGAGGCAAATACATAAAAGCCACCTAGATTTCCTAGTATCCTGAACGGAACTCTTTAGGACCCAGGGATTTAGTCCATTCATAGAAATACATTATATTTCAGGAAAAACTCAGGAACCAGAAGTACACATTTTAGGTGCATGGGAATTTTCCACCATTAAAAGTAATTACTGATAAGCATCTTCATTGTTTTTAGTACGGTCACATGAGTCTGGGCATGCCTAGTCGCTTTTTGTGCAGCCTGTGCCTGCTGCCTATGTAGTGCTCTAATAAACCCAATGCCTCATGGACTTATCAATAATTAATTCATTTATTAATTAATTAGATTGACCTACTGAACATCAGCCTTATTAAATTGTGATTTGGCCAATTAAATAGGGCGCTATATAAGCACAGAGCATATTTTTTTGACAGAAGTTTTTAGTTAGTGAACTTCTAACCGAAAGCAAAACTTCTGTAAAGAAAATATGCTCTGTGCTTATATAGAGCCCTATTCAATTGGCCAAATTGCAATTTAATAAGGCTGAATATCAGGCAGTTTTTGAAGCATTATCTTAATGCACTTTGTTTAAAGGACGAGGAAGTGCCCTCCACATAGCTATATATATATATATTAGAATATTGCCCGTCAAAAAATGACGGCAATGAAATTGTGAGCTAAGGGTGTTTGGTGTATATAATGTGGCTGATTTAGCGTCCTTCGTTTTCTATGTCGTGCAAGTTTTTCGTAATTTTCGTTTTCTATGTCGTGCGAGTTTTTCGGAATATCCGTAGCTGTTTGGTGGTGTTTTGCGTGTTTATGGTGCTGTTTTGCGTGTTTAGGGGCCCTTAGCCTCGTTTTCGTTTTGTTTGGCAGCCATTTTTTCTCTCGCTTAGCGGATTTTCTAAACTCCGAAATTTGTGGTTAAATGGAGGTGTAACTTCACTTGCAGAGGTCCTGGGTGCCCCCCTTGCTGTGAGTAACCTTTTTATGTGTTTGTTGTTTGTATTTACTGTGTTTGTAATGTTTTTGGGGTTGCGCGGGTTGCGTCCTTGTTTTCTAATCTCGTAGGTGTTTTTCGACAAATAAGTAGGTGTTTGTTGGTGTTTTGCGTCTTTAGACTGCTGTAGCCTCGTTTTCGTTTTTTCCGGCGGACATTTTTTCTCTTGCTTAGAGAATTTTTTAGTGTCTAAATTGCTTAAATTTCAGTTAAATTGAGCTGTAAGTTTAGTTTTCGAGGTCCTGGATGCTCCCTCTTGCTGTAGATAAGCTTTTTATGTATTTGTTGTGTGTATTTGTTTGATTTTTGATGTTTTGATGTGAGCGTGTTGCGGCCGTTTTTTGCGAGGTCGTAATGGGTCGTAACGTGTCTCGTATTTTGTTTGCGTTACGACGTAAAGTTTGTGAGGGTCGCAGTTGCTGGCAAGGAGCGCCTTTGGCGCTTCATGCTAGCAACTGTGACCCTCGCTTCGCGTTAGCAACAACTTGTATGCTCACAACTATATATGTGATATATTTATATATATATATACACTGTGCGCCTCACAAAATTACGACTTTAACAGCCGAACCACTAAACTGAAAAGACATGAAAAAAAACAACAAATATGCCTCAAATTCACTTACACACAGCACAGCGGGAGAGCCAGGGAGCCGGGTGAGTCAAGTAAATTTGGTGCATATTTGCCGATCGAAAAAAGGCCTGAGCGAGCAAGAAAATGGCTGCAGAAAAAAACGCGAAACGACAAAAACGAGGCTTAAGGACGTGAAACTAGCCCGAAGGACGTAAAAATTAGCCCTAAGCAGTAACACTTCATCCAAGCCACTAACATTTAACACAAGGCAGTGACACTGCATTCCCAGCCTTAACATTTTATTCCCGCCATTTTTGATGGGCAAGTAGCATATATATATATATATATATATATATACACATCACAATAATAGCCCTCACAATGATCGCTATGGATTGTTTGTTTTAGTCAAGGATCCTTTTATGAACCTAGAAAATAATACCTTGAAGGTTTAAGATATAATCACACCTTAACAAATGTAAAAATACACTTTAGTACAGTATTATAATAGGATTTTTATGGCACTTCGACGTTATGCTGTGTTACATATTGGTTAAAGCTGTTTATTATTACTTTTTATAAGATAAAATGACACGTGGAGGAGGGAGAATCTGCCAGGTGGAAATATAGGTGAGATGGATGACATAGAAAAGAACCATAAATTCCTGTTTAGTAGGCTAAAAACACCCAGGCTTCAAATATAACAAGACAGGCCTGAAATGTAAGAAAACAATCTGTCAGGGAAATCACAAAAGAAAGCATTAATCTTAGGAGCTAGGCTGCACATTGCAGCAATGAGGCAGATGCAAGGAAGTGGTAGTAAACTCTGCCAACAATGATAAGCAAATTGTAAAAGATAGGAAGATTTCCAACTTAGAAATAAGGTAAAAGTCAGTTATTTTCAGTGTAAGCTTTCCCACAAAAGATCTTTTAATCAGAATAAACTGAAATGCAAAATACAATTACAGTAACTATGAGTAATAACGAGTAATTTATCCATTGAGTATTATAAAAAAAAAAAGACTGCATTTTCTTGCTATAAACGTAAAAATAATTTTGCATTATTTTCCTGTCAGTCAGTCTTTCTGATCCACCCACTAAGCAAGCATTGATATATCTTTCAAACTGATTATTGGCAATAATTGGTAATTAGGCCCTGACTGTATTGTTTTCAGTTTAAAGCCAAGTAAAAAAGAAGTCTGGGCATTGTCAGACCGCACTGAGCAATCAACCTAATCAGCCTAGTTAGTGATTGGCAGGTAAAAATTGCAAACTGTATGTTTACAGTAAAAAAAAAAAAAATGTATAAAATTATTCAAAACTAGAACCCCCTGTGCCAATGTAAAAGTTACTAGGCCATTACAGTGGCCATTTTATATATATACACAGTGAACATTAAACAAATCAGTTTGACTTTTATGACTGTGATTGTCATACCACCGTACTCTTGTGATGTCAGATGGGACATTTCCCAAATTTTTAACTGGTTCTATTATTAATGGATAAATATTATTTTGAGTATTTGGACTATTAATTGTAATGCAAAAATAGAACAGCAATAATATTTAGTCATTTATGTATAAACCATTTAGGACTTTAGTGAAACTTTGGCATTTCTTTAGTACACTTATTCCAGAGGCGCTGGCAGAGGAGAGATTCAGGACGAGGGTTTGAGAACGTATTTGTTTTCCTTCACATAATTACTAGTGCAAGGAATTTTTATGAGCTCATTTCTTTATTGTTAAAAAAGAAAGTTTCCACATAGAAGAACCAACTTTAAGAATTTTCCGTAAATAGCGTTATTCTCATTTTTAAATGAAAGTCTGGTAAATTGTTCTTTGTAATGTTAACCCAGTTTTGTTCTGACTCAGGATGTAAAGTTTAAAGGGACTCTTTGGGCAAAATATTCTATATAAATATTTTAGCTAGCCTTATTTTTACCCTTTGACGTAATTATCATAAAAATTGCACTTCACTTACTATTAACAAGTCAACAAACTAGTCGCTTTTCAGCTTTTGTCTCTGTATTCTCCCTGCATGCTGCCATCTCTCACACTCACTGGGCCATAGAGAAAACAGCTACACCTAACTGACGAGGCCCAACAGGCTTAAACATACGTCTGGCGTTTGCAGCTTCTGTAGTTCATTGTGGAATTGCCTGGCATTTCAGGGTTGGATCACTTTTTTGATTGAGACCAGACTGATATACTAAAGGATGTTTCTAACCTGTGAAGTGCATAAAAGAGCTAAAAACGTGCGGCTCTCTGGAGTGGGTTATCATAACTACGGATTAAATCTACATTCACAGATTGAGCGCCATTGACCTTGTTCTTGCATGTGAGGTAGCATCCAGGAGAAAATGGGTGGTTCTCAAAGCTATTGTAATTGTATTGTGAATGAACTTTCTGTGGGTAGCCATGCTGGTTGGTCGCAACTCATAACAGCTCTTGCTTAAGAAAGATATATCCCTCTTATCTATCAGTAAGGCTTCTATTCACCCAGCCTACCTAGAGGACACCTGGAGCGCCTATTAATGTATTATTAAGGAGCTGGTATCTCTAGACATGTATGGTCTTGGGCCTAGTGTGCTAATCTAGTCCTTACAACTGCCTACTAGCCAAGAGGCTTTTCTTCCTTCATTGTCCCAACTTCTCTAAGAGTCGGGAGAATTTATACAGATATCCTCATGATAGAGGACCTTGAGACAACATTGCTCTACTAAGATATGGAGTGAGTGATCACCATTGAAGTACAGTAACTGTGTACAGGTAAATGACGGACATTTATTTATTCAGATCATCTATAGTACACCTGTACACAAAACATATTCCATAATATTGTATGCAAGTGGATACTGTATAGTTTAAGATGGCTTACACTTACTGTGGAGCTACACCCCAGCCTCGACAATAAGGATAAGACTTCAGTACAGAACGCACTTTCTTATTTGAATGGAAAATTAAGCCCAATTTCAACAGGTTCAAATACCAAGAAATGGAGAGTGTCCGCCTCCCCTTGTTTCAATACATGGAAAATGAACTGAACATTCACCTCCAAGCCAACCACTAGCTATATAAGGTTTGTCATGTTTCTCTTAAGATAATAAGCAATAACAATGATATGCCTGATTCACCTCAACAGGACGTCTTGTGGGTATAGTATAGTAAACCCAATTGTCATCTATCACATATATAGTTGTGAGCATGTGGGTTGTTGCTAACAATGCGGGCTTGCGTAGCGAGCCTGTGGCCCTCGCAAAGCAAGGGCCGCAGTTGCTGGCAAGGAGCGCCAAAGGCGCTCCTTGCCAGCAACTGCGGACCTCGCAAAATTAACAGAGTTATGAAACAAAAATACGAGACGCGTTACGACCTCGCAAAAAACGCCCGAAACCCGCGCACATGAAAACATGAAAAACACACCAAATACATAAAAAAGCTTACCTACAGCAAGGGGGGGCACCCAGGACCTCGAAAACTGAAGTTACACCTCAATTTAACTCCAAATAAAAGAGTTTAGACACCCGAAAATCCCCTAAGCGAGAGAAAAAATGGCCGCCAAACAAAACGAAAATGAGGCTAAAGGACCCTAAACACGCAAAAAAACAACAAAACACCTGAGGATTTTCCAAAAAAGTCGGACGACATCCGAAAACAAGGACGCCAAATCAGCCACAGCCGCATACCACACATTAGGCGCAATTTTAGAACACTAACTTATACAATCCGGAAGTACACAGCTACCCTAACGGATTTGCATCGCGCACGCACACTATTACACTACACACTGCACACATTCATGTCGCTTACACAGCAGCTCCACAGCACTGATGCTGCAGCAACATGAAAACAGATTGCCAGCTCTTCAACACAATGCTTCCTGCATATATTACTTCACAATAGGTGATTGTAAGTTTGCGAGTTTTCAATCTTGTGTCAGGCCTTGGAAACAAGCTCTATGTACATTTGATTTTATGCTCAAAAACAGGGCCCTCCATTCTTTACAAGGTGTTTAATTTGTTTTCTGGTATGTACTCAACCCCTGTACAGCGCTATGGAATATGTTGGCGCGATATAAATAAAGATAATAATAATAATAATAATAAAGTATATTCATTTCTTATTTTATTAATTATTCATTGCCATACCAAAAAAAAAACACCAACGCTGCTCATAGCACACAAACAACCAAGAGCCTCGCAATGAGCGCCGAAGGATCTTAAAACACCAACAAAATTAATTTTGCACACAAACAACATTACCTGCCCTACAATCTTATTGCCGTCATTTTTTGACGGGCAAGTCGCTAGTACTAAATAGTGAAGAGACAGGGAGTATAGCCTGGCAGCTTTGTCTCATTGATTGAGAAGCCATTATAACCTTAATAATACGTAAACACGTAGCATGTATTTTAAACTACCATAAAATTATAAACTTCATTATAACTTAATAATAGTGGCAAAGTAATGTGTGTCTTGATAATAACATTTTAAGTTTCCACTATCATAATAATATTTGTTCAATAATGGCATAAACATAATTTAGTCACATATTGGCTCATATTGTTATATATAATTACTTAATAGGAAATAGATATCCCTATAGAATTTATATATCAAAGTCTGGTGTTCCCTGACCTTGAATAATCTCATTAGTATATGAAATCGTAATACACACAAAGACAAAATCCTTGGAAAGCTCTCAGTCTTATCTATGAAGAATTTTTATTGGTCAAGTGTATCACTAGACTTACCGCAAACAACTAGTTTTTTTAAAGTAGCCCTGATATATTATATTCGTATGGCATCAAGAGTCATTGTACCTAGACCAGTAGTTTATGTTCCCTTGCACCACTTGAAGATTGCTTAGTGTGTTGGTGGGGAAACTTGAAACTATATAAGGGTCTTGGTAGGACCACTTGAAACTAAATGAGTGTTTTGGTGAGACCACTTGAAATGATCTGATTGTGTTGTTGGACCACTTGAAAACTGCTGAGGGTCTTGACAGATCACTTGGAAATTGCTGAGGGTCTTGACGGGCCACTTAATATTTTTTCTGTTTGTTATATAAAAATGATAATAATATCAAACTCTAATACCCGATTCTTTGGCACTTCTATTACATGTGCTAACACATTTAATTCAATTTATATCACATTTTTGCCACACCATCTCATCTGAATCCAGCCAATGTTACTAATTGATGGAGAAGGCCATCATTTCCAAATGGTCAAAGCCTATCACAAGAATAAAAATCTTTATGTAATAAACATGATATACTAAACAACTCAGACACAATGCCTCTGATCTTATATGAACAATTTAACTATATTTTTCTATCCATTCAGGTGGGACATAATGTGCCAGATAAATTTCACAATAAAGTTTATCATTTGCTACATGTGTTGCATGTTCTTTGGTCAGATGTTTATAAAACTATCCCAAATAATATATATTTTTTAATGTGGAAAGCTTCGTAATATCTTTGAGATCATCTTGGATAATGGGTTTGAGGTAAAACATAAAAAGCTGGTGAGTATTTGGGCTTTGGGAGCCATTTTATAATCTGGTAAGAAGCCATTTTGTAAAATCATGAAGTTGTTGCCTAGCAACCATTTTTCACTACTGTTGAGATGTTGTATGGATCCATTTCAGCCAGTTGGTGTAGTGATCCAATTAAATATGGGAAACACTTACAGGATACTTTATCAAAGTAATGGTAGCGACACTTGAAGAAAAAAATATCCCCAGTAACGAACATACAGAAAAATGACAAATATTTATGGGTCATCTATAAAATAACTGTATACAAAATATATTAAAAAATACTATATGCATGTGGGTACTGTATAGTTTAATACACGCCGTTATTTGCCATAGCGAGGTGAAAAACAAATAGAGGATTGGAAATCTAAGTAGGGGAGGAAAATAAGATGTTTTAGATAAGGAAGCCTTGAGGTGCAATACAATCTTGTATTATTTAATGGAATGTGGCAAATATTAATCCTCACTAAATGTGTTGCAGATCTCATTATCCTTGACTGGAACACATATGGAAAATCATTTGTTTCTGCGGCCTTATATTAGCCGCTCCGTGTGCATTACAACTTCCTCATTGGCAAAGTAGAGCATTGGCATGGAGAATACTTACATTAGCTGCCAAATATACAACGCACATGTATGAATATTATGTTTTTTTTCAAACAATCATTATGTTCACAAGGGTAGAAGTGGAAAAAGATCTAATAGATATCAGAAGTTGCTAGGTGAATAAGCTTTTTAAGCTATTACACGCCCAAAAACAGAAAATCAAATAAAAATATGATTGTTGACCTGATACGGTAGACTTTTTCCTGGTGTATAATCATTCCAGGCAGGTCAGATTGCTTGAGATAAAAACTGGTAGTACGGCCCCAAACTTTTTATTTTACACAACTATATCATATCAAGTACTTAGGCCTCAAAGCAAGGGCTAGAAGTTAAATCTCTTTGCACAATTACTTCAAACGCCTCATTGCATGATGTTAAAATGTGAGTGTGTGGGCTCTTATACATTTGGAGTCAAGGATAATGAGATCTGCAACACATTTAGGCCCTCATTTAATTGCAATTTGGCCAATTGAATAGGGGTCTAAATAAGCACATAACATATTTTTTTTAAAGAAGTTTTTAGTTAGTGAAAACCCTGCTTATGGATAGATTTTTACTAACAAAAAACTTCTTTAAAAAAAATATGTTATGTGCTTATTTAGACCCCTATTCAATTGGCCAAATTGCAATTGAATGAGGGCGTTAGTGAGGATTAATATTTGCCACATGCCATTAAATAATACAGGATTTTATTGCACCCAAAGGCTTCTTTTTCTAAAACATCGTATTTTCCTCCCCTAATTAGAGTTCCAGTCCTCCTGGGTAAATGCTCCAGACTATAATATTCAGGGTCGCCGGTTCAAGCCCCGTGTCTGGCAGTGAATTTCAGGTGTCACTTTCACCTTGGTGTAGGTTTGCTGAGAGATTGTCTATTTGTTTTTCACCTCACTATCACATATAATAGTTGTGAGCATGCAGGTTGTTGCTAACGCTGCAGGCCTTCGTCGCTCCTTGCCAGCAACTGCGAACTTTAGGCGCGCAAATGCGGATCCTCGCCAAGCGAGGGGCCGCATTTGCGAAGGAGGAGGCTCCCACGTCGACCGCAAAATTTACGGACTTAGCAACCACAAATACGAGCCGCAGGACTTAGAAAGAAAAAACTATTACGAGCTCGCAAAAATATGACCTTAGCGCCCGAAACACGCGCACGTGAGAACATTAAAAACACAATAAATACATACAACAAACACATACAATGCTTACCCATAGCAAGGGGGGACACACAGGACCTCTGACAGTGAAGAAACACCTCAATTTAAGTAGAAATTAAAGAGTTTAAACACCCCGAAAATCCCCTAAGCGAGAGAAAAAACGTCCGTAGAAAAAAAACGAAAACGAGGCTACAGGACCCTAGACACGCAAAACACTACGAAACACATATGGATTTTCTGAAAAAGCCGGACGAGGTCCAAGAACAAGGATGCAAAAACAGCCACAGACACGTACCACACACATTAGGCGCCATTTTACAACACTAACTTACACAATGCGGAAGTACACAGCTACCCTAACGGATTTTCCTCATGCAAGCAGCCTATTTACACTACACACAGCAGTGAAAACACACATTCTATGCTGCAGCAACATGAAAACAGATTGCCAGCTCTTCAGCGCAATGCCACCTGCATATATTACTTCAAGATAGGTAAAGTATATTCATTTATTATTCTCTTCATTATTTCATTAGCATACAAAAAAAGACCGCAACGCTGCTCATAGCACACAAACAACCAACAGCCCGCGAGGCATGCGATGAGCACCAAAGGCGCTCAGCGCGAGGCTCGCAATGAGCGCCGAGCGATCTCGGAACACTAACAAAATGTATGTCGCAACCAAACACCATTACCTGCCTTACAATCTTATTGCCGTCATTTTTTGACGGGCAATCTGCTAGTGGCAAATAATGATGTGTATTAGACTATACAGTACCCACTTGCATATGATATTACTGAATATATTTTGTATACAGTTATTTTACAGATGCAATTTATCTGCATAAGTTGATTACTGGGGATATTTTTTTCTTCAAGTGTCTCTACCATTACTTTGATAAAGTATCCTGTAATAGAGTGTTTCCCATTATTACACAAGGCTAGGACACTACACTGCACATCCAACCCTGTGTCTGCATACGCTGCAGTGGGCAGACCCATACAGAGACTACTTGTATGATTTTAGACAGTAAAAACAGAGCTTATAAGCACTTCTTAATACACGTGGGTTGTGTATAATCCATCCTCAGCTTTGCAAAAAAGCTGTGTAATACAGCAGGCATTAGCATAAAGGAAGCCATGTTTAAAATGGTTATGGATTGCAAGAGCGAAGCCTTTGTGGGTACATTTGCATGTTTCTGCCCAGGCTCCCAGAATGCAGTGCAATAACTATTTCTTGGAATTCTGAGAAGGAAACATGTTTTTTAAATTGTTTTAAACATTCAAATGTGAACGCAAATTAACTATTTATATAATATATATATTACTGTATATATATATATATATATATATATATATTATAGTATATTATTTTATATATTATATATATGATATCTATTATATACCTAGTCAAATCCTGAAACCTTCCATATCTCTTTAAGACTCAACATTTTCAAACATATATTTTTTCACTGTACAGTGATCATTTATTTTCATAAAAAAACGCAAGGCCTCATCTATTTATTGCCAACATTTCATGCATCAAATTAAATCCAGCAATGGGAATTAATTACAACGACATTAAGCCACCCACAGTATCTCACTCCTGACCTGGGAACACAGATCCAATGCCGGACGTGCTCCAAAGAAGGTCACTGTCAAAAATAAGGCCAAGATCCGAACGCCGGCCAAGGCCGCACCAGAGGGGCGTCTTTGTGAATGGAAAATTGGCACCGATGTCGCCTGAGAAAGTTCTTCTACCTGTCAGGGGATGGGGAGAGAACAAAGAGTCCCATTCGCCGGATCTAAGCAGCATTAGCAAAGCCATGAAAAGGGACTCTGTTCTGGCATTTTAAACATTAGTAAATTGATCCCTTTTGCTAAACAGTCCAACATTGCAGCCTATTCTCCCCAGCACGGAAAATGTCGAGTTGCGGAAACACAAGTATGTTAAGCGCTTCATTATGCGCCATTCAACCAACTCTATTTACTTTTACTTTTAAAGGAAATTCACCAAATACAACACACTGTGACATTTTTGACAATAACAGTAGAATTGACGATTTTTAAACCAATCATTTTTATTTCAAATATTTTTTGTCGCAAGGGAGAATGACAGTTTTTCAGAGTAAAGGGTCTATATGTCCAAGTATTATGAAATTTATACTTTTTTATTTGGCAATATGGAACCTTGAACATAACGGATAGGAGGACCTTTTTATACGACAACAATTGATCATCATTATTATTATTATCCTTTGTTTGTTGAGCGCCAACATATTCCGTAGCGTTATCCAGGAGTTAAGTACGAAGTATAATACAATATTAACTCATGGCAAACAATGGAGGGCCCTGTCCCTGTCTCTATAATTGCATGGAGTTGGTGGTAAATACAATGGGTTTATATATTTTTAATGTTCTAGAACATATTGGCGATTATTCTTTCTAGTTCTTTTTTTTTTTTAAAGCACTGAAATTTTGGGACTATGTCCCTTTAAATCAGTTGTGGAGACCAGGTCCTGCCAAGGCTGCCAACAGTCCAGGATTTTAATATCTCTCTGTATTCTCAGTTTCACACCTGGACTCCATGCAGAAAGAGACTGAAATCCTGGACTGTTGGCTGCAACACTGGTTTGATTTAATTGTATGTTTAGTCAATACAGTCACTTACAAAATAAGGAATTGGAATATATCATGGAATGGAATATACAACATTATTAGATTGGAAATTTTTGAGTTTTCAATCTCGTAGGGTGCTTTAGAGAACGCAAAATAGATTCTAAACTCAAAGACAGGGCCCTCCATTCTTGGCAATGTGTCCATTTTGTTTTGCCTTGTACTTAACCCAGATTCAGCGCTACGGAATAAAGCTAATAATAATAATTATAGTACTACTATGGTCCTATATATATGATGTAAAAACTACACTTAATAATATAGTTTTAGCCTGTAATAAAAATCAGTCTCTAATTTATTACCTTTTACATGCAATCATGCTGCAGTGTATTGTACTATTTTCCAATTTAAAACAGCAACCTCTTGTTCCGGTATTCTTTTGCTGGAAGATACTTCTCTCCTGACCATTGTTAGCTCATTTGATTACCCCTCAGATAATAACACTGAACCTACTAGAATTATTCTTTTTAATTATTATTTATTTTAAATGCCATTTTAATAAATGTTGCACGTTGCCAGCATACACTTTATTCTCTGGTATCCTTATGGGTTTAGTACACAATACATAATGTTGTACACATGCTCAGATTGCTGATTGTCAGTAGAACATTATACACCGTGCATGAGTCTACAGACGACTGCAAGAGCCTCTGTGCAGAGCTGCTAACCACATGCAAGGCTTATTTTCCACAACGTCGCCCACGCCCCGGAAAACTGAGCACTGGGGGGCGGGGACTGAGCATGGCCTCAAAAATTGCAATCATAAAACAATAAGCTGCATATATGTTTTTGTTGTTTTGTCATTCAGTTGTGTCGAACTCTTTGTGACCCCATGGCCCGTAACACATCAGGACATCTTTACGTCTATGGTCATGCTGATCCACTTGGTATTCATGGCAGAGATACTGGAGTGGGTTGCCAGTTCCTTCTCCTGTGGACAACAGCATATAGCTCCTGGTATCCCTTGGTGGTCTACCAAGTACTGACCAGCCCAACCCTTCTCAGCTTTAGGGTAGTGTGACCTATTGGCTTCCTGACTGGAACCCAGGTCACAGCAGTGAAAGCACCGGATCCTAACCACTGGACCACCAGGGAACTTGTATATATACACATAAACAGGGCCCAAAATGTTCTGCAGTTTTTTAAAATTATATTTTTCCTTGTTCTTTTCCCCTGTATAGCGCTATGGAACATGTTGGCGCGTTACAAATAAAAGTAATAATAATATATATATATATATATATATATATATATATATATATATATATATATATATATATATATATATAAAATATTGTATTGCAGTATAAAGTAATGCCTTTTTCACTGGACAAACATTTTAGTTAGCGTAACAAGTTTTTGAGCGGTATACCTCTCTTTATCAAGTCAGAAGTGGTACTGACAAGCATTAAAAAATGTTTTATCCAATTAAAAACTGCATTACTTTGTACTGCAATACTGTTTTTTAATGCCTAAAAACAAACAAATAGTCCCTGTATGGGTTTGCCCTCTGCAGCTCATGAACGCAAAGAGGTACTTGCTGCTCATCGTCTCATACTAACAAATCAGTGACCATCTCTCTGCAACATTCTGCAACTTGTGGCTGAGACGTTGTTCCTGATAGGCTAGGATGCTACACTGCACATGCAGCCCTACAGAGTCTGTGTCTGCATATGTTGGGCAGACCCAAGCAGGTGATATTTGTTTGATTTTAGGAAGAGCTTATAAACACTACTTATTTAAATAAAGAATAAAAGTATATCTTGATATAAAATTCTAATTATTATAAATTGGCAATAAATTGCCAACTTATTCCACTGGATTATAATATAGTGTAACACAAGAGACAATACGAATAATGCAGAGTGTTTGTTATTCATGATCATTATCACCTCATGACTTCTGCGGTTAGACCTGGAAATACCTGACCCAACATACAAGTTATAACCTTGAAGAGATGTCCTTAAACTAAATGACGCATGTGTCTCAGATCCTGTAAACTGATTAAGCCACTTTCACGTCATCTCAATCAGAAAAAATAATAACAGATATAGAGAAATTTGCATGTTTATTATCACTGCTGATTAAAATCTCAGTTTATATATCCCTGTGTATCTATTTAGTTTTATGTACTTTATGTTATTAAAAAGGGGGATCTATATCCTGTTATGGTGTTGGGACAGGTCCGCCGCTGCAGTGCGACCTCCCATTGCTAGATGGCGCTGGGTTATTACATTTTTGCTCTCTTTATGCGAAAAGCATCATTTATGTATGCTGCACATTTAATAAAACATTTTATTTTTATTAATGTCTAAAAATCCCTCTGATGATTATGTGGACACCCTCACGGGTGGCTAAACAAGCCCCTGATCCCCAACCAATCAGCATGCAGCATTAGGCGAGCAGTTGTAAAATCATGACATGCCCTGTGTGCCTTTTTCAGCCAATAGCAGAGCACTGACGTCGGCCCTGATGTCACTGCCTCCTGCTGCGGCGTGCAAACTTCAAGGCAAGTGTTTAAATGTATATTTTAGGATTCTTTCAAGCAAAAAAAATGTTTGTATACACTACTAATTCTCCTCTACCAGATACACTCATAAACCAGCTCACTTACATATGCCTTTAAGTGGGAATAAGCTCAACTCTGCCCTGTTAGTGGTCCAAGGGGATATGGAAGGTCCCTGGATTTTGTTCGTTATATAATAACTAGCGACTTGCGCGTCAAAAATGACAGGGCAATAAAATTGTAAGGCAGGTAATGCTGTTTGCCACAGACAGTAATTGTTTTGGTGGTCTGAGATCCTTCGGAGCTCATTGCGAGCCTCGCGCTGTTTGCTTTTGGCGCACATTGCGAGGCTGTTGGTTGTTTTATTTTTTTTTCTGATAGGCGCTTTTGCTGTTATTGATCTGCTTTTTGCGCTTATTGCAAGGCTTTGTGTGCTATCAGCAGCGTTGGCGCTCGTTGTGAGGCGCGTGGTGAATGGCTTTTGTGTTTATTGCAAGAGTGTTTTTTTTTGTGTATATGTATTTTTGTATGCTAATTAAATAATTAATAAATTAATTAATTAATATACTTTACCTAATATATGCAGCAAGCAATGTGCTGAAGAGCTGACAATCTGTTTTGATGTTCCTGCAGCATACAATGTAGGTTTGCACAGTTGTGGAGCTGAGGTGTAAGTGTCAGCAATGTGTGCAGTGTAAATAGGCTGCGTGCGCGAGGGGAGCTCAGTGTAGCTGTGTAAGTTAGTGTTGTAAAATGGCTGGTGTTTTGCGCGGTCCAGGGTCGTGTAGCCTCGTTTTTAATTTTTTTTGTTCAACATTTTTGTTTTTGCTTAGCCGATTTTCAAGTGCCAAAACTCGGCAAAATCAACTTAAATTTGCATTCCACCTCACTCCCAGACATCCTGGCCGTTCCCCCATGCTGTGTGTGATGTTTTTTTTTGTGTGTTTCTTGTTTTTTGCTTTGCGTATTTTTCCTATCTTGTCTTGTTCCCGCGTTCGGCAAGTGCTTGCAGCCTCAAGGAAATTCTGCGTTTCCTAAGTGTTTGGAGGCTAAGTCCCGCGTGTTTCATTGCCTCCACTGCTCGCAAGGCTCACAGGCAATGATCATTGGCCAAGTGCTGCGAGTTTTAGTGCCTTAACGGCTCGCCTCGCCATGCTAAGAGCTGCGGGTTAACAGCTCGCCTTGCTACGCGAGGCTCCCAGGCGATGAGCGCCTTTGGCGAAAGACAGGGGAGGGAGGAAGGTGGGGAGAAAAACACAGGGGAGGGTGAAAAGAAACACAGGGGAGGGAGGAGGTGGGAAGAGACACAGGGGAGGGGGGAGAGACACATTGGAGGGGGCAAAGAGACACAGGGGAGGAGAAGAGACACAGGGGAGGGGGGAAAGAGACACAGGAGAGGTGGGAAGAAACACAGGGGAGGGGGGAAGAGACACAGGGGAACAGGGGAAGAGACACATAGGGTAGGGGGGAAGAGACACAGGGGGAAAAGAGAAACGGGCGGGGGAAGAGATACAGGGGAGGTAGTGGGGGGAAGAGACAAAGGTGAGGGAGGAGGGGAGCAAAGACACAGGGGAGGGGGAAAGAGGCACAGGGGGAGACATGGGAGGGGGAGAGACACAGGATGGAGGGGGGAGAGGCACAGGAGAGGAGAGGGGGAAGAGACATGGGGGGGAGACACAGGAGGAGGGAGCGAGAGACACCAGGTAGGGAAGAGGCATAGGGGGGAGACACAGGAGAAGGGAAGAGACACAGAGAAGGGGAGAGACACAATAAATATTATCCCGTCCTTTTTGACGGGCAAGTTACTAGTATGATATCTATTAATATAGAGTACCCCTGTGTATCTATTTACTTTTATGTACTTTATTTTAATAAGAAGGGCTTGAAAGCTCTGTATTTTCTGCTCACAACGTTAAACTGTTTGTCTGTTTAGATCTGCCGTCTGTGGCTCATGCAGCTCATGAATACACAGATTGTGACGTTTTATGATTTCATTTATGGTGGGCAAAAAACTGACAGAAGCCTCCACCATAGTACAGTAAATAAACAGTACATTTGCGCTCATGTTTGAACGTCTAAAACAAGTTAAGAAAACTTGTTTCCTGCTCAGAATTCCGAGAAATACAGTTATTACATTGCATTCTGGGAACCTGGGCAGGGACATGCAAATGTAATGGATTGCAAGAGTGAAGCCTTTGTATGCACATTTGCATGTCCCTGCCCAGCTTCCCAGAATGCAATGCAATAACTGTTTTTCTCGGAATTCTGAGCTGGAGGAGGCTTCTATCGCTCTTTTGTCCACCATATTATAAATGATTTTTTAAATAAAACTCACACATACAGTAATTCTTAAAGGGGGGATGTGGCCAGTCAGTTTCTTAGCCATTGTTTAGCACCTTTGTATCACCTAGGAATACCAGGAGCTGTATGCTGTGGCCCACTGGAGAAGGAACTGGCAGCCCACTCCAGTATCTCTGCCAGGAATACCAAGTGAATCGGAATGTTGTGTTACAGTCCATGAGGTCACGGAGAGTCGGACACGACTGAACAATGCAAACACACACACACGTCACTCAGACAGATGCTGCACACGATATATACGGACCCTTTTATGTCCATCTCCTTGAAAGGAAATATCACTTTTCTCCAGGCCTGACATGTAGTCTTGCAGTTAAACCCATGAAACATTATAGCACAGGCTGCTCTACACTCAAAACTACATTTTATACAAAGCTTGTACAGTCTGGAAGCACTCACTTTATTGAAGGACCACTGCAGGGTCATATGGATTTTTTCTCTACAGTGAACCATTCCTGAAATATTTAGAATAGATTTTGCGGCTAATGTCCGGCTCAGAGTACTTGATAAGGGTGATAGTGGAGTCTAACTGCCTGATAACTCTGGGGGTCTTTATTTTGGCCACTACAGAGACAGACAAGCTGACTGTAATCCTAATTAGCACAACAGCTATTAGCAAAACAGCTAATTAATATGCATGAAGTGCTAATTTGCATATAAATACAGCAGCAACAACATGGAATTTACCAGGATTGATTCACTTTACAAAAAAATGGACACAACATATAGCAAGTTTTTCATGCTTCAACTTGATTTGAGTCCCTTTAAAATAAATAATGACCACCTTTAATTTTGAACTGTAGGATTATATTTTTTAATGATAACAGACATTTTGTCTTTGTAGAAGGCTTAGGAACCCAGAAAGAACTGTATGCACAAATGAGATCTGTATTTACTTCTGTTAAAAGGTTTGCTTCAAATAGCCCTTGAAAATAGAACTCAATAACAGAATAAGCTCACACGGGATAACCCACCCCCTCAAGCTACAGACAGGCAAGCAGTCTAAAATGCAAAAGTGTATATTTTAAATAATAAATGATACAACTGATCAAATGTGATTGGCTGGAGACTTATTTGTTCATTTTTGAATGGTGTTAGGGTATTAATCAAGTAATGTGAGTAATAGATACTAAAGTTATCAATCTGCTCATTACATTATTACACAGACCTGTTCATTAAATTAATAATAAATCTGCTGTATATTTTTAAAAAAATTATTGGTATTTAGACGGGTAAAACATTTTCCTGGCTCCTGAAAACTTTATCTGGCTCCTAATTTTAACCATTTATATCAAGCCTTGTGCTCTACAAATATCTATCTCTAGTGATAAGGATCGCACCTTAGTGAATATGGCCCATTGTGTCCTTTTTCTGAAATATTTCTGTCACATGAGCTGCTCTTTTATTCAGTGTTTATGTCCCCCGTGTAACAAGTAATTGCAGCATTTCGAGACCCTGACCCAATATGGGACCAATCTACTTTAAATTTAACGAGCAAGGGATTCCCTGGAAGTAATTAAGAGGTTCAACACAGTGCAGAACGCAGATATTCTTCAAAACAGAAAAATAAAGTATTTCCGCTGAAGGGTTCCCTAGTGGTCCAGTGGTTAGGATTTGGTGTTTTCACCGCTGCGACCTGGGTTCTATTCCAGTCCAGGAACCAAGAGTTCACACCACCCTGAATCCATGCAGGGTTGGACCTGATCAGTCCTTGGATGGGAGACCACCTAGTAATACCAGGAGCTATATGCGGTGGCCAACGGGAGAATGAACTGGCAACCCACTCCAAATACTCCCCTAACTGCCTTCTCCATAACGTACACATTGTTACCTCATCCCATTATGAACTACAGGACTTCTCAAATGAAATTCCCTATTGACTGTCCCAGCTTCAAACATTGTCTTAAAACTCATCTATTCAGACAAGCTTACTACTATGCTCCTTAATGCACTCTTAGGTTCCCTGGTGGTCCAGTGGTTAGGATTTGGTGCTTTCTATGCCAGTCAGGGAACGAAGATGTCCCACCACCCAGAAGCCATGCAGGGTAGGGCCTGGTCTGTACTTGGATGGGAGACCACCTAGGAATACCAGGAGCTGTATGCTGTGGCCCACTGAAGAAGGAACTGGCAACCCACTGCACTATCTCAGCACGGCCATAAAGATGTGCCTGGTGTGGTACAGTCCATGAGGTCACGGAGAGTCAGAAACGACTGAATGATGCAAATAAAAACACTCTCCTATAACATCCTACATAATAATTTTGATTTGATTTTGAGCCCTCCATTCTAATATTGTTTTCTTTTAGCCTTTTTTTGTATTTAGCGCTACGGTACCTGTTGGAGCGTTACAAATAAAGGATAATAATAATATTTTAAACGCCTGAGACATTTTAGAAACTTTATCACTGCATCATAAAACCTGCTTTCCTACAACTCATCACTTTTTAAACAGGGCGTGGTGGAGCGGGCGTAAAAATATGGCTGTAGTTCTCACATGCATTAATTTCCTTCACGCTTGTCTGTAACAAACATCACACATGAAGGAGTGAGTGGAAAAGTGACACGCTGTCAGAGTTATCTGAAGCTTTCTCATGAATAAAAAGAATATTACAGCACCGGTGTTGCGTCGTTCAGTCGTTTCCAACTCTCTGTGACCTCATGGACCGTAACACACCAGGACACCTCCATGTCCATGGTCACGCTGATTCATTTGTGTGTCATGGCAGACATACTGGAGTGTGTTGCCGGTTTCTTCTCCTAGGTGGTCTCCCATCCAAGTACTGACCATGCCAAACCCTGCATGGCTTCAGGGTGGTGTGACCTCTTGGTTCCCTTACTTTGGATCAAACCCAGGTCATACTGGTGAAAAAAACGAATCCTAACCACTGAACCACTAGGGAACCCAGATAAACATCCTGCTGTAAAAAAATGCTGTTTTTGTATATTATGACGCCATATTTATTGGCATCATAGATAGCAAGTGAAATTATTCTATTAAATCTTGAAATTTTTATAATATCATCAACATTACAGTATTACAACCGCCATTTTTAACAGTGTCATTCCCTACTTATATACATACAATATGCTTTTACAAAAACTTCAATAGATAATGGGCTAAATGTTTTAAAATATAAAATAATAATCCACTCATTCAATTATTATTAAAGGCTGTTTTACCTTTTTTTAATCTAATACCTGCTGCTTATATCAGACACACACATTACATTAGTCATTCTATTCACATATAGATTTATTCTAATAAAATATAAAACTTGTTTTCCACACCCCCAGCGCTGATTACATGGGCCCCTGGTACCTAGCAATAGAAACACTGCATCTGGGTACGGATTTTAACACTTTACTAACCTTCAAGGCAGAAGTAGCTCAATGAAGAGATCTACAGTTAAGAGTCTGGCTCCTCCTGCTTCCTTCTGCAGGAGGACTACACATCCCATAATTCCTTCCTGCACAAACGGTCATCACTGATTGTTACAATGTATTAAAATGTATTAGCTGCCTGTGATTGGCCAAAACAAATTATGACTAATTATAGCAGAGATAGGAAGGGGTGTTGACTCACAAAAGCAACTGCTTGCAAACTCCAGAGAGTTTAGCTAACGTAAGGATGAGTTTGTTAATGTTTATTTGGGGATTTTTTTCATGCAAAAAAAACTTTTACATACACTACTGATTCTCCTCTATCAGATGCATTCATAATTGAGGACACTTAAATATGCCTTTAAGACTTTTAGATAATGAGTTAATTTTTAATAAATCTGCTGGATATTTAAAAAAATATTGATGGCTATTGCTTTTGGATGGGTAGGATATAGCCTTTAATTTATTAACTATTAATTGCAATTATTTTGTAATACCACCAATAGGAGGTGACCTTGAATGCAGAAGAATATCAGCTGCTTCAAATGAAATGTGGCAATGTGCAAGGGTCCGTAAAAGATCTTCTAATCTAATCAGCCCACAAGATCCATTCTTGCTCAATCAAAGCTTGTAAAGAATAATTGCATATAAAAATAAATTAAAAGTTGAACTTAGGCCATTTCAAATGCATTTCCTCCAAAGATAAGGTTGTAAAAGTGAGATATTATTGGGTCCTTTAATTCGCTGTGTTGAATATATTTCTAAAAATTACATGTTACAATATTTTATAACAACAAGACATTATTAAAAAAATAAATAAAAAAAATTTAAAGAATTTTCCAACCACACTATATCAAATCTTGGTTTGGTTTTGCGATCAGTCAACACCTAAAGTAAACTTAGCAAGTGGAGATGCTTCAAATGATTCCATTATTATTATATATGTCTAAAGACACTGCATTAATAAATAGTACATTTATGTTCACATTTTAACATCTAAAATAAGTTAAAAAAAATGTATTTCCATGCTCAGAATTCCGAGAAATACAGTTATTCTGCTGCACTCTGGGAAATTGGGCAGGGGCATGCAAATGAGCCTACAATGCATTTTCACACTTGTATTCAATATCATTTTATACATAAAAGAAGGTAAACTCTGTTTCAAATCATTGGCTTCTCATTGGCCAGACAATCTGAGACTATCCTTTTTTTTTATTAATTAAAAATAAATAAAACAGAAAAAAATATTGAATGTGATACAAATTCAAGTATCATATAATTTTTCATTGTGTTTTTAATTTTAATTTAAAAAATTGTATGTAAAAAAGCAAGAACGCTCATTTTTTAGTAGTCGTAGTGGAATTTACCTTAGCCCCATTGTCACTAATACTTTAATGACAGAACATCTTACCCAGATAACATCAAATTGTTTAAAGTCTGCGGCGCTAAGAAGTTCTTAACTACAAAAAGGCTAAGTGTCATCTTAATGCCGGACACTTTAAGTGGCTCCGACCATGACAAGTAGGAATTCAAAAATGATGCATATGGGACATTACGGAGATTTCTGTCTGATTCACCCAAGTGGCACTTGTCTTAAAGAAACATCCTTTCCTGTCGCACCTGATAATAATATTACTATTTAAAGGGGCAGAGGAGGTTTCTGGATTTTACTAGGTATATAACATACCTGTGTATCTATTTACTTTTATTATAAGCACTGTTTTTACGTCCTAAAATCTTACAATTGGTTCCTAATTGGCATTTCCCTATGCAGCTCATGAAGACAGTGTACTTGTAAGCACAGAGGGTTGCCCTGTCTTATAGCAAACAATCAGTGGCAACATTCTGCTACTTGAGAGAGGTCACTGACAGGCTAATTTGAAACACTGCACTTTTCACCTGCATATTCAGCAGCTGCATGAGAACGTAGACCCAAATATGTAAAAATTATATGTTCTCAGCAGAAAAACTGAGCTTTTAAACATTTCTTATTATGTAAATAGATGTAAATAGATACATAAGTATATTATAATCCTGGTGAAATCCATATCCCTTTAAACTCAAGTTTCCCTTGCCATGTATACCAGCTGCTTTTACACTTTTCAAATACAGTATTGTTGGAACTTAAATCTTGTTCCACTTCAGCATAACAAGAAAATGTCAATTTTGATGCTAGTTGAAATTAGCCAAAATGTTTGTTTCCACTGGTAAACTAGTGTCATTGAAATATTACGCAGCAAAACGAAGTATTTGTCTACTATAAAGTTTCCTCTAATTGCTAAAACAGCAAAATAAGTCACCTCGACAATCGCGATGAACGAAGGATTTTCCATAACCCGTCACAATTCAATGATACCATCTCACTGAAAGAAGTTTAGCAAAATGGAAAATTTCACGGCGTGACAGATAGATATAGTTTAGCTCAACAGATTTGGAAATATGATTTCGTCTCTGCCCAACATTTTTGCACAGAATCAATAGCAAAAGTTAAATTAATAGTCAAAATAATATATGGAAATGTGTACTTACCACTCGTTTGGGCTGTTCAATCGTCTGAAGGAAAGGTGTGCTCCGATCAGGGGATCTCTCAGGATCGCTAGACACATCATCCTCAGATTCCTCCCAAGAAGAGGAGAAGCCAGTAGAAGAAGCTGAAGAAGAGGATAATTTCCTTGGGTGAGAGGGTGGATTGGAGCCAGGGCTATTGTTCTCCACATATACTTCACCATCTGCCCCATGGTCCGTCACTATAACAGCAGGGATGGGGCCCGGTGAAGTTATGCCAGATGATATAGGCTTAGGTGATGGTTCCTGCTCCGGGGAAGTGTTGCATAGCTGTTCTGTACATATTGAACTATTAGTTCTGGATATATTATGTTCCAACGTGGAAACGACTGGTTGGGGTGAAGTAACCACCATTGTTCCTTTTTGGTTAGAGCATGACACTCTACAGCTTGCTTCCTGACCAAAGTTGAAAACAGTCTCTTCCCGTCTATTTAGACGTAAAGGTGATGGGGACCTGCTGCCCAGTCGAGGGCTCCGAAGCCCTGGGGAAACTGGGCTATTCTGAGCCTGGATGTGTGCTTCAAAAAGTCCCACAACCTGGTTGACCTGTACATTTTGAAGTTCCCGTTGTATCCGAGCCAGGCGCCTCTTCTCTTCAGATTCCCCCAGTAATGTTCCTGACCCATTCCCTTGCCCAAACCCTGCTAATGTTCCAGAACGTGAAACTGCTTCTCCAACGTTAATGCCATTCAACCGCATTGGTGAATGGCATCTTATAGGTCTTGGTGACTGTCCATCTCTACCACTCCAACTTGGGCTGCGGCTCCTCGAAATAGATCTTTCTTTTGCATCTCCGGGAAAGATGAAGGAAGAGGAGTTATTACTCTTTGGAGATGCACCAGGACTGGTTGGTCCATGGCTGTAGAGAGGCAGTGGAGAACTAGCCAACAGAGGACAGTAAGTGCTCCGTCTGTCTGGCACGGGCAGCACTGGTCTCTGGCAACTTGGGCTTGTCTTGGTCACACTGCCCGTCTTCACATTGCTGTTATTCATCATCACCAAGCTATTGAAGGCATAGCAATATACAGCCATAGTACTGAGTGGGGGGCCACAGACACAGCATGTGCCGAGCACCGGGGGCTCACATACACAGATCCCAAAGGCTCCTTCTCTTCCAGGTCAGCAACATCGCCTGGAAAACTGGATTGAGGAGAGCTGTGCTGTTCCCCCGCCCAATCCTCCATATACAAATCAGCTGTGAATGAGGAAAAGAGAGAGGAAGAGAGAAAAAAGACACATAAATAACAATGCTCCGGCATGTGCATCTACTTTCACTATCCACAACAAAAATTCCTTGCAACCCTCACGTCACAGATTCCCGCAAAGTCCCCTTTAATTCATCCATGAGCGGCGTTGCGTCTCAGACTCGTAGGGCCTTTTCCACAATGTATGATCACTTCTACCAACTACTTTTCTCAATTCTTAGAAGTGAGCGCTGCAAGGAATTGTTGTTGTGGATTATATATGTGGGTGCCAGAGGACCCTATTTCCTGTGCATGACACCGGTCATTTGTTTAAAAGATAATCCTGAAAGAGCGCCAGGTGACCTCTGTGTGTGCTTGATTTGCATCTGCTTTCACTACGTCACACGTCTACCAGTCTGGAATCCAACACACAAATTCATCTCATGCAACAATCGGACGTAAAAATCATTTGCATTTAATTGACCAGCATTTCATCTATATGACGTATAAAAGACCAGAATTAGATCCGGAAACTTGTTTGGAAAATGATAATGAGGCAATACCACAATATTAAAGGGCCACTGTAATACCACATCAGTGGGCAACCCCATAAGGGACTATTTGTTTGATTTTAGACCATAAAAACTAAGCTTATAAGCACTTCTTGATAAAATAAAGTATATAAAAGTAAATAGATACACAGGGATATTATATATCAAATAATATCCAGGAACCTTCAATGTCCCTTTAAGGTTTGTCATTAATGATGTTATTGGTTATTAGGGTTATTGGTTTTAAAAACGCAGGTATTGTAGCTGCGCAGTCCTTGTGGATTGTGTCACTTTAACATAATGTTGTGTAGTGCCCACTGTCATGGAAGTACAGTAAACTCCCCGTTATCCGGCACATATGGGGACTTCAGACTGCCGGATAACTGTAGTTGCCGGTTAATCAGGAGTCCCCAAATTTAGGGGTCTAAACGACCCTTAAACACCCCCCAAAACCCCTCAAAATGCATTAGCACCTAAACTGGGCCATTTAGGGACAAAAAAACAATTAGGGCCTGATTCAATTGTGATTTGGCCAATTGAATAGGGTTCTATATAAGCACAGAGCATATTTTTTTTGCAGATGTTTTTAGTTAGTGAACTTCTATACAAAAGCAAGGTCTTCACTAACTGAAAACGTCTGTAAAGAAATATGCTATGTGCTTATATAGAGCCCTATTCAATTGGCCAAATCGCATTTGAATAAGGCCCTTAGCCTTTTTTGTGGTCTCGAACTGCCGGAAAGTGACGGTTATGCCAGTTTAGCAGTAGGTTTCTGAAAATGGGAAATTGATAGTGGTGCCGGTTGCTTGAAAGTCCCGGTTAGTTGAGTGCTGGATAACCGGGAGTTTACTGTATAAGACAATGTGTTACACCAATATATGACATCAATGTGGGCAATTAAATTTTATTTTAACAATCTATTTTTCAGACTAACCATTATTTTAGAGCAATAAAACTCACTGATCCATACCCAAATTAATATAGCTGGCAGTGTTCCTTTAAAATACTGTCTAATATTTTAGTTTTTATTGTAATTCATTAGTCTCGTATCCTAAAAACAACTTGATATATAACATATAAGTAACTTAGGGCCTCATTCAATTGTGATTTGGCTAATTGAATAGGGCTCTATATAAGCACAGAGCATATATTTTTTACAGAAGTTTTTAGATAGTGAAGACCTTGCTTTTGAATAGAAACTTCTGTAAATAAGATATGCTCTGTGCTTATATAGAGCCCTATTCAATTGGCCAAATCGCTATTGAATGAGGCCCTTAGCTTTGCTATAACCCTACAAACTTTCTGCAGTAATAGTAATATATAACATAATAATAATTAATATATAGCGAATTAAGACTGTGAGGTTTTTCTAAAAATATTTTGTCCACTTGCAGTATTAGGTCTTCAAAAAAATACAACATAAATCTATTATAATCTTTTCACTTGAAGACCTTCTAGGTTCTGCCGAGTTTTCTTGTTTGTTTTTGTCAGGTAAGAGAGAGGAAGTACCAATGAGTTACATTTTCTTTCTTATTTAAAGATAAGGAACTAAGGAACTATAAGACATTTAAATGCAGTAGGTGTAAACAACGCATAAGTGGGTGATATAAAGGGCCAGTGTAAGAGATTTTCATTTTAAACCTATTTTTAAGTGCACCATTAACAGAATATTTGTACAAACAGCCAAGATTTAGCTAGAAAATGTAATTTAAAGACATAGTTAACCACATTGATAGCCATTGCTGTACACATCCCCTCCTCTTTCATTGTCCTGAGCACTATTCAAAGGAAGTGAAAGATTTCAACTGAGATAACATTTTTCAAATGTTTTCTCAGCTGAAATCTTTCACTTTCTTACAGTATTCAGTAAATATTGTAAATTAACTTTACAGCATTTATTATATTTATTATATTATATTAATGGTGTATGAACTAATTTCATTACAATGAGAAAATCTTTGTGCATAATGCAAATCTCACTACAGTGATGAGTAAGTTAGTTTATCTACCCCATGTTTCTTCACATCATTATTCAGAACACAGAAATTCTCCTGAATCTCACGTAAATGAGGATCCCAATGCATTATCGCTGTTTCTATTTAAACTGTAAGAATCATTTGCATAATAATACCCAGAATCCTAAGCTATATGGACCTGTGCACTTAAGAGAGGCGAGCTCTGACATATACATTCTGCCGTAACTGTATAAAAAGTCCTTCAACACAAAGATTATCCTATTTGCTAAACAAAATCTAACAGGGCCACAAAATCTACCCAAAACAGGTAATAATCAGAAAAACAAAGTAATTGATATGGCCTTGCATGATGTCTCAAACAGTATCTTATACTGTACTTCAAATACTAGAGTATATTCCAAAACGTACAATAAACACAGGTAAACTAACCTAATATTTAGGCCCCAACTTTACAAGAAAACGTGGCAGCCATTTAGGCCCCAATAACACAAGAAAACTAGGCCGCCATTTAGGCCCCAATGATACAAGAAAACTAGGCCGCCATTTAGGATCAAAGGATACAAGAAAACTAGGCCGCCATTTAGGATCAAAGGATACAAGAAAACTAGGCCGCCATTTAGGATCAAAGGATACAAGAAAACTAGGCTGCCATTTAGGATCAAAGGATACAAGAAATCTAGGCCGCCATTTAGGCACCAATAGTAAAAGAAAACTAGGCCTCCATTTAGGCACAAACAATACAAGAAAACAAGGCCACTAATTAGGACCAAACGATACAAGAAAACTAGGCTGCCATTTAGGACCAAACAATACAAGAAAACTAGGCTGCCATTTAGGACCAATCGATACAAGAAAACTAGGTTGTTATTTAGGACCAAATGATACAAGAAAACTATGCCATTATTTAGGACCAAAAGATACAAGAAAACTAGGTTGCATTTAGGACCAAATGATAGAAGAAAACTAGGCTGCATTAAGGACAAAACGATACAAGAAAACTAGGTTGCCATTTAGGACCAAATGATACAAGAAAACTAGGCCTCCATTTAGGGCCAAACGATACAAGAAGACTAGGTTGCCATTTAGGACCAAACGATACAAAAAAACTAGGCTGCATTTAGGACCAAACAATACAAGAAAACTAGGTTGCCATTTAGGACCAAATGATACAAAAAAACCAGGGCGCCATTTAGGACCGAACGATACAAGAAAACCAGGTTGCCATTTAGGACCAAACAATACAAGAAAACTAGGCCTCTATTTAGGGCCAAACAATACAAGAAAACTAGGCCACTAATTAAGACCAAACAATACTGCAAAATTACAAAGAAATTATTAATAAAACATTTTTTATTTTCATAATTCAATAATGATAATATCACATATGCACCAGGGCTGGACCGGGTAGGATCGGTCTAAACTATGATACAGCAAAAAATGAAGAGACACTGTATTTACACATTTTCCATCATGAAGTAATTGCAAAGGTTCTGCAAAGATATAAAAAAAATAATTATAATCCCTGTCCAAACTGCTTTTGCAACTGTACCGGGAGATCCGTTTGAAAACACTCTGATTAGAGGGTTGCAGCCATTAAATACAGAGCAGTGATGGGCAACTATTTAATTTAAAGGTCTACATTTGTACATCCCCAAGTGTGACATCCTGGAGGATTTACATTTTTACACCTTTCAGCACTAATTTTAATACATCGAAAACACTTGTGTATTCTTTAAAATCCTTTAAATGACTTATTGAAGGGTTTTAATATAAGGATGCTGCAATAAAAAGCACATTTTGCTTTTCAAAGCTATATTTTTAGCCACAGTGGTTTATAAAATGCACCATTTATTAACAAAATGAAAAAGTAATATAAAATAAACATAAATACAACTGGTTGTAATAAAAAAATCTAAGTGCTAGTGCCTTAAAACTGACATTATCAGCCTTATTAAATTGCAATATGGCCAATTGAATAGGGCTCTATATAAGCACACAGCATTGTTTTTTCCAGAAGTTTTTAGTTGGTGAAGACCTTGCTTTTGGATAGAAGTTCACTAACTAAAAACTTCTGTAAAGAAATATGCTGTGTGCTTATATAAAGCCCTATTCAATTGGCCACATCGCAATTTAATAAGACTGTATATATATATATATGAAGATATATGAAGATTGAGGTAGCCGTGAGTGTCCAGTAATCTATATTAATCTATATTCACTTATTCATAATATAGTGACAAGCTTTCGAGAGATAAACCTCTCTTTGTCAAGTTAAAAGTAAAATGTATATAGATAGATAGATAGACAGATAGATAGACATATAGACAGACAGACAGACAGACAGACAGATAGATAGATAGATAGATAGATAGATAGATAGATAGATAGATAGATAGATACATAAATAGATAGATAGACAGATAGATAGATAGATAGATAGATAGATAGATAGATAGATAGATAGATAGATAGATAGATAGACAGATAGACAGATAGATAGATAGATAGATAGATAGATAGATAGATAGATAGATAGATAGATAGATAGATAGATAGATTGATAGAGACAGATAGATAGATAGACACAGATAGATAGATAGATAGATAGATAGATAGATAGATAGACAGCTAGACATATAGATAGATAGATAGATAGATAGATAGATAGATAGATAGATAGATAGATAGACAGATAGACATATATATAGATAGATAGATAGATAGATAGATAGATAGATAGATAGATAGATAGATAGACACATAGATAGATAGATAGATAGATAGATAGATAGATAGATAGATAGATAGATAGATAGATAGATAGATAGACATATAGATAGATAGATAGATAAATAGATAGATAGATAGATAGATAGATAGATAGATAGATAGATAGATAGAGAGATAGTCATATAGATAGATAGATAGATAGATAGATAGATAGATAGATAGATAGATAGATAGACATATAGATAGATAGATAGATAGATAGATAGATAGATAGTCATATAGATAGATAGATAGATAGATAGATAGATAGA